>OZ023329.1:3706812-3789312 GCA_964007535.1 Brachyptera risi
GCGCTAGTGATGTGTGATAGGGGGGCAGGTCCCCCGCGCGCTAGTGGTGTGAGATAGGGGGGCAGGTCCCCCGCGCGCTAATGGTGTGGGATAGGGGGGCAGGTCCCACGCGCGCTAATGGTGTGTTATAGGGGGGCAGGTCCCACGCGCGCTAATGGTGTGGGATAGGGGGGCAGGTCCCACGCGCGCTAGTGATGTGTGATAGGGGGGCAGGTCCCCCGCGCGCTAGTGGTGTGAGATAGGGGGGCAGGTCCCCCGCGCGCTAATGGTGTGGGATAGGGGGGCAGGTTCCACGCGCGCTAATGGTGTGGGATAGGGGGGCAGGTCCCACGCGCGCTAATGGTGTGGGATAGGGGGGCAGGTCCCACGCGCGCTAATGGTGTGGGATAGGGGGGCAGGTCCCACGCGCGCTAATGGTGTGGGATAGGGGGGCAGGTCCCACGCGCGCTAATGGTGTGGGATAGGGGGGCAGGTCCCACGCGCGCTAATGGTGTGGGATAGGGGGGCAGGTCCCACGCGCGCTAATGGTGTGGGATAGGGGGGCAGGTCCCACGCGCGCTAGTGGTGTGGGATAGGGGGGTAGGTCCCCCGCGCGCTAGTGGTGTGAGATAGGGGGGCAGGTCCCCCGCGCGCTAATGGTGTGGGATAGGGGGGCAGGTCCCACGCGCGCCAATGGTGTGGGATAGGGGGGCAGGTCCCACGCGCGCTAGTGGTGTGAGATAGGGGGGCAGGTCCCCCGCGCGGTAATGGTGTGGGATAGGGGGGCAGGTCCCACGCGCGCTAATGGTGTGGGATAGGGGGGCAGGTCCCCCGCGCGGTAATGGTGTGGGATAGGGGGGCAGGTCCCACGCGCGCTAATGGTGTGGGATAGGGGGGCAGGTCCCACGCGCGCTAATGGTGTGGGATAGGGGGGCAGGTCCCACGCGCGCTAATGGTGTGGGATAGGGGGGCAGGTCCCACGCGCGCTAATGGTGTGGGATAGGGGGGCAGGTCCCACGCGCGCTAATGGTGTGGGATAGGGGGGCAGGTCCCCCGCGCGCTAGTGGTGTGGGATAGGGGGGCAGGTCCCACGCGCGCTAGTGGTGTGGGATAGGGGGGCAGGTCCCACGCGCGCTAATGGTGTGGGATAGGGGGGCAGGTCCCACGCGCGCTAGTGGTGTGGGATAGGGGGGCAGGTCCCACGCGCGCTAGTGGTGTGAGATAGGGGGGCAGGTCCCACGCGCGCTAGTGGTGTGAGATAGGGGGGCAGGTCCCACGCGCGCTAGTGGTGTGAGATAGGGGGGCAGGTCCCACGCGCGCTAGTGATGTGAGATAGGGGGGCAGGTCCCACGCGCGCTAGTGGTGTGAGATAGGGGGGCAGGTCCCCCGCGCGCTAGTGGTGTGAGATAGGGAAGACGGTCCACTAGCGCGCCTTAATCCTCAATCCTCAATACTGGAATAAAGATACTATACCAACAGTGAACTTGGCTTGGCATGTTTACTTAGAAAGAGGATGGCCCATTCGAGGAAACGACCATAACCTAAACCAAAACCCCTAACAAAAGCTCCTTTGTGCTCTAAACTCTAACCAATTCCCCGAGCTAGTAGCTTGTTAACGGCATTCCTACACGTCAAGGCCTCCTTCACTCTTAGTAGTATCACTATTCCAGTATACGCTCTTCAGCGCCCCGCGTCACGGAGGGGACGGAGCTGCGCAAGATGAACGACGTGCACTGAGATCTGCGCACAGCGTCAAGACTGAGTGTGAAATGTTGACCAATTAACACGTGCATGCCTCACTGCAAGCGCATCCTAAACACTGCACATTATGTTCTTTCTGTTGATAATTCACGAGATTAAATAAGTTGCAAGGTTGTTCTCATTATTGCCTACTTCAATACACAAAGAGAGACGTGTTTTTCTGAATTGACTGAATCACCATAATATTAGCTTGAAGTTCGCACAGATAATCGGTTATTTAAAATAATTCCATTAAAAGAAATTAAAATCAATCCGTTTGGTCTCCAAGACCCGGCCTTTTTATATTGTGTTTAACGACGTACTATAATGATAACGAAGATCTATTGGCGTCTAATGAATGATTAAATGAGATAATGGGATGATGAGATGAAGGTTTCTTAGATATTGAGAAGGATAGTGGGAAGGAAGCGGTCGTGGCCTATATTGTGGGAACCATCCCAGCATTAGCCTAGACTACAGAGGGAAACCACGATGCACCGTTGTAAAGATGGACGGTGGCGGGGACCGAACCAGGTCCGATATGTCCCTTCACCTCCCGGATCACATGAAGCGAGCGCGTCAACCACCGCACTGCATGTGCCTGTCCCTCAGTTCACTTGTAATGGCTCGTGGTCTCTGGGGGGGAAGAGCGCGGACTGGAACAGCGATGCGACTAAGAGTGAAGGAGAGCTGAGCGAGTAGGAATATGCGCTACCATTTCGGGGAAGCGGTTAGAGCACAGAGGAGCTATGGTTAGGGTTATTTGGGTCAGCTTTCGATCGTTTCCTCGAATAGGCACATCTTCTTTCCAAGTAAACACGCCAAGCCAAGTTCACTCTTGGTAGTATTTTTATTCCAGTATACGCTCTTCAGGCTCCTCCCCCCCCTGGACCCCTCTTCCTGAGATAAATGAGATGTGAGAAAAATAAAAGTGAGTGAGAAAACGATTATCTCACTTAAAATGGCCGATTTACCATCACCAATCGGCCATTTTGAGTGAGATAATCGTTTTCTCACTCACTTTTATTTTTCTCACATCTCATTTATCTCAGGAATAGCCGAATAGGGGTCCTGAAGGTCCAATATATCCTTTTTGAAATTGAGATGATGATTTCTAGTCTTCTCCCAACTTGAGGAAATAAATAGCCATCTAGTTTCTGGGTTGTTATGTCCTTGAAGAGTCCAAGGGAGTCGATTCAGCCAAATATCAGTTTCTTGGTGTTAACTTCTGAACGGTATGAGATATCAATATTCTAATACGCGAGAAACACAGATAATTATAATAGCTTCAAGATGATATAAGTTATAACCATTCAAGTCATGTCGCATAACTGTCAAGCTTCGACAGCTGGAAAATGTGTTTTTTCAGCTGTATACGCTTGACAGTTATGCGACATGACTAGAATAGTTATAACTTATATCATCTTGAAGCTATTATAATTATCTGTGTTTCTCGCTTATTAGAATTTTGATATGCTTGTATATTTTAAATGTAATCATGTATTTTTAGGGGAGAGATTTCAATACAAGTCATGTTAGTGAGTTGAAATCGTATCATATACACGAAACTAGATATAAGGTATAACAATGACTTTAGCATGACTAAATATCGACTGGTAATGCATAATAAGAGATCTAAATTCTCCGGTTTTGAAGTATTTCAAAGTATCCCCCTCAATATCAGCAAGGTAGTAACTGAAGACATCAACGAGTTCAAAAGTGTCCTCCAAAAGCATCTAGAGCGAAAATGTTTTTATAGTATCAATGATTTTTGAACGAAGTACTTGTGTAGACCTAATCAGCACGATTTTCAAAATGCTTTTTCAACAGTCCATGGGAGTCGATTTGGAGAAATATCATTTTTTTATGATAACTTCTGAACGATATGAGATATCAAAATTCTAATAAGCGAGAAACACATACAATTATAATAGCTTCAAAATGATATAAGTTATAAGTATTCAAGTCATGTCGCATAACTGTCAAGAGTCGACAGCTGTAAAACACATTTCTTAGCTGTCGACTCTTGACAGTTATACGACATGACTTGAATACTTATAACTTATATCATCTTGAAGATATTATAATTATATGTGTTTCTCGCTTATTAGAATTCAGATATCTCATACCATTAAAAAGTTATCAAAAAACTGATATTTTACTAAATCGACTCCCATGGACTCCTAATAAGGCTTTGTTATATAATATTATATCCATATTTATATTATTATATTCAATTTGTACGACATTACCTATATCATGTAATATGATCAAAATTGAAGGAATAAACAATGTATTATTCTTGTGAGCTAGTGAGTGTCACAGCCTGCGAGCAAACAATCAACACCACATGGACTATTGGAAGTGATGAGATATCGACAGACTAACACTCTAGCTATTCAAACAAGACTAGACAATCTCCACGCTTTCAGCCTCCGTCCAACACTAACTAGTCTCATCACAAGTGTGTGTATGAAAGAGTTTCACAGAGAACAAAGTACACATGACCCGTGTGTCGTAAACCCGCCGAGAATATTTCCTCATAGCAGTCAGTTGGTCGGTCGTTCTGTGCTACAGATAGACCTGAGACCTGACTCACTTCTTCTCTACACAAGAACGCCCTTTCACCATCTCTTGCGCTTTCTTTCGGCCAATCGGAGATCTGATTACGTCATGACTCCCAGCAGCGAGGCCCGTCTTCTTTGTTAGCGGCGCTAGTCACACCAAACGACAAACTCTACTGTTGACTACGATCTATTGGCGTTGGTGGATGATATGTGAGATGATAGGTTATTTTATTGGGTGTTTTTGGATGGTATGGAAAGGAGTCGGTCGTGGCCTGTTGTTGAGGAACCATCCTGGTATTGAACTGAACGACAGAGGGAAACCACGAAAAAACCCTCTATTGGCGTCGGTGGATGATATGCGAGATGATAGGTTATTTTATTAGGTGTTTTTGGATGGTGGGAAGGAGTCGGTCGTGGCCTGTTGTTAAGGAACCATCCCAGTATTAACCTGAACGACAGAGGAAAACCACGAAAAAACCCTCTATTGGCGTCGGTGGATGATATGTGAGATGATAGGTTATTTTATGAGGTGTTTTTGGATGGTGGGAAGGAGTCGGTCGTGGCCTGTTGTTAAGGAACCATCCCAGTATTGACCTGAACGACAGAAGGAAATCACGAAAAACCCCTGTCAGGATGGTCGACCACGGCGGGAATCGAAGCCCGGTCTCCCGAATGACGGTTCAGTGTGTTACCACTCGGTCTCGGTTTTGTAGAAAACTACTGGACAACTAGATTAGCATGCGTTTGCCGCCTTGTTGGCATGACTGAGCATAGTCTGTCTCACCAGTCTGTAGCAAGTATAAGAGATCTCTATTGTCCGGCGAGGACTGGTAGGCATATACATGTCAATCATCTCTACAGACTTCCTTGCACTGATACACTGTTGCATGATAGGCCTCCAATATATGTCGTTACCAAGAGTTTTGATTCTAGAGATGTCTGAAGCGATGTGGCAACGTCGCAGAACAACCCAGTCACAAACTTGTCCTCAAAATGCAGGACAGAAGAGTTCCTTTGTCACTGTTGAAGTTGTTACGATTGACATGTTTATACTATCCAGCAATTAGGCTGATCGATGACTGAGATAGCAACAGGGTTAACGACAACGATAACGATGCTGTCGTCGTTGAATAACGCGCAAAGAGTTCAAGCAATTAGCATGTTGTAGCAATAACCGCGAGTAGGCATATCTTCGATCTCGAGCTCTCATCCAGTTGTTGGTTTCTTGTAGCTGTCATCTCTCTTCTCTGATACCATCACACTGGTTCCGACAACTGCCGCTAGAGGCGCTGCAGGCGGCAAGCTAGCATCCAAATAACGACAACATCTTATAGCAACTTCTTATTCCTGGAATTACTTCTTGTTAACATGATGACGTGGGCTCAGAATGTCTTGTAAAATATAATAATATACTATTTTCGAATAGAATGAGTCATCTAGCGGCGATCGTTTGAACTAGAACGGGATGTTATTACCACAGTTCGAAAGTCCTATGCTGCCAATGCTATTCAGCACTATTTATTTATATTATTGTGCGTTACAGTGAACGTATCAAGTTATAATATGATAGTAGTTTCAACTTTTATATGTTTACTATATACTGAGAGATTTACACACTGTCACAGTGAGTAAGATGAGAGATAATGCAAGTTATGTATTCTAATGTTTTGCCTTTAACTCTGTGTATGAGAGGGCCGACTTTTTGAACAGTACTAAAACTCCCAGAATGCAATACCAGCGATCTCGGCTGCTAGGAGGCGACCCGCGCCTGCGCATTGAATTATGAAAATCGTCTATTGCCAGCAATATGTTTTAAATATACTGACTTAAATCTCAATCAAGATAGCATTCAACATGAATATCCATCCACTGTATTAAATGAATTGTGTTTCAATATCCTTCAATAACAAAATGTGAAGTTTTTTATTGAGTTATTTATGTGACTTCAATGAATACAATGAATACGGTATATTACTGTTAGCATTATTATTATTAGCTCAGCTGAAAACGGGCAATAAATTGTGGCTTAATGTCTTTAAATCACGAGTTTTCATCAATTAAAATGTGTAACTTTTTTTCCTTTTTTTTTTGTCTCCCTATTTCTAGGAATAATTGTAACTCTGAGTCGACTGTGTTTGTGTTCTCTCCAAATGATTCATCATAATATACATGTATGTATTTCTTCTTCTATTATTCGATGATATTACATATCTGTGCTGACGAGCTGCTCAGCGCTATAGTAGTGAGATAGGTAGTGTATAGTAGTGTATAGTAGTAGTATGGTAGTGCTGAGTAGCTCAGCGGCTATTAATAAGTTTGTAAGATTACTATTTCGTGTGTGAATGAAAAAAAAGAATATTATCAACCTGCTAAACTACCAATTAGCATTATGCTTGCTACTATCAAAGACCTTAGTATCTAACTTTGTTTTAACTTTTTGTTTAAAAAAACAAATTTTTCCATTTTTTTGTTTTGTTTCTGTTTAAACTTTGTTTCAACTTTGTTTGGACTCATGTTAGGCCTAGAATATTGATGAATCATGAAATGTGCATGGAATATATTAGTTCGAAGAAAAACATTAGTTGGATAATTATGTGAATCCAAGAAGGTGTGAGAAATCATTCCAAGTGGCCCGCCAGAAGAATAATTCACTCCACTCCGATACGTGCGCTAGCATCGCTCTGTCGTCGCTTAGAAGGCTTAGTTTTACGTCTTCTAACGAAGTTAGATACTAAGGTCTTTGCTACTATACTAGGCAAATAACCGCCGAGTAATCAACAACTTGGGCCCATAACTTCATACATCGGTATGTACTTTTTATTTTAATAACATCGAAACTTGATACAAAATCATTGTTCCCCAATTAAGGCTAAGGATGAAAGATATGATCGTTTGGACGGGGCACCACAAGGGCATGATATAATTATATAGCAATGGGAAAACTTGGCTTCGAACTGAATGTGTATTCCAACAGCAGCGAGGGGCTAATGACTTCGATTAGCACTGTTCCGCTACCCCTTGACTGGCCGAGTCGATCAGCTGGCCGAGTCGATAAGTCGAACGATTTGATGAATCGAATCGATCTCGATATCGGCACGTATCGATAGTATCGACCGAGGGACGTCTGATCGTCTGGACCCGAGACAGCCGACCGTCGCGGCTAACGTGCTGACATCAGGCGACATCATTTAGAGAGAGCTACACATCTTTAGATTCTATCCGAGAGAATCTGTTTGCAATCAATACTCGGTTACCACATGATGAGGGAAGACAAATGAGGAGCGATCTCAGTGAATCAGGTATCCCCCCCCCCCTCCTCCCCCCCTGGCGTGTCGAATGTCAGCCTGGACAAGTGCGTGAGACCATGCGGGCCTGGCGCGCGGTCGAGGTGCGGGACACCAGCGCGACGACGTGTCTGCACGGGCCGAGCAGGGGTTCCGACACGTCAGCGCACGCACCGGATGGCCTTCATAGCGTCTCTCTCTCTCTCACACAGTGATCCAGTGTCATATCTCTCTCTCTCTCTCTCTCTCTCTCTCTCTCTCTCTCTCTCTCTCTCTCTCTCTCGCGCACAGTGATCCAGTGTCATATCTCTCTCTCTCTCTCGCTCTCACAGAGATCAGGTGACCGTGAGCTGGCAGGTAACACGACGGCATCCAGCCGGTCTCAGCTGCTGAACAGTGTTGAACAGAGTTGAACAAAGTTGAACACTGCTGAACAGTGTTGAACAGTGCTGTACATAGTTGAACAGAGCTGAACAGCGCTGAACGGTGTTGAACAGCGCTGAACGGTGTTGAACAGCGCTGAACAGTGCTGAACAGAGCTGACAGTGCTGAACATTTAGTTGAACAGTGCTGAGCAAAGTTGAACAGTGCTGAAGATTGTTGAACAATGCTGAAGATTGTGGAACAGTGTTGAACAGTGTTGAACACTGCTGAACAGAGTTGAACAGTGCTGAGCAAAGTTGAACAGTGCTGAAGATTGTTGAACAATGCTGAAGATTGTAGAACAGTGTTGAACAGTGTTGAACACTGCTGAACAGAGTTGAACATTTAGTTGAACAGTGCTGAGCAAAGTTGAACAGTGCTGAAGATTGTTGAACAATGCTGAAGATTGTAGAACAGTGTTGAACAGAGTTGAACAGTGCTGAGCAAAGTTGAACAGTGTTGAACAGTGCTGAACAGAGTTGAACATTTAGTTGAACAGTGCTGAAGATTGTAGAACAGTGTTGAACAGTGGCCACTTTCAAGATGGACTTTGCGCGAGTTGTACACCGTGGGACGGGCCTGGCACCCTCTACGGGTAGTGGCCACTTTCAAGATGGACTTTGCGCGAGTTGTACACCGTGGGACGGGCGTGGCACCCTCTACGGGTAGTGGCCACTTTCAAGATGGACTTTGCGCGAGTTGTACACCGTGGGACGGGCTTGGCACCCTCTACGGGTAGTGGCCACTTTCAAGATGGACTTTGCGCGAGTTGTACACCGTGGGACGGGCCTGGCACCCTCTACGGGTAGTGGCCACTTTCAAGATGGACTTTGCGCGAGTTGTACACCGTGGGACGGGCGTGGCACCCTCTACGGGTAGTGGCCACTTTCAAGATGGACTTTGCGCGAGTTGTACACCGTGGGACGGGCCTGGCACCCTCTACGGGTAGTGGCCACTTTCAAGATGGACTTAGTGCGAGTTGTACACCGTGGGACGGGCCTGGCACCCTCTACGGGTAGTGGCCACTTTCAAGATGGACTTAGTGCGAGTTGTACACCGTGGGACGGGCCTGGCGCCCTCTACGGGTAGTGGCCACTTTCAAGATGGACTTTGCGCGAGTTGTACACCGTGGGACGGGCTTGGCACCCTCTACGGGTAGTGGCCACTTTCAAGATGGACTTTGCGCGAGTTGTACACCGTGGGACGGGCCTGGCACCCTCTACGGGTAGTGGCCACTTTCAAGATGGACTTAGTGCGAGTTGTACACCGTGGGACGGGCCTGGCGCCCTCTACGGGTAGTGGCCACTTTCAAGATGGACTTTGCGCGAGTTGTACACCGTGGGACGGGCCTGGCGCCCTCTACGGGTAGTGGCCACTTTCAAGATGGACTTAGTGCGAGTTGTACACCGTGGGACGGGCCTGGCGCCCTCTACGGGTAGTGGCCACTTTCAAGATGGACTTTGCGCGAGTTGTACACCGTGGGACGGGCCTGGCACCCTCTACGGGTAGTGGCCACTTTCAAGATGGACTTTGCGCGAGTTGTACACCGTGGGACGGGCCTGGCGCCCTCTACGGGTAGTGGCCACTTTCAAGATGGACTTTGCGCGAGTTGTACACCGTGGGACGGGCCTGGCACCCTCTACGGGTAGTGGCCACTTTCAAGATGGACTTTGCGCGAGTTGTACACCGTGGGACGGGCTTGGCACCCTCTACGGGTAGTGGCCACTTTCAAGATGGACTTAGTGCGAGTTGTACACCGTGGGACGGGCCTGGCACCCTCTACGGGTAGTGGCCACTTTCAAGATGGACTTTGCGCGAGTTGTACACCGTGGGACGGGCCTGGCACCCTCTACGGGTAGTGGCCACTTTCAAGATGGACTTAGTGCGAGTTGTACACCGTGGGACGGGCCTGGCACCCTCTACGGGTAGTGGCCACTTTCAAGATGGACTTTGCGCGAGATGCTCGGATCCTCCCACACACTATACATTACCCTACGTGCTCACAGCGCGCGGGATTCAGTGCTGGGCCTATATAGCCTCTAGCCACTTTTCTCCTCATCCATCGTCTTCTTTCATTTCATTCTATTCGATATTGTCACGATGATGAAGTATCGTTGCGACTCCGCGTATGTAAACAGCAGCCTATAGTCTCCTTCCCACTTCACCATCGGATGAAGATACTATAGGCAGATCAACTCTCTGGAATCAACTATCGACAGGGTGGGACGTGTTCCGGGAGTGGAGCTCATCAAGACGCGGCCGGGAAGAAGAAGGGAAGATGCCCGAGTCCCGGCTTCGCGTCTCGTCTCGGTACCACTCCACGGGACTCGCCACGCCGTTCTGTTGTAACGTAGATTTAAATAACCCATATTGAAAGGGGAGTAACCAGCCCAGGCATTCTTCCTTCACCTCATCTTAGATTCAAGTTATTCAGTACATAACCTCTTTCGGCATTTATACTCAAAATTATCTCTCAATAAACCAATGTTTAAAGGTCTAACAACCTAGTTTATCTGTAACCTTAAAATCCCTTACGACTTCCCTCTCACTATACATCCCCATGGCATAGGTGAAAACGTAGTCGTGACAATATCATCCTCTCTTCCTTCCCGCTCCTTCCATACGTCATGTAACATCCACACACGTCGACAAGCGTGGCAAAGTACACGGACATGAGTACAGGCACAATATTACCTCACTGTCCACTAAATGACCAACTGATACTAACTGACTGGATATATATCACCTCACCGAGACACGTTACTCCTGCAGCCGATAGCGACATATGCTCGTTACAATCTCATAGGCCATATTGGACATTTACAAATAGAATCCAAGCAAGGCCTTCTATATCTCCTCACCGAGACACGTTACTCCTGCAGCAGATAGCGACATGTGCTCGTTCTGATCTCGGCGGCCATATTAGACATTTACAAATAGAATCTTAGCATTCTATATTATCACTAATATACATCGAATATAGCGTAAACCTCCCGGTTTGCAAAGCGGTGTGAAGCTACGCGCCTTGTTAACGTTGAGTAACGCATCTCGGTGAGAGATCTACGAACTAAGATGTAGGATTCAGTTGATAGTTATCTTAGGATCGAGTGGCGGTGTCGGCCCCAGGTGGCGCGAGCCCTGGGGACTGAAGACTGAACTTACCTGGAACAAGAGAGAAAAACCTCATTAGACACAACTCATTAAAATCACATCAGTTTCATTAGCTGGACAAAATGGAAACGGGCACGGAGAAAAATCAAACAACTCCTGATGATTGATGGGATTACCGCCAGTCGAACTGTTCGATCTCAGCAGTGCCACGCCCACAAAACATTCCCACAACAGAACAGAACATTTAGCAGTGTATTTGTTTTTGTTGGGTTCGCCAGCCTGATCGACGAGAACATCGTTCGATATTCAAAAGATCTCAGCCAATCGTTGCCGGCCGGGAGTCTCGCGTCAGCCTGTGTTTCTAACCAACTAGATAATTGACCACTCGAAATAGGCGTGGCTTTATCAGTCGGCCAGTTGGATCTATATCATTTGTAGTCATTTCAAGATTCTCCGATGGGATATTTGAATTTGACTACAGTTCTAACAGCCCTGTTGATTGGACGGTATGATTTGTGACGTCATGGGGGCGGAGCCTGCGAGTCGGCAATTGCGATAATTCATGTCAAACTTGGAGAATTCCAACTCACAGCCGCTTGATGGATTCAATTATTTTGAAAGATGCAGTTGCGTTTGTTATTGTGAACCCCGTCATGACGGTATACTCGTATTCATTTTCTTTTCATCCACATTGGGTTCAACGACGCACTGTAGTGATGAATAAGATCCATTGGCGTCGGTGAATGACATATGGGATGATGGGATAAAAGGTTATTTTATTAGGTGTTTCTGGATAGTGGGAAGGAGTCGGTCGTGGCCTGTTGTTAAAGAGCCATCCCAGTATTGACCTGAATGACAGAGGAAAACCATGAAAAATCGCTGTCAGGATGGTCGACCATGGTAGGAATCAAACCCCGGTCTCCCGAATGACGGTTCAGTGTGTTACCACTCGACCACACGTCTCAGTCGAATGCCTCGAATTAGATTCACAGCACGCAACTGGCATTGGAGGCGATCTACCCGCGAATCCTAGCCTTGCAGTAGCCAGCCTCCTTCCACTCAACTGGGTCTAATCGAACCCTGGTCTCCTGAATGACGGTTCAGTGTGTTACCACTCGGCCACACGTCTCAGTCGAATGCCTTGAATTAGATTCACAGCACGCAACTGGCATTGGAGGCGATCTACCCGCGAGTCCTTGCCTTGCAGTAGCCAGCCTCCTTTCACTCAACTGGGTCTAATCGAACCGATTCGAGGAGCTTCTGGTCCGGTCAACAATAGCCCACATCTCAACCCTCCATTTCCTGTCTTCATCCTCTTCAGAATAGTCGGCCGAAGAAAAGAAACACAAGAGATTGTATGAAAGAGGTCGTAATGCAATTCAGTTGCTTTGTAAGGAGAGCATCTGGATCGGTCTGAATAGAAGGTTCGCGGTCTATTGAAGTGAGGCCGAGCTCAGCCGAGGCGAGTCGGAAGTGTTCGGGCACGAGGCCGAGCTCAGCCGAGGCGAGTCGGAAGTGTTCGGGCACGAGGCCGAGCTAAGCCGAGGTGAGTCGGAAGTGTTGGGGCACGAGGCCGAGCTTAGCCGAGGCGAGTCGGAAGCGTTCGGACACGAGGCCGAGCTCAGCCGAGGCGAGTCGGAAGTGTTCGGGCACGAGGCCGAGCTCAGCCGAGGCGAGTCCTAAGTGTTCGGGCACGAGGCCGAGCTCAGCCGAGGCGAGTCGGAAGTGTTCGGGCACGAGGCCGAGCTCAGCCGAGGCGAGTTGGAAGTGTTGGGGCACGAGGCCGAGCTCAGCCGAGGCGAGTCGGAAGCGTTCGGGCACGAGGCCGAGCTCAGCCGAGGCGAGTCGGAAGTGTTCGGGCACGAGGCCGAGCTCAGCCGAGGCGAGTTGGAAGTGTTGGGGCACGAGGCCGAGCTCAGCCGAGGCGAGTTGGAAGCGTTCGGGTACGAGGCCGAGCTCAGCCGAGGCGAGTCCTAAGTGTTCGGGCACGAGGCCGAACTCAGCCGAGGCGAGTCGGAAGTGTTCGGGCACGCACGGGGAGAAGAACGACAACTCGTTCACTCGGGGGCCGTTCTTCTATAATCCTCCTAGACTCATGTATATGCTGGTCTCGTCTTTATCTGGCACAGGCTCTCTGCAGTTCATCACGCCGATACCAGCCTAGCCCTGACCCAACCTACCCTAACCCAACCCAACACTCAGTTCCTTCCAGGACCACTTGGGACCACAAGGGGCGCCTGAAGAGCGAATACTGGAATAAAGATACTACCAAGAGTGAACTTGGCTTGGCGTGGTTACTCAGAAAGAGAATGGTCTATTCGAGGAAACAATCATGACCTAACCCAAAAACCCTAACACAGCTTTTTTGTGCTCTAACCAATTCCCCGAAAAAGTAGCTCGTCTAGTCTACGGCATTCCAACACGCCAAGCCCTCCTCCACTCTTATATATATAGTGAGCATAGTATCGCTCTTCAGCGCCCCCCACCACAACGGCCGGTGAATCAAACTAGTCAGGTAGCACAGTCACAGGAGGCCGTCATCAAGTGAGATAACTTCTTCTTACCAATAATAGTCTCATTTCTGTCGGGAGATTAGTCACTAATAATATGATTCCGTTTAACTTGGTATAACAGCTATTTACTCGGAAACAAAGATCGTACGCAGGAAGATTGCACGGCCACCACAGGATGTTGTGGAACATGAATATCTCTCAACGAATGTCAGTTTTTCTTTTATTGTCACAAATTGAATTATACAATAAAGTAATACGGTTTGAACTCTCGTCCACCAAGCCATAAATGGCTTATCTGTGGTTTAAACGATGAAAAACAAAACACTAAAATACACTGTGATTTAAGGCCCATTCACAACCGAAATTAGCAGTAAAATTAGCATTAGCAGCAATATTTGTCTTATGGCCCCCATGCACTCCGTTCACAATGCGACGCATTAGCCGTAACGCATTAGCAGTAAGCGCAAGGTTTGCAAACTCCAAACCTTGCTGTTAATTTTACTGCTTGGTGTAAGCACTGACCAATCAGATTTGAGTAAACGTTTGGCGCGCCACAGGCTTCTATCGTTCGGACGATGTCGAGCAGGCGCATCGTTAATCCCATTGGCCATCAGCTAATGTAAACAAGCCATCTCATTGGCTGATCCTTAATGCTAAATTATTGTTGTGAACAGCCACTAAATAATTACATTACTGTTAATGCTAATTTTACTGTTAATTTCGGTTGTGAATGGGCCTTTACTATGCTAATATTTAATAAACTTCAATTAAAATTTAATTTAAAAGAATTCACTTCGATAGGTTGAATGATAATGAGCATGAAAATGAAAATAAGGCAACCAATAAGAAACTAATTCTAGAATTTCCATATTGTATCAACACACTCTGTGATTGACCCTAACAAAAATTAAAATTAATGACAAAAAATATGCGGTACCATGAGTAATTAAAGTAGACGCTGTCTAGTTCACTGTCTAGTAGACAGTCTGCCTAGTAGACAGTCTGTCTAGTTTTTACTCCATCCAAGAGTTTTTAGATGACAAGAATCGACTTTTATAAATCTATGAATAAGTAATTTGTATTCCGTTTCCTTTTTTTTTCTTATATTGGGTTTCAACGACGCACTGTAATGATTACCAAGATCTATTGGCGTCGGATGTATGATTAATGAGATGATGGGATGATGAGATAAAGGTTTTTATGGGTAGTGGGAAGGACAGTGGGAAGGAAGCGGTCGTGGCCTATATTGTGGGAACCATTCCGGCATTAGCATAGACTACAGAGGGAAACCACGAAAAACCCTGTTAGGCCTCACCTAACATAACATGTAGGCCTATTAGCAGTAGATATAGTTATTATGTTATCAATATTAGTAGGGGGCCTATATTAAGTGCTTCTCACTTCCATTACATTATTCCATTTAGAGTCAATATTTGTGGTAAAGAAGGTAGATTATTTAGGCCGTCAGGCGGCAGGCTGGCTAGCCTATTGTTAGAGCTTTTTACAGTTAGTTTTTCAGAGTGAAGTGAGCGCGCCAAGAGATTCGACATTGTGTGTGCGCGAGAGCTAAGGGTAGCATCTTGGTACAAGCAACCTATACAAATAGTATTTGTGATTTTACACCTTGAAATGTGAACTGTGTGCAAATCTAAGAATATATTATTACTAAGAAGTTTATGTGTGCGTATTATTGTTAATATATATTCCTTGTTATCCCTAGACATAACAACCCCTATAAAGATGGACGGTGGCGGGGATCGAAACGGGTCCGATATGTCCCTTCACCTCCCGGGTCACACGTAGCAAGTGCGCTAACCACTCAGCTACTGTGCCGGTTTCCGTTTCCTTTTCAATTATTCTCTTCTGATTATTGTTATCGATGTGTGTATTTTATCCATGATGTAAATAATATGTTACCCGACTTTTCTTAAATTACTTGTTATAATCAACCAAGAATAAAAAACTATGATTATTATTATTATCATTCATCAACTCATATTTTGTGTAGTGAAAAATCTTTTAGAAAAAAAAATTGATATTATTATTATTATTATTGAAGTACAATTGTTCATTATATTGTTTAGCATAATATCTGCTGACAAGTTGCGTAAGCAGCTAAGCGGAGTTTTGTACATAATTTGTAAACTGTTTAAAATGATCAATACAAAATAAAGAAAACACGTGACCGCTGACGTCACAGCCACACAAGCAGATCGACTGTGGTGCCGATCAGATCAGATCACGCCCCCTCCTACGGCTAGAGCTCATCATGTACAAACCAGGAAGTGATGAGTGGAAGGAATTTCACAAAATCCAATGCTAAACGGAACTTGAACCAAAGTTCAACGGTGACAGTTCAGTCTCTAAAGCGGTGCCTCAACTGACTGAGCTACGGAGGGTGGCTATGATTACACTTCCCAAGAAACTAGAGAAGATAATTTATTAAATAGATAATCGAAATATTGTCCGAACAAAATCATTGTATAATGATTAGTCATCAATGAAAACGATTGAATGTTGAATGTTGAATGGCAACAAGGAGTGTTCTGGTTGGCAAATGAATCAGTGCTCGCGTCCTTCACGCAGTGCACCTGCTCTCGAGCACGCGGAACATGGGCTGGTCGGCTCTCCGCTCACCGGTCTCACTCTCTCTCTCACTCTCACACACGTGTGATTGGGTGGACACACTTGGGACTCGATCTGATAACATCCAACTAAACTTGCTGGAAGTCAATTCCTTGATCAAAATATCAGTCAGAAATATAATTCAATGTGAATAAAGTCCAAGTCATCCGATATTTGGAATATCGAATAATATCGTCGGAGAGCTTCTGGTATGAACAATAGACAATTGCCCAGGCCGCATGCGCACGATGTGGCACTCGAAGCTGTTGCTGAGCTATCTGTACCCGAAGGATAATTAATTATAATTAACCTGAAAAGAGCCTGGTTCTAGTCCCACAGCTCGAGTCAGCATATCTGAGCTGTCCGACACTGCCGGTCGTTCATGCTGGGAGATACGGAAGACGGGCGGTCGTGCACAATTGTGTGACGTCATTAGTCAACAAGGTTCTTCTGGGAACCGGTTCGAACTGATGACGTGTAAGGTGCGCGCGCATGTCAGCAGGCCTTGTGTCAGTCGCACGGCGCCTTCTCTTCCAGCTCCTCCAGGAGGGGGCAAGTCAAACCGCATACATCCAGATCACCAAACCAGTGAGTATATTCTCCAGGCAACGGTCAAAACAGGACAAAAAGCGTCAATACAGGCCTTTGGCTCACAACACATGGTGGGTAAACGGTTGAACCAATCAGTCTAATTCTTCTTGCAATGGAACAACAATGAGTATATCTGTGCCTCTACGTTCACTAAAAATTATAATTCCATATTATATCACTGGAAAAATTGTTCAAACAATTAAAAACGGGTAGAAATATGATGACTTTTGACAATTATTATGAAAGGGTTGAAAAGATACCACGAACTAAAGCTCTTCAAGCGAGCACGTATTAAATACTAGTGATCATCTAACCGACAACTGTATGTTGATACGATGATTGGTTTTCCGTTGCCAACTTGGGTCCTGAACGCCTGCAATCAAGCCGGTAGGCAACATGTAAAGAGGCCTCTTGAGACGGCGTACATCTTCAGTAGCTTCACACCGCTTTGCAAACCGGGAAGTTTCGCACATATTAGACATTATATTAGTGATAATATAGAATGCCTTGCTTGGATTCTATTTGTAAATGTTCAATATGGCCTATGAGATTGTAACGAGCACATGTCGCTATCAGCTGCAGGAGTAACGTGTCTCGGTGAGGTAATATATAGAATGCCTTGCTTGGATTCTATTTGTAAATGTCCAATATGACCGCTGAGATTGTAACGAGCACATGTCGCTATCGGCTGCGGGAGTAACGTGTCTCGGTGAGGTGAAATAGAATGCCTTGCTTGGATTCTATTTGTAAATGTCCAATATGGCCTATGAGATTGTAACGAGCACATGTCGCTATCGGCTGCAGGAGTAACGTGTCTCGGTGAGGTGAAATAGAATGCCTTGCTTGGATTCTATTTGTAAATGTCCAATATGGCCGCTGAGATTGTAACGAGCACATGTCGCTATCGGCTGCAGGAGTAACGTGTCTCGGTGAGGTGATATAGAATGCCTTGCTTAAATTCTATTTGTAGATGTCCAATATGGCCTATGGGATTGTAACGAGCACATGTCGCTATCGGCTGCAAGAGTAAAGTGTCTCGGTGAGGTGATATAGAATGCCTTGCTTGGATTCTATTTGTAAATGTCCAATATGGCCGCCGAGATTGTAACGAGCACATGTCGCTATCGGCTGCAGGAGTAACGTGTCTCGGTGAGGTGATATAGAATGCCTTGCTTGGATTCTATTTGTGAATGTCCAATATGGCCTATGAGATTGTCACGAGCACATGTCGCTATCGGCTGCAGGAGTCACGTGTCTCGGTGAGGTGATATAGAATGACTTGCTAGGATTCTATTTGTAAATGTCCAATATGGCCGCCGAGATTGTAACGAGCACGTGTCGCTATCGGCTGCAGGAGTAACGTGTCTCCGTGAGGTGATATAGAATGCCCTGCTTGGATTCTATTTGTGAATGTCCAATATGGCCTATGAGATTGTAACGAGCACGTGTCGCTATCGGCTGCAGGAGTAACGTGTCTCCGTGAGGTGATATAGAATGCCTTGCTTGGATTCTATTTGTGTATGTCTAATATGGCCTATGAGATTGAAACGAGCACATTGTCGCTATCGGCTGCAGGAGTAACGTGTCTCGGAGAGGTGATATAGAATGGCGTGCATAGATTCTATTTGTGAATGTCCAATATGGCCTATGAGATTGTCACGAGCACATGTCGCTATCGGCTGCAGGAGTAACGTGTCTCCGTGAGGTGATATAGAATGCCTTGCTTGGATTCTATTTGTGAATGTCCAATATGGCCTATGAGATTGTAACGAGCACATGTCGCCATCGGCTGCAGGAGTATAACGTGTCTCGGAGAGGTGAATATTTCTTGTATTTTCTCTATATTTTATATATTTCCAATCTACCAACATTATTTTAGTAGTTCGTTCAGCATCAAGATCGAATTACGCGTCATGTTCCGGTTCGAGCGGCCGTCTCCTCTATCCCCCAGCCGCGCCGGTCGGGCGTCTCGACCCGTGTGATTGATTGCACGTGTGTGGCGGCTAACGTCATGTGCAACAAGTGCCTTAACATGTTGGCCGGCTCAAGACAGACAGGCTGGTAATCAGCCACATCATCTCACTGGGAATCTGCGTCGATGAATGGACGAATTGTGTGGTCTAACGGCACGTCAACGACGAGCTCAATGGCGCCGGAATCTTCGTCAAGAGATTCATTGTCTCTATTTGAAAAGTAAATTGAAGACGGATGATTCGCTAGCTAGTTGAGGATGGGGCCCACTTCTTGTGTCGATGTGAGAGACGTCGCGGTTGCCTTGGAAACATTCCACCTGAATGAGGGATTTCACATCACTCATCCGATCATCGTGTTGCTCCAAGGTCACACCCTGGCATTGTTCAACAACCCTTCAGGTCGTGCAGACAACACCCGCGGCAGCAGCCATGCTGTCACCGGACCCGAGGAGGCCGTGGCTAGAGCACCGGTCGCCTCTTTCTCTACAAACAAGCCTGCACTACTACATGTCTACTGTCACTGCAAATTCCTGAAATCTCGTGAAATCCCTGAAATCTCTTGAAATCCCTGAAATCTCTTGAAATCCGTGAAATCTCTTGAAACCCCTGAAATCTCTTGAAATTCTTGAGATTCCTGAAATCTCTTTAAACCCGTGAAATCTCTTGAAATCCGTGAAATCTCTTGAAATTCTTGAAATCCCTGAAATCTCTTGAAATTCTTGAAATCTCTTGAAATTCTTGAAATCCCTGAAATCTCTTGAAATTCCTGAAATCTCTTTAAACCCGTGAAATCTCTTGAAATCCGTGAAATCTCTTGAAATCCGTGAAATCTCTTGAAATTCTTGAAATCTCTTGAAATTCTTGAAATCCCTGAAATCTCTTGAAATTCTTGAAATCCCTGAAATCCCTGAAATCTCTTTGAACCCGTGAAATCTCTTGAAATCCGTGAAATCTCTTGAAATTCTAGAAATCTCTTGAAATTCTTGAAATCCCTGAAATCTCTCGAAATTCTTGAAATCCCTGAAATCCCTGAAATCTCTTTAAACCCGTGAAATCTCTTGAAATCCGTGAAATCTCTTGAAATTCTTGAAATCTCTTGAAATTCTTGAAACCCGTGAAATCTCTTGAAACCCCTGACATCTCTTCAAACCCCTGACATGTCTTGAAACCCCTGACATCTCTTCAAACCCCTGACATCTCTATAAACCCGTGAAATCTCTTGAAAACCCCTGACATCTCTATAAACCCGTGAAATCTCTTGAAACCCCTGACATCTCTTCAAACCCCTGACATGTCTTGAAACCCCTGACATCTCTTCAAACCCCTGACATCTCTATAAACCCGTGAAATCTCTTGAAAACCCCTGACATCTTGAACTTTAAATCAGATGCAGGCTAGCCACACTAGATGTGCAAGTCACGATCTAAGTGCTGTTCTTTGGTCTCTCGTCAGTGTCGATAGCTTTCAACAAATGTCACTCATCACCATTATTTGAATCTATTATCCAGGGACGATCAGAGTTTCTTCTCGTTGCTAGGTCCCGGTAATTATAGCCCAACACAATGATTGAAGGGATCAGAAGCAAAGTGGACCAACCCAAAAGTCAAAACAAAATACTTCCAATGTGGGTTGGTCCATTTTGCTCCAAAATATAATGGAGGTCAGAAAGCTTGGTCCACATGATTAAACCTCTGAAGCGAACTAGTGTTGAAAAAAAAAATAATAATAATAATAATAATAATAACACAATACGAATGATGTGGTTCGAATAGATCATTTTGAGAAAAAATTGGGTTGGTCCACTTTGCTTCTAATCCCTTCTATTATGAGCGTTCTTCTGAATAAAACCCTGGACCTAGTCATATTCTGAGATAATGCACTGTACTGAATCAATTACCATATTCGAGGGGGGGGGGGGCAAAACTTATCGGGCCTGAAGGCGCAAAAGATCTTGATACGGCCCCGGGTTCGAATACAAACCCAGACACAAATTGGATTTAATAACAAAGAAAAGTTGAAAAAGATTTCATGAAATTGGCACAAGTATAAATAGAACCCACTGAGAAAGTAGTATACTTTAGATTGTGACTTGATGTTTTTTATTTGGTCTAGAATGTCAAGTTTTATTCATTTGGTTTGCGCTTGAACTTTCCTACTCCTCGATTCGAGCGGCGCTTCTTTGTCCGGATCAAGCGGACCTGTTGGACCGGGGAGACTCGGTGTGGCTCGGCGGCTCGGTGGCTGCACACGACACTTATCAGGATCCGATTGACATTCTCAACAAGTCTGCCACTTGTTGCGGGCCGGCCATCTAAAGTTGAGTCTGACGTCAGAGCTATTTCCCCACTACCACCACTACTGGGGTGAGAGGATCGAAGCTCTCGACGAGACCGTGGCCGAATAGGTCTATTACCTGGGCCGGAAGGAACAATTGAAATTAAATGGTCATTATGGGAATAAATTAGAATCGTTGTCGGAGAATTAAGATTGTTATATACCAAAGATATGCATTGGAAATGAAAATATAAGCAATTTACTTTTTTATTTGAAAAAAAAAACCACTCATATGCGGCCGAGATACGTCGATGTTTGTGGGAGTGACCAGAGGTATAAAATTCAATGCCACAAACATATCAACGTATCTCGGCTGCGTGAGTGATTTTTTTTTAAATAAAAAAGTGAATTGCTTATATTTTCATTTCCAATGCATATCTTCGGTATATAACATCTTAATTCTCCGACAAGTTTCTAATTTATTCCCATAATGTTCATTCAATTTCTATTGTTCCTTCCGACTCAGGTAATAGACCCTTTTGACCACGGTCCCGTCGAGAGCTCCGATCCTCTCACCCCAGTGGTGGTAACGTTGAGGGAAAAGAAACTCTGACGTCAGACTCGACTCTGCCTGACAAGGGCTTTAGCTACCTGTTGCCAGCGGTGCCGGGCAAGGTCCATAGAGGCGATCAGGCGAGGAGGGCTCGGTTAAAGGTAGTAGATCGATCAAGTTGCAAACCAACATACTTCAAGAAGGAATACCGACTCGGGTCTTGAATGTGAAATATTTCCGGGGTCAGTTCACGAGTTCAGGGTCCCAATTGCCTGTAGCGCAACTATCGCTTCTATCATCGTTTATTGTTTATAGTAAAATTGTTCATGTCACAATTCACAGACACTTTTATGTCCATTGTATTCTTCTCCATATATGCCACAGATGAGCCTGAATCAGGCTTCGTGGATTTTTGTTAACATTTCATTATGTATGATTTTTTAATGGATGAAAAGAATTCAACACTAAAAAAAATTAAATCATATAACAACAATGCTATTTGCACGGCTCAGTAGAATTATTGTTAGCAGTTGCATTTGTTTTACACGAAAATAATAGATTTTGTGAGTTGAACAATGTCACTGGTACCGTAGCCACTCTTATCTACATCTAGTTCACAAGGGAATCCGCTAAATCGCGACAGGCAATCAAGACTTTTGGCTCTGGACTGACCGCAAGAAACCACAAATACCGTCCATGTTATTATAGTATGGGAGTTGGAGCACTTGATCTATATTATGAGAAGGTATAGTTGGTATCACTACATCGCGCCCTGCCCAGGTTATACTATAGTAAGGCCTCATTTCACCAACTATTAAATGAAGTTTAAATCCAGTTCAAATTTTTAATCCAGGTTTATATTCAGGAAGCCGTTTCATGAAGCCTAAACTGAGCTTATACTCTTTCAATACGAGTTCTTAAACCCAGTTTATCATTAAACCAAGTTTTACAAAGCCAAGTTTAAACTGAAGTTGATGAAACCCGCTCTAAGAGACGAGAAAGAAGGCGAGAAAGAGAGAGACTTTTAGTTTCAATTAATACGTTTTACATCATTGATTTTTTCAGTTGATTGAAAAAAGTTTCTAGATTTCGACAGAATGATAATTTTCCAAAAATGGCATATTTTGTTTTGTTGGCGGACTGAAAGCTGAGTGAATATTTGGCATGAGAATCTCCCGATGAGCAAACAGCTGGGCTCCCTCCTCCATCCCTCCCTCCCCCCCTCCTCATACCCTCTCTCTCTCCCTCTCCCTCTCTCTCTCTCTCTCTCTCTCTCTCTCTCTCTCGCACTTGCTTGACACATTAGCTCACGGTTCGCCGCAGCGCATCAGCCCGAACAGCCCAGCAACTCAAAGCGTACTTACCTGGAAGCAAGAACAAATAGGTTAGACATCTGACAAGACTGTACATCATATGTTTACCGATAGAAGAGTGGCCCCCCGTAGCTTAGCTAGCCAATACTCTGCGTTAGAGTCGAGTCCTGTTCAAGGCAGGGGTTGTTTATCATGTATAGGCGCTATCCCCTGACAACCTGGCTGTCGGTGGGGTCAACAGGCGCACGAGACGCGGGCCGCGACCACCGCCCGCTCGACGCGATATGCCCGCTTGCGGTGATAACGGCAAGAGAAGTGGATCGACACCGGAAGCGCGTATCTCGGAGACCACGTGATGGCAACTCACCTCGGGCCGGAAGTGACTTCAGATTAGTTTGGGATGGATGTTCGTTAGGTTGGGTTGACCATGCAGCCAATCAGGTTGGTCCTCCAGACAACAACAACAACAACAACAACAACAACAACAACAACAACAACAACAACAACGTGAGCAAGGCATCAGGTCGAGGGAAACAAGTGAATGTGTTGTTGGGTTGATGCAGCAGCAGAGCGGTAGCTGGCGGCGCGCGCATCAGCCTCGTTCCCACGGTCCCTCGCTCCGCCCCCCACCCACCCACTTGCCCGCCTGCCCGCTATCGCTCCGTGTCAATGACATCCAGCGAGCGCACCGCTTACAACACGGTAACACTGTCGACATCTCTCGAGAGACAAACCACGTCAACAGAAGGAATACGACACTTCTTGCTTGCCCTTCCCCCAACAACGAACGTTCTCGGTGGCAACCGATATGTACCCGTGGAACCGGTCCAATACCAACCTACAGTCGCTCCGCTAGCCGAGCCAATACCAACCTGCCGGGCACAAAGACACCACCTCACCGAGACACTTTACTCCTGCAGCCGACAGCGACATGTGCTCGTTACAATCTCATAGGCCATATTGGACATTTACAAACAGCCCTCTAAGCAAGGCACCTCACCGAGACACGTTACTCCTGCAGCCGATAACGACATGTGCTCGTTCCAATCTCGGCAGCCATATTGGACATTTACAAACAGCCCTCTAAGCAAGGCATCTCACCGAGACACGTTACTCCTGCAGCCGATAACGACATGTGCTCGTTCCAATCTCGGCAGCCATATTGGACATTTACAAACAGCCCTCTAAGCAAGGCACCTCACCGAGACACGTTACTCCTGCAGCCGATAACGACATGTGCTCGTTCCAATCTCGGCAGCCATATTGGACATTCACAAATAGAATCCAATCAAGGGTCCAATCCATATTGGACATTTACAAACTGTCCCTAAGCAAGGCATTATATTATATTATCACTAATATATGTCGAACATGGCGAAAACTCCCCGGTTTGCAAAGCGGTGTGAAGCTACTGAATATGTACGCCTTGTTGACGTTGATCAGCGTATCTCGTGATATATGTCTATATGCACACATGTCACATGTAGCATACAGGCTAGGAAGAAATAGCACTGAAATATGCCTGATTTCATTGCAGTTTCAATCATTGCAAGTCCAGAGAAACAAAGATGAATGTGCAACCAACCAATCAGAGCGCGGCGGCTTCGAGAGACGCAGTTGCGTTTCTCGGCGTCAACCCCGTCCTGCACGGGTTCTCTCGCGGATCCAAGCAGAGAAACAGAGGCCGTTTCCCTCCGAGCTGGTTAATCGCATGTGAAATGGATCACGTACATACATACGGAAACTATTATTACAACCTTAAAAAACTTTCAAAAATAACGCTAAATCCACAATAATTAAAAATCTCCACATTGAAACATTGTAATCTGAATTGTTAATTAGCATGAAGGTGGTAATATGTTAATCTGGTTGTGTGGGAACACTGATTGCGTGCGCATGTGAGCCTCTCTCCAGTCCTGTTCCCGGGCCAGATGCCTGCGAGAGAGAGCGAGAGGCAAGATGCCTACGAGAGCGAGCGAGAGGCAAGATGCAGCGAACAGTGAGCGAGAGCCAAGATGCCTGCAAGAGAGGCAAGATGCTTGCGAGAGCGAGTGAGAGGCAAGATGCTTGCAAGAGAGGCAAGATGCTTGCAAGAGCGAGTGAGAGAGAGAGGCAAGATGCCTGCAAGAGAGGCAAGATGCCTGCAAGAGAGGCAAGATGCCTACGAGAGCGAGAGAGGCAAGATGCAGCGAACAGTGAGCGAGAGCGAGAGGCAAGATGCCTGCAAGAGAGGCAAGATGCAGCGAACAGTGAGCGAGAGCGAGAGGCAAGATGCTTGCAAGAGCGAGTGAGAGAGGCAAGATGCAGCGAACAGTGAGCGAGAGCGAGAGGCAAGATGCCTGCAAGAGAGGTAAGATGCCTGCGAGAGCGAGAGGCAAGATGCAGCGAACAGTGAGCGAGAGCGAGAGGCAAGATGCTTGCAAGAGCGAGTGAGAGAGGCAAGATGCAGCGAACAGTGAGCGAGAGCGAGAGGCAAGATGCCTGCAAGAGAGGTAAGATGCCTGCGAGAGCGAGAGAGGCAAGATGCAGCGAACAGTGAGCGAGAGCGAGAGGCAAGATGCTTGCAAGAGCGAGTGAGAGAGGCAAGATGCAGCGAACAGTGAGTGAGAGAGAGAGGCAAGATGCCTGCAAGAGAGGTAAGATGCCTGCGAGAGCGAGAGAGGCAAGATGCAGCGAACAGTGAGCGAGAGCGAGAGGCAAGATGCCTGCGAGAGCGAGTGAGAGGCAAGATGCCTGCAAGAGAGGCAAGATGCTTGCAAGAGCGAGTGAGAGAGAGAGGCAAGATGCTTGCAAGAGAGGTAAAATCCTTGCAAGAGCGAGTGAGAGAGGCAAGATGCAGCGAACAGTGAGCGAGAGCGAGAGGCAAGATGCCTGCGAGAGGCAAGATGCCTGCAAGAGGCAAGATGCCTGCAAGAGAGGCAAGATGCAGCGAACAGTGAGCGAGAGCGAGAGGCAAGATGCCTGCGAGAGCGAGTGAGAGGCAAGATGCTTGCAAGAGAGGCAAGATGCTTGCAAGAGCGAGTGAGAGAGAGAGGCAAGATGCTTGCAAGAGAGGCAAGATGCTTGCAAGAGCGAGTGAGAGAGAGGCAAGATGCGTGCAAGAGAGGTAAGATCCTTGCAAGAGCGAGTGATAGAGGCAAGATGCAGCGAACAGTGAGCGAGAGCGAGAGGCAAGATGCTTGCAAGAGAGGCAAGATGCCTGCGAGAGCGAGTGAGAGGCAAGATGCTTGCAAGAGCGAGTGAGAGAGAGGCAAGATGCCGCAAACAGAGAGCGAGGACAGGCTCCCACGGAAGTAAACTAGCTCTTCTAGGGTTCGATCCCCGCCGCTGTCCATCTTTACCTGGTTTTCCTCTGTGGTCTAGGCTGATGCCGGGCTGGTTCCTACAATGTCCGCTTCCTTCCCTCAATCATTCCCATCATCACATGGCACTTGTGGTACCTTGGTTTCATTGTTCATAAATAATTAATTCAAATAGACCCAAAACAGGTGGGAGAGATCAGTAACACCCGGTTGCTGATGATATTGATAAATGAATAGAAATGTCAAAATGGATTCTGAATTGAATCAATTTGGGGGTAACAATGACCTATTCGAGGGCTACAACATGGCCGCTCGCCACAGCTTGGTTCAACAGGTCTCGCCGGCTGCTTTGTCCGCGCTTTTCCTCCCAACGGTTCAACACAAACATTGACCATGGTCACCGTATAGCCAACTTCCACCATCACCTAAACTAAGAGTGTGTGAGTATCGTACTTGGACGTTTTGCCTGCCGATCAACTCCGTAACCAAGAGTGTAATTCCGAATTACGATCGTTTATTATCCGTGTGGGCTTGATAGGACGGCGTATAACATGTGGCAAGAATCACAACAAATCTCAGCATCTGTCACACATCAGCCGTGTACAGTCCTGGCTCGAGCTGGCGCGGGGAACACTCGCTCGGTCCGTGATATGCCACGGGGCGAGCGGGTGTCCCGTGGACCACTGCGCTTTGCTCACATGTGGCTCGCATGTGTGCGGGGAGGAGGGGAGGGGGGATCCGACGAGTGACACAATCTCCGTTCTTGCTGTAGCAGCGGCCGTGACTGGAACCATCTCAGAGACGAGAGACTCGACCCCACCAACAGCTAGGTCATGTGGGGGTACGTGAATAGGCCTACATCAACTCGTCCAGGTATGGCGATCGCTGAATGAAATCAGCAGTAAGATATGATCCTATAGTTGAAACATTAGCCTTTCAAGAAACGAATGAAGAGACGAGTCGCGGCACTTGGTTGAGCTCAACCCTGGCCGAGAGCCGCTCCCCCCCCCCCCCCCACCCAGCCCCGGTGCGCGGCTGTTCCGGTCCGGCGTGGCACTTCCGCACGGCTAGTCCGGTCGAGCAACCTATCCGGACCGGCCTGACGCACGGGATCAGCTAGATTCTTTGAATGGGCGGACGAAGAAGAAGTTGGATATGATATTCCGAAATGAACAACACAGCAATCAGATAGAGGGAAGGCTTGTCGGACGCTATTGGTCACTGGGCTCACGTGACCTGCCACTGCCAGCGTTAGGGACAGTTACAAAGGGAGGCACTGTGATGATAGCTGGGATCCATTACACTACATTCAACATACAATCGCAATCATTCACTGTAATTGTATGTAGGCTTACATATCTTTTTTTTCGCGATTTCCCTGTCGTTCAGCTTAGTTCGGGTATGGTACCTTGACAGGCCACGAGCGACTTCTTCCCACCATCCAAAACAACTATTAAAATAACCCTTCATCTCATCATCCCACCATCTCATTCATCATTCACCGACGCCAATAGACCGTAGTAACCAGTACAGTGCGTCGTGAAAACCAATATTAATGATATATCATAATATAATTGGCATTGCATCAGAATCATTGAGAGATTTTCCCGCTGTAGTAATACATCACTAAACGTGAAATGGAATACTTGTAGTTTGTTGTTTGTATGGTTGGTTCGGTCTCCAGCCGACTGGTCGGGCAATGAGGCCCACATGCGTACCTCGAAGACAGCCAGGCTCTTGCTGTTGTCGTCCCTGAACCGAGAGGAGTGAAATGGAATACTTGTAGTTTGTTGTTTGTATAGTTGGTTCGGTCTCCAGCCGACTGGTCGGGCAATGAGGCCCACATGCGTACCTCGAAGACAGCCAGGCTCTTGCTGTTGTCGTCCCTGAACCGAGAGGAGTGAAATGGAATACTTGTAGTTTGTTGTTTGTATAGTTGGTTCGGTCTCCAGCCGACTGGTCGGGCAATGAGGCCCACATGCGTACCTCGAAGACAGCCAGGCTCTTGCTGTTGTCGTCCCTGAACCGAGAGGAGTGAAATGGAATACTTGTAGTTTGTTGTTTGTATAGTTGGTTCGGTCTCCAGCCGACTGGTCGGGCAATGAGGCCCACATGCGTACCTCGAAGACAGCCAGGCTCTTGCTGTTGTCGTCCCTGAACCGAGAGGAGTGAAATGGAATACTTGTAGGTCGTTGTTTGTATAGTTGGTTCGGTCTCCAGCCGACTGGTCGGGCAATGAGGCCCACATGCGTACCTCGAAGACAGCCAGGCTCTTGCTGTTGTCGTCCCTGAACTGAGAGGAGTGAAATGGAATACTTGTAGGTCGTTGTTTGTATAGTTGGTTCGGTCTCCAGCCGACTGGTCGGGCAATGAGGCCCACATGCGTACCTCGAAGACAGCCAGGCTCTTGCTGTTGTCGTCCCTGAACCGAGAGGAGTGAAATGGAATACTTGTAGTTTGTTGTTTGTATGGTTGGTTCGGTCTCCAGCCGACTGGTCGGGCAATGAGGCCCACATGCGTACCTCGAAGACAGCCAGGCTCTTGCTGTTGTCGTCCCTGAACCGAGAGGAGTGAAATGGAATACTTGTAGTTTGTTGTTTGTAGTTGGTTCGGTCTCCAGCCGACTGGTCGGGCAATGAGGCCCACATGCGTACCTCGAAGACAGCCAGGCTCTTGCTGTTGTCGTCCCTGAACCGAGAGGAGTGAAATGGAATACTTGTAGGTCGTTGTTTGTATAGTTGGTTCGGTCTCCAGCCGACTGGTCGGGCAATGAGGCCCACATGCGTACCTCGAAGACAGCCAGGCTCTTGCTGTTGTCGTCCCTGAACCGAGAGGAGTGAAATGGAATACTTGTAGTTTGTTGTTTGTATAGTTGGTTCGGTCTCCAGCCGACTGGTCGGGCAATGAGGCCCACATGCGTACCTCGAAGACAGCCAGGCTCTTGCTGTTGTCGTCCCTGAACTGAGAGGAGTGAAATGGAATACTTGTAGTTTGTTGTTTGTATAGTTGGTTCGGTCTCCAGCCGACTGGTCGGGCAATGAGGCCCACATGCGTACCTCGAAGACAGCCAGGCTCTTGCTGTTGTCGTCCCTGAACCGAGAGGAGTGAAATGGAATACTTGTAGTTTGTTGTTTGTATAGTTGGTTCGGTCTCCAGCCGACTGGTCGGGCAATGAGGCCCACATGCGTACCTCGAAGACAGCCAGGCTCTTGCTGTTGTCGTCCCTGAACTGAGAGGAGTGAAATGGAATACTTGTAGTTTGTTGTTTGTATAGTTGGTTCGGTCTCCAGCCGACTGGTCGGGCAATGAGGCCCACATGCGTACCTCGAAGACAGCCAGGCTCTTGCTGTTGTCGTCCCTGAATTGAGAGGAGTGAAATGGAATACTTGTAGTTTGTTGTTTGTATGGTTGGTTCGGTCTCCAGCCGACTGGTCGGGCAATGAGGCCCACATGCGTACCTCGAAGACAGCCAGGCTCTTGCTGTTGTCGTCCCTGAACTGAGAGGAGTGAAATGGAATACTTGTAGTTTGTTGTTTGTATAGTTGGTTCGGTCTCCAGCCGACTGGTCGGGCAATGAGGCCCACATGCGTACCTCGAAGACAGCCAGGCTCTTGCTGTTGTCGTCCCTGAACCGAGAGGAGACGTGGTTATCATCACCTCGAGTTCACAGTTGATCAACGACACTCCGCCATGTTGTTTGCACACGTGGAGCCGTCATGTTCTTTACACACGTGGAGCCGCCATGTTGTTTGCACGCGTGGAGCCGCCATGTTGTTTGCACACGTGGAGCCGTCATGTTGTTAAAACACGTGGAGTCGCCATGTTGTTTGCACACGTGGAGCCGCCGTGTTGTTTGCACACGTGGAGCCGCCATGTTGTTTGCACGCGTAGAGTCACCGTGTTGTTTGCACGCGTGGAGCCGTCATGTTGTTTGCACACGTGGAGCCGCCATGTTGTTTGCACGCGTGGAGCCGCCATGTTGTTTGCACACGTGGTGCCGCCATGTTTTTTGCACACGTGGAGCCACCGTGTTTCCAAGGAGGGTTGCATGTGTCATTGTAAGAAATGTTTCGGTAAATGTTGTATGTATTAATTGGGTTTTGGGTGGGTTTGTGTCCATTGTTCATCATGAATAATCCATATTTCCAGTTTGATTTCGAATTATGTGTTTGATGAATTTGTTGTGAGGCACTTCAATTGAAAAGTTGTGTTGATCGACTTTTGGCAAAATGGCGGACTGTTATTATCGTTTTTGTAATTTCATTCTGTTTGGGAGTATTTTTTTTCAGTAGACTATAATATTTTTTTGCGTCAGGTGCCTTTTTTCAGTATATTCAATGTTCAACTATCAAGAAACACTATTCTCGTGAATGTGTAGTTGCAGAATACTGTCCGGCTGACGAGACCCGAGCTCGTCAGCAAGTCTAGTTCGGGTCCAGTCGGGCGGAAACTCTCTTTTTGTTCCTTCGCCGACATCTGCAATACCGTGCCGCAGGTCTTCAGGCACCAGGCGGCCTGGGGTCGGCCATGCGAGACCCGCTTGGGCCCGGGAACCAGTCGATCCCGACCTGGAGAGCATCAGTTCGGCTCTGTGGCGGCTCGAACCCCCCGCGCGCTAGTGCTGCAGGATAGGGGAGACGGAGGTTTTGTTCGTCATGACCCGCACGAGGAACTGTTGTTGGACAGCGCAGTTGCTCCATTATACGCGTTTCCAATCAACTTGAAGCACATGGGTCGGTCGTGTTGAAGACATGACGGATGTTGTAGGAGAGTACCAGGTACTTGTTCAAGACTAGTGATGGGCGCCAGGGAATATTCTCGCCACTGGGAATATTCCCGCTACTGGGAATATTCCCGCCACTGGGAATATTCCCGCCACTGGGAATATTCCCGCCACTGGGAATATTCCCGCTACTGGGAATATTCCCGCTACTGGGAATATTCCCGCTACTGGGAATATTCCCGCTTTTCAAATAAATTGACCATTGTAGATCGTCCGCCATCGTGATGTCACAAAATATAAAAGCCAATCAAGTGGACAGTAAAGCAGGGGAAAATAGGGAAATAACCAATCAAGGTATCTAAAATTTCCCCTGCTTCGTATAAGTCACGCCCATCTACATTGGTCAATTCCCATCTATAGGGATCCATTGTTTTCAATCTATCAAGTTGCCAGCACTGGTAACTGAGGTTGTTGGGTTGACAGCTGTTCTGAAACTAACCAGAGAACAATATTTGCAGATTGCAAGGCTGTGGAACAATAGGCCTAGTTATGATCTCAACATTGGAAGATTATTGGGGTGTTTTTTGAGGTTATTTCAGAGCTGGATTGTGTGGAGAGCAGAAGTCCAAGCAGTCATGGGCAGAAAGAAAGCAAATATTTGGTCATAGCTTAGAAGTCGACGATAACGATGATAAATAATTATATTAAGTCTATTGTTCACCCTAGAATGTTTTCGTCAATAAAGGCCCACATGAAAAATGATGAAATATTTGTAGTTTAGTGCACATTTTTGTCAGTGTTTCTCCGTTTTCAACTCTACATTGGGTTGTGAACAAACAAATAACTAATATTCCCTGAAAATTCCCATTTTTTGAAACATTCCCAGAAATATTTGTATAAATCCCGTGAATGTCCCACCCCTGTTCGGGCCGCTCAGAGCTGGCTGGACAACATCACGTGGCTAGTTGACGGGTGCACAGGTATTTGGCCCTGTCTGTCCCCGGCTACCTGCCCCCCCCCCCCCCCCCCCCCGCCTCTTGGGACAGTCCAAGGCCGCCCATGTGAGCTCATCTCGTGGTGTGGTGTGTCCGTCTGTCTGCCACGGTCGCCATGACGACAGCTGAGGAGATCCGACACACAAACCCAAACAACTGGTAGCAACTGATGGATGGAAGTTGATGGATGCAGGACCATATATCTATACCACCGAGATCTCACGTTAACAAGGCGGGCATATTCACTAGCTGCACACCGCTTTGCAAACCGGCACATCCGACATATATCAGTGGTGATGTAGAATGCCTTGCTTGGATTCTTTTAGTAAATGTCCAATATGGCCGCTGAGATTGGAACGAGCACATGTCGCTATCGGCTGCAGGAGTAACGTGTCTCGGTGAGGTAATATATCGACAGGCATTCATTTATACATGGCACTGTAATCATCATCAAGATCTATTGGCGTCGATGAGTTATGAAAGAATGGGAAGTTGAGATGAAAGTTCATTTCATCATATGTTTCGGATAGTGTGAAGGAAGCAGTCGTGGCCTGTTTTCCAGGAACCATCCCAGCATGGGACCTCAATGAAATGTCACAAAAAACAAACTCAGTTAAAAGGATGGTCGAGCGTGCACGGCGGGCAGAGATGACGGTTCAGCGTGCTAGCCACTGGGACCGCGCGGTATGTAAGAACCATGCAGCCAGTTTTTGTCGTGGAGTTTGAAGCAAGCAAGTCGACGAGTGGGACCCAGTGCTGGGCGCGAGCAGCTTTTCACTACTTCTTGCTCCTCTTGGTCCGACTCCTGGGGCGTATTACTGCTCACTATACATTCTTGCCGGCCATATCCAGCCGACTGAGCACTCAACACGACCAATACCTCATGCAACCATATTCACTGCTGAAGGCCTAGTTAGTACCGGTAATAGACAAGTTAAGGAGTGTCCGGGCGGGACTTGTCGTTTCCGCCGCTAGACCGCGCAAAGGGCGCACAGGATGGGCGAAACGAATTTCGGTGATTGACTATATTGACAATGACCCGTCATTATTTCGAACTGTGTGAGTTTTACTCGCAATTATTGATCTTGTGACTTTTTTTCACGCGTAGTCGTCGTTAAAAATACATCAAACTTGCGTCCTCGGTTCACTGCTGTGTATTTTCCGGACATTTCTTCTCTGACAAACAGGCATCTTGGCTCACACGGGCCTACCTGTCGTCTCGTTTGGCGGACCAACAGTCGTCTATTCGTACAAATAAAAGTACCAAGGCGATCATAACTGAACACATTCATTCCAACTCGGCGGGGAGGGAGGGAGGAAGGGGGGGGGGGGCTTGTGAGCCGTAACATGCATCAATGTCAGTTTTAGGAGATTCTAATTGAAACTTTTTTTTTCTTAATAACATCGAAACTTGATACAAAATAATTGTTTCCCAATTAAGGCCATGGATGAAAGATAGGATCGTTTGGACGGGGCACCACAAGGGCGATCTTACCACCCCATTTTGATTATTTAAAACTAATGGTCTTCAACACCAGGACTGCGCTGTCTGTGACCATAATTTTTCGCCGTAGATAAAAGTCTTTCAGTATAAACACACGAATGTTGATATCTTCCACTTTGAACCAAGTCTCTTGGGCAATGATTACTTCTTTCCCTTGATAGCAGATGTAAAATTGATCATTATACAAAATTCACAAATTAAATTAGTGATAGGCCTATAATGTTATAATTAGGTCTATCACTCTACTAATTAATGGTCGTGGCCAATTAGTACTTCATCCAAGCATTTGCTTCGAGGACTGTGGGAAAGCACGAAAAACCAAGTCAGGATGGATAAAAAAAGGTGTTTGTTGGTCTTGAGCTTTTTCTTCCAACTACTTCTCTTCTTTTCTTCTTTTCTTGTAGTGTGTGATATATATATATTTTTTATATATATTATATATATATTTTATATATATAAAATAAAAATAATGTGATTCACGTTTGCATCCATAGAATCTCTCTCAGCTTGATCCTCCGCGGGTGCATCGTGGTCTACATGTTGCGATTGTGCGTCGCCAGCTGATCGATGACTAAGGAGCCAAGTCTTAACATAAGGTGTAGGGTCAAACCTAACTAGAGGTGGGTCCATTTAGCTTGATAAACAGCAGCAAGGCAATATAAGCATGATTAGCTTAAAGTTGGCTTTATATGTCTTCAAGAAGAAAGGTACCGGGGCGCGCCCTGGCCCGCATACACCACTGCGGACCAATCAACATGCAGCTAGGCCTGGATAGGACTAGAGGACATCACAGCACTGAAACGACATTTCAACGAATATTGACGACATTTATTGCCCTAATTTCCGAGAAAACTAGAAATCATCTCAATTTCAGAAATAATTGATTCATTTGTCCTCCAGGACCCGACCCCTTTTTCCGAGTTGTGACGTTGACATCACTCGATTTTATGTTTCTACACATGATCAGTAATATCTACGTCACGACTCCGAAAGAAGGCAGGGTACCAGAGGACAAAAAAAGACGTAATTTCTGGAATTGAGATGACGATTTATAGTTGCCCCTAAAATTAGGGAAGTAAATATCGTTATTATCCTTTAAAACCTGGTATCGGGTTTGTGATGTCCCTAAAACATGTGACGTCACTGTTGTACTCGTGATCAAGTTGTTGAGCGCGATCAAAATGAACCAAAACCCAAATTAATCCAGCTTCAATTCGAAACGAGCAATCAAATTGGCACAAAATGCACACACTAGAATAGGAAGTGAGTTAAAACCGAGGTACAACCATGCAGCCTGACCCGACCACGTGCTATGCGCTGCAAGAGAGGTCAGAGGTTAATCCACTGTTCCTGTAAGCGCGTCGGCCCGCATCGACCAGAGGTCAAAGTTCGAGCTATGAACATCGCTTGGAGGTACAACACGCAGCCAGGGGGTTTACTGCATGGAGACTTGAACGCGCGGGCAGACGACTGGATCACCGAGTCACGTGACTCAACGTCAGCCAGGGACATGCAACTTTCCCACATACTCGACATCATGTCGCTGATAGTATAGAATGCCTTGCTTGGATTCTATTTGTGAATGTCCAATATAGCCGCCGAGATTGTAACGAGCACATGTCGCTATCGGCTGCAGGAGTCACGTGTCTCGGTGAGGTGATATAGAATGCCTTGCTTGGATTCTATTTGTGAATGTCCAATATAGCCACCGAGATTGTAACGAGCACATGTCGCTATCGGCTGCAGGAGTCACGTGTCTCGGTGAGGTGATATACAATGCCTTGCTTATAGCTTCCATTTGTAAATGTCCAATATGGCCTATGAGATTGTAACGAGCACATGTCGCTATCGGCTGCAGGAGTAACGTGTCTCGGTGAGGTGATATAGAATGCCTTGCTTATAGGTTCTATTTGTAAATGTCCAATATGGCTGCCGAGATTGTAACGAGCACATGTCGCTGTCGGCTGCAGGAGTCACGTGTCTCGGTGAGGTGATATAGAATGACTTGCTAGGATTCTATTTGTGAATGTCCAATATGGCCGCGAGATTGTAAAGAGCATATGTCGCTATCGGCTGCAGGAGTAACGTGTCTCGGTGAGGTGATATAGAATGACTTGCTTGGATTCTATTTGTGAATGTCCAATATGGCCGCGAGATTGTAACGAGCACATGTCGCTATCGGCTGCAGGAGTAACGTGTCTCGGTGAGGTGATATACAATGCATTGCTTATAGCTTCCATTTGTAAATGTCCAATATGGCCACCGAGATTGTAACGAGCACATGTCGCTATCGGCTGCAGGAGTAACGTGTCTCGGTGAGGTGATATACAATGCCTTGCTTATAGCTTCCATTTGTAAATGTCCAATATGGCCTATGAGATTGTAACGAGCACATGTCGCTATCGGCTGCAGGAGTAACGTGTCTCGGTGAGGTGATATAGAATGCCTTGCTTATAGGTTCTATTTGTAAATGTCCAATATGGCTGCCGAGATTGTAACGAGCACATGTCGCTGTCGGCTGCAGGAGTCACGTGTCTCGGTGAGGTGATATAGAATGACTTGCTAGGATTCTATTTGTGAATGTCCAATATGGCCGCGAGATTGTAAAGAGCATATGTCGCTATCGGCTGCAGGAGTAACGTGTCTCGGTGAGGTGATATAGAATGACTTGCTTGGATTCTATTTGTGAATGTCCAATATGGCCGCGAGATTGTAAAGAGCATATGTCGCTATCGGCTGCAGGAGTAACGTGTCTCGGTGAGGTGATATAGAATGACTTGCTTGGATTCTATTTGTGAATGTCCAATATGGCCGCGAGATTGTAAAGAGCATATGTCGCTATCGGCTGCAGGAGTAACGTGTCTCGGTGAGGTGATATAGAATACCTTGCTTGGATTCTATTTGTAAAAGTCCAATATGGCCGCGAGATTGTAACGAACACATGTCGCTATCGGCTGCAGGAGTAACGTGTCTCGTTGAGGACTCGTGAGCTATCAAGGCTGATTATCTTGTCCAGGCCCGCCTTGCTATAGAACACTAGAACCTGGTCAGCGAGTGCTAGGTGACCTAAGCAGCCAGCGTGAAATGCACCGAAGATGGCCAGCTGGCTGCGTGCTCTCTGGCACCACGTGTCAGGGGGGCTACAGGTTCAGAGTGGTGGGATGAGCGGATGAGCGGATGAGCATGCGAGACCGCTGACAGGGCTTCAGAGTGACGCCCGTCTCGCGCTCAGACAAGCCGCTCAAAACAACTATTTCGATGGAATTAGGGAGAAGAAACAATAGTTGGGCTAATATCCTTATATCTACAAATTAGAATTGATACAGCGAATAAATAAATATTCACATTTTCAAAACGAGATTTCTTCAGATTTTGCCGCTCGAGTTGATCGATACTGGAATAGAGATATTACCAAGAGGCAAGAGTGAACTTGATTAGTCGTGTTTACTTAGAACGAGGAAAGCCTATTCGAGGAATCGATCATAACCCAACCCAAAAACCCTAACAACAGCTCCTTTGTGCTCTAACCAGTTCACCGAGCTAGTAGCTTGTCTACGACGTTCCTACACGCCGAGCCCTCCTTCACTCTTAGTAGTATCGCTATTCCAGTATACGCTCTTCAGCGCCTCCTTGGGACCTCTACGGCATTCCTACACGCCAAGCCCTCCTTCACTCTTAGTAGTATCGCTATTCCAGTATACGCTCTTCAGCGCCCCCTTGGGACCTCTACGGCATTCCTACACGCCAAGCCCTCCTTCACTCTTAGTAGTATCGCTAGTCCAGTATACGCTCTTCAGCGCCTCCTTGGGACCTCTACGGCATTCCTACACGCCAAGCCCTCCTTCACTCTTAGTACTATCATGCACTATTCCAGTATACGCTCTTCAGCGCCCCCGTGGTGATCTAGTGGCTTTTCTTAGGAATGTCGTAATGTTTGTTCTCAAAAGGGGCCCAATGGATTTGCCCGAGATGTGTGGTTGACACCGTGCGCAGTGTGCGAGGGAGGGGGGAGGAGAAGAGAACGAGGCACGACTGGTAATCATATGCCAACTACTCGACTGCACCGACACAAACAAAAACAAACAACACACAATGAAGAAAGTGAATGTTCAAATTATCATGAATAACTCGACTAGCGACGAAACAGAGATTGTGAAATACAAACACGAACTGTGTTCTTCTTGTTTCCATTGCATTTCAAATGTGATTGTTAATGTGACGGAAATACATGAGTTGTCGCGTTGTTAGCCAATCAGAGGGCAGGTAGCTTGGAGCGAGCCAATCAGAGGGCAGGTAGCTTGAAGCGAGCCAATCAGAGGGCAGGTGGCTTGGAGCGAGCCAATCAGAGGGCAGGTAGCTTGGAGCGAGCCAATCAGAGGGCAGGTAGCTTGAAGCGAGCCAATCAGAGGGCAGGTGGCTTGGAGCGAGCCAATCAGAGGGCAGGTGGCTTGGAGCGAGCCAATCAGAGGGCAGGTAGCTTGGAGCGAGAGCTTGGAGCGAGAGCTTGGAGCGAGAGCTTGGAGCGAGAGCTTGGAGCGAGAGACGGTCACTGCGTGGGATAATATATGCTGCGCGAGCGGAATGTTAATGCGAACATTGCGCAATAATACAACATGTGAATTATGGGTTTATTATAATAAGCAATGAGGAACAAGTTGATTCACAATTTCATCTCGCAAGATTTGTTATCAGCATACAACATCTGATGTGTGTTTTATAATTATTGACATTTGAAGCGTATAATAAACTATCTAGATCACGTGATATTTTAATTGCACGTGTAGGCCTACATGAATCAGTAACTTGACAAGATTCGAACTATTCATAATTCCACCAATAGTTCAGATCGACACCGCCCACATGTGGCTGAGTGGTTAACGCACTTGCTTCATGTGACCCGGGAGGTGAAGGGACATATCGGACCCGGTTCGATCCCCGCCACCGTCCATCTTTACAGGGTTCTTCGTGGTTTCCCTCTGTAGTCTAGGCTAATGTCGGAATGGTTCAAACAATATAGGCCACGACCGCTTCCTTCCCCCCAAAAACATATACTTTAGCTGTATAAGGCCTACCTGGGGCAATGTTATACAATCCACGATCAATAATTTCAATTTACATCATTTTGAAGCTATTATTATTATCAATTACATAATTGATTACAATTATAATTATAATTACATGATTATTAATAATAATGCAAGAACGTTAACAAAAACTCATACCTCATGCGGGACTCGAACCCACCCACGGCCAGCGGGGTGCCTAGTTGACTGGGCTACGGGGGGCGGCAGGATGCTAATAAGATGGAGTTGGCCCGATATTCGGACCAACTCGAACTATATGGTTCTCTTGTCTGCCTGAAGGTTCAGCCAGTGCACAAGAAGGCAGGTCTACGCTTCAACCCGCTCATTATGCGGATAAAAGGGGCATTTCGGGGGCAACCTTATAATGGGTAGCTCGTGGTCGAACACTCAGTCGTCTCCTGGACCAATCCTTCTACCTGTTGGTGTGTTTCTCGCGCCCGGAGCTAGGCAACCCGCTCGCACTTGGCAACCAACGTCTTCTTCGGCCAACTGATGCCAGGGAAATAATTATCCAGTCATAAATCGTCTCGAGGTTTCAGAGGATTGAGAGAGAGAGAGAGAGAGAGAGAGAGAGAGAGAGAGAGAGAGAGAGAGAGAGAGAGAGAGAGAGAGAGAGAGAGAGAGAGAGAGAGAGACAGACAGAGAGATAGGGAGGGAGACTTCAACGCACGAACACAGATATAATCGTTTTCGTACGAAAACCTGTTCGTTTTTCAAATGAGATGATGGAACTTTTCAAATACTCTAATGATAATAATGGTAATAATTGGCTAATATCCCCCGCTTCCCTCCCCGCCCCGCCCAACAGTCTTTATGATGTTCTTCTGACAGAAAGCCGTCACGACAAAACAGAATTGAATTCCAATCTCCGGTTCGCTCTCTCTCTCTATCTCTCTTGCACCCGGACAAGACAACATGGCGGCTGGCATCACTTTCATTTCGCCTGCTCGGCTCGCTCGTCGGAACAGCCGACACGAGGTCAGGTGGGGCAGCTCGGCAACAGGAGCAGCCGAGCAGTCTCGAGAGGTATGAGATACTTCCAACACCTTCAGGCTGGTATCAGAGATAACCATGCGCATGTCTCATGGCGCATCATTGATACGGCCGAGGGGCTGACAACTCGCACATTTGGTGCACGCCTCATTTCAGATCTCAAGATTTCAAGAGATTTCAGGAGATTTTATGGATTTCAAGGGATTCTAGGGATTTCAAGTGATTTCAGGGACTACAAGAGATTTTAGCGATCTCAAGACATTTCATGGATTTCAAGAGATTTCAGAGATATCAGGTCTAGATTATATGGATTTCAAGGGATTCCAGGGATTTCAAGAGGTTTTCAAGGATTTCAAGAGATTTTATGAATTACAAGGGGTTTCCGGGGATCTCAAAGGGATATTTTATGGCAAGTGTACACCAGATTTTAGGAGTTGCTAACCCCTCGTATACGGCTAAGAAGTGTTAGCATTTAGCTGTATACGCTTGACAGTTATGCGACATTAGTTATATGGTTATATTCTATACCATCCTAAAGGTATTAAAACAATATGTAATTCCTCTTCATCAGAATTTCGATATCTCATACCGTTCAAAAGTTATCACCAAGAAACTGATGCTTCGCCAAATCGACTGCCGTGGATTCAAAAAGAGTCTGAACCATTCAATCATTATTATAATACTCTGAAGATCCGCAAATCAGCCAAAGAGCTTTCAGTCAGCTTTGAATGTCGATGAGTTGAATTAACAGCTTGTTATGCATATGTTATGTTGGCTGTGTTATGCTGTGTGTGTTGTTAGCTGATGTGGGGGTACGACTGCCAGAGATGTGGCTCCTCAGTCGTCAAGTGAAATAACAACAAGAACCGAACAACTGGTTCGGTAATCACAGCCTGTGTAGCGTTTAAACCCCTCCGTGCGACATTTCGAGCCCCTGTGGGGGACGCGATTTGTCCCCAGTGAACCAGCCATGTGGCGACATGAGACCGTGGGAACCCCCCCCCCCATGCCCAACAGATGGCCCGGGGCCGGGACACACGAGCGTCTCGGCGCTACGCCCAGCAGAGCGTAGCACCGACAGTCTGCTTCAAGGCCCGGGCCCAGGGCGGCTAATTATCGAGGCAGCTTAGAAACCAAATAATAAGAGAGTATATTCAAATATCGTCTATTCTCATGTAGGCCTAACATACATTCACGCTTTGAGATGCCAACTAATCAATGCACAGAGAGCATTACAAACAATATGTCCAGTATTGCTACAGTTTTATTCTAGTGTACGATTTAGTCTTGCCAATCAAGTTTTATATTTTTGTCTTGCCTTTCAACAAATTATTCAGTAGGGCCTAACGATCAAGGTTTATAGAATGTTCATAGATGTTTATAAATATAAGTTTATGAATTTATTCTCATTGACAGGTGATAGAAATAGCCCAACACAATAATCCTACAAGTGTTTCTGAATAAAGGCCTAGAGCTCGTTATATTCATGGGATAGTGCGATACTTGAGGGGGGGGGGGGGGAGGGGGCGCCAAATATCGTGATAGGGCCCTGATTGGTCCCTCTCATAATGCTGTATGTCAATGATATGATGGCCTTACCCGGGGAACAATGAGTTTGTATCAAGTTTTGATGTTATTAAAAAAAAATTAAAATGGTACGATAGCTGTATAGTAACCAACTACTGTACACCAAGTTTATGAAAAAGGTATAATGATGGTGATTGTTCTCAACTGAAAATGGATTGATTTCTTGTCTCGAGTTTCGGTACAGCGACTCGGCATGGCTCCGAACCGAGCCGAGTGTTGATCGGCGAGGACAAAAAGCACGTATCGAAAGTCTTGACAAGAAGCTCGTGATTCCCGTGTCGTCTCCGCTAGAACCCCCCCCCCCCCCCCTGCCCACACCTATATAGCATCATATCCAGTATAGCGCAAGCGCACCATCTCATCTATATGACAGCACTAGGTGTCCAATCACAAGCACACCTTCTTTCTTTCTTTCTTTCTTTATTCAATAATTCCTTTAACCCTATTCCGAGGAAATCGGAATGGTTAGCAGCTTACAATTATCAGCTTACTAACTCATAAATGTGGCTTATAACATTACATGATATCAAGTAAGTCCATTGATAATTACCAATAATGATAATGATAGTAATATGTAAAATGATAATGATAATAATATTTGAATTAAATCCCAATAAATGAAAATAGGTTCTTCAATTTTGAACTCCAAATTTCATTTTAAAATTGGTACTGATTGGGACTATCAGAAATTCTGCTTTTTTCAATCAATTTCAATTCTTAAGATGATTACACCTATTACAACCTGTTCAATCACCTATCAATGTGACCTATCAATAAAAGATCATTTCTTCAACTTTGATCGTTACGAAATAATACACAAGACAAAATACACTGGAAGAAAACTGTAACAATACAGGACGTTCTTTTTTCAAACCTCTGTGCATTAATTTAGTTGGTTGAATAGAGCCTATATATAATATATGATAATACACGACTTTTTAAAATGTATTCACTTATTATTTGATTTTTGAAGTGCTAATAATTTGCCGCCCTAGACCCGGGCCTATAGGGCTTAATACGGTCCTGGAGCCCACATCGTCGGACGTGATGGGGTGATTATTACACACCCTTCATTTGATGCTCCATTCAAACCATTTGCCTATTATTGTCGTGCAATGTCACTCGATCCGTAAACATTGGAATCATGAACCTTTTACAGGGTGTTATTGATTGATTTGATTGTTTGCTTAACGACCCCACCAACAGCTAGGTTATACGGGGGTACGATTGAGCTGGTGATTATGAATGTATGAAGTGATGATCAGTGAGAGGACATTCACAAGAACCCATGCCTTATGCGGGATTCGAACCCACGCCCGACGGTGACTTCAGTTTCTGAAGCGGTGCCTCAGCTGCCCGAGCTACCGAGGGTGGCTCAGGGTGTTATTAAAATCTCTCATTTGTAGGCCTACTCCATTTCCCTTCGAGTCGCAAATCTAGGCCAAATCGAGACGGCTACGATTTAATTCGTGTATTTGATTGCAGTTGTTCTTATTTATAATCTCTGATCAGAGTTAACTCCAGTTCCGTTGAATACGATGTGGTTAGTGTATTTGATTGCAGTTGTTCTTGTTTAAAATCTCTGATCAGAGTTAACTCCAGTTCCGTTGAATACGATGTGATTAGTGTATTTGACTGCAGTTGTTCTTGTTTGAAATCTCTGATCAGAGTTAACTCCAGTTCCGTTGAATACGATGTGATTAGTGTATTTGACTGCAGTTGTTCTTGTTTGAAATCTCTGATTAGAATTAACTCCAGTTCCCTTGAATACGATGTGGTTAGTGTATTTGACTGGAGCTACTTGGACAGGTGTGAGTCGAGATCACGCAATGACGCGGCTCGGGGCAAAGGTCGACAAGGTCACGCTGGCAGCTGCTCGAAGGTGGCGGTCGTGGCCGCTAGCCAACAATCAATGCACCTCGTTGACAAGAAGACAGTCTCCCGAGTGCTAGCCACTGGGCCACCCTAGCTTCTCAGCGCATGGATGTGTACTATTTATATAGGGAACACGCTATTCAATATTAGTGAATGCTAGTTGTATGCATTGTTAACCCCCCCTCACCCCTCACCCCCTCACCCCTCACCCCTGAGCAGCGTGGCTAGTGCAACGTCCTAATGGCACTTGTCTATGCGGTCGAATCTCGGCTGGCTTTCACCTGACTGTTTGGCTCGAACGTATCGACACGATAGCTTGTTTTTATTGCCGCGCTTCAAAAAACAATGGACAAAACGAGAGAGAGAGAGAGAGAGAGAGAGAGAGAGAGAGAGAGAGATAGGGTTAAGAGAGAGAGAATGCGGAGATCGCCGGGACGCGATAAATTGTATGCTAGTCGGTTTTTGAATATAATATACAGGGCTCTATTCGCACACCTTTGGTGAAAGATATCGCCAGACGTCGCACGTGCGCTGTTAGTGGTGCACAATGGAACCTCAACAATGCCATTCAATGAGAATGCTACATTCTGTTCCCTCCCCAGGGACCCCCACACGACGTCCCAGGGGCGCCGTGTTCCCACGCCCCGCACAGCTGTCGGTGCTGGGCGCGTCCCGGCCACCCCAAACACCCCAAACACTCGCAAGCAGGTCACATTCTCCTTGCTGCTCTTCAATACCCTATAGCTGTAGCATGTTCAGGGGTCCACAATACCAACCCGGGCTCATCACAGGCGCCCGACACCAACAGAGCGACCTCGGTTTGCCTGACGACCCCATCAGCGCACAGGTTGTTTGGGGGTCCGTGCCTGATCGACCTCGGTTTGCCTGACGACCCCATCAGCAAACAGGTTGTTTGGGGCCCGTGCTTGATCGACCTCGGTTTACCTGACGACCCCATCAGCAAACAGGTTGTTTGGGGGTCCGTGCCTGACGACCCCATCAGCGAACAGGTTGTTTGGGGGTCCGTGCCTGATCGACGAGGCCATTCCTCGACTGACAGCCGGTCATAATAAAAGCCACTAAGTAATAATAGCAACTTCCGGTAACTGGAACCATACTGTCATTTGGAACATCGCCTCAATAAACTGGCTCGCATAAGATGACTTAATTCTTTAAGGTAGGTTCATAGAGCCACGGCAATCTTGTCGGGTGCCGTTGGACGTCAAATGATTCGTACCGTTCATTCTACCACGGCAAACTATCGCCGACCGACTCGAGGCAATTATATATCGAATCGATGCGATAACCATGGCAACGTCGACAGTGATCGAGCTCGTACGCAGAACACACAGTTCGAGTATAAAAGTGGCCGTGATGTCGTCTACGTCATCACGGCAAGTTTGTCGTCCGGCGTAATGTTCAACTTCATTCAACTTTCAATGTCACAGTGAACCACAAGCCCGGCAAGTCTGTGATTGGCTCATTCATTTTGACGGCACGGCAAATTAGTGTTGCCGTGGCTCAATGAAAGTACCTTTACTCTTGACAAATGCTTGTGGCTCCAGGTTATGGGGCAGGCCAGGAACAGCTGATTAGCAACAAACGACTAGTGTACTTACTTGCAGGAAGATTCTCCCCTGGGCGTGGACAGGCAAGCTCCCCCGTGCTTACACGGGTTGGGGGAGCACGAGACGAATCCTGGAACACGGAAAACACACAATCAAACACATACACACGACAATGTTCAACAAATGGACATTTCTAGGGAATATTTCACTTTAGCTTGTTCACACTCGGTATTGAATCAAAAAACGGAGAACACTGACAGAAATGTGGACTAAACTACAAATATTTCATCATTTTTTATATGGGCCTTTATTGACGACGACATTCTAGGGTGAACAATAGACTTTAAAATAATTATCAATCACCCTTATCCCCAACTTATCCCAACAAAAAAGATGAGAGATGGTGGGAGAATAGAGAACGATGGAGGGAGCTCGTATAGGAAGAGAAGAAGAAACAGAGGATAGGCCTAGCAGTAGTGAAGACGAGGAGGAAGAAGTCGGAACTGGCAGGAACCGATTGATATGAGAAGTCTGCCCTAGAAAAACTGTTGGAAACATTCCTGGCCCGATTTAATTGATATCTGGGTTTGAGATATATATATATATATAACATTATCAACTATTATATTTGATACTTGACTTATTTCAATACTCGTACTTTTATAATCAAACGTATACATGAGTGTGATTGTGATTACGATTAATATGGAATAAAAATTAATTAAAAATAAAAATGGGAAGAAGTGGAAGACGAGAGGTGGTGGGAGAATAGAGAACAGTGGAGGGAGCTCGTAGGAAGAGAAGAAGAAATAGAGGATAGGCCTAGCAGTAGTGAAGAAGAAGAGGAAGAAGTCGGAACTGGCAGGAACCGATTGATATGAGAAGTCTGCCCTAGACTGTTGGAAACATCCCTGGCACAATTTAATTGGTTATCTAGGTTTGAGATATATATCATCGACTTCTAAGCTATGACCAAATATTAGCTTTCTTTCTGCTCATGACTGCTTGGGCTTTTGCTCTCCACACAATCCAGCTCTGAAATAACCTCAAAAACAGCCCAGTGATCTTCCAATGTTGAGATCATAACTAGGCCTATTGTTCCACAGCCTTGCAATCTGCAAATATTTGCTTTCTTTCTGCCCATGACTGCTTGGACTTCTGCTCTCCACACAGTCCAGCTCTGAAATAACCTCAAAAACAGCCCAGTGATCTTCCAATGTTGAGATCATAACTAGGCCTATTGTTCCACAGCCTTGCAATCTGCAAATATTTGCTTTCTTTCTGCCCATGACTGCTTGGACTTCTGCTCTCCACACAGTCCAGCTCTGAAATAACCTCAAAAACAGCCCAGTGATCTTCCAATGTTGAGATCATAATTAGGCCTATTGTTCCACAGCCTTGCAATCTGCAAATATTTGCTTTCTTTCTGCCCATGACTGCTTGGACTTCTGCTCTCCACACAATCCAGCTCTGAAATAACCTCAAAAACAGCCCAGTGATCTTCCAATGTTGAGATCATAACTAGGCCTATTGTTCCACAGCCTTGCAATCTGCAAATATTGTTCTCTGGTTAGTTTCAGAACAGCTGTCAACCCAACAACCTCAGTTACCAGTGCTGGCAACTTGATAGATTGAAAACAATAGATCCCCATAGATGGAATTAATTTGAAAGAAGGGAATATTCCCGGGATTTATCCTACTAGTGGGAAATTCTCCAGGAAATATTCCCTTGCGCCTATCACTAGCCACGACACGCCACAGCGAGCTGCCACACGGCTGTACCTAGCCACGTGACAGCCCCTGGCGGCAGTGCCAGGTACTCGACTCGCAAAGACGTAGTTGTCGTTCTAGTCGTAAGACTCGACCTGAGAAGTCTGTCTCACTATCCTGGAGCAAGTGTTGCTGTCTTATCGATCAGCCCAACTGCTGAGCAGGTAAACATGTCAATCATAACTTCAACAGTAACTCTTCTGTCCTGCATTTCGAGGACAAGTTTGTGACTGGTTAAGGGTTGTTGTGCGAAGTTGCCACATCTGAGAACATATCCATGTACACCTGTGTAGATATAATCAAGGATCATTAGACCCTAAAGTCTTATTTCAGATTCACGTCAACTTGGCTATAATATTATTTGAGTGAAATGCAACACTGTATGAATCCAGTGAGGTCTGTAGAGATGATTGACCCATCTTCTGGCTGGACAAACTACAAGGACCTCTGACGCTTGCTCTAGAGTGGTGAGATGGAGTGTACAGATGTAAGCGATATTTGTGTTTGTCACAAGCCCGGTCTGGTCCATATCATGTCACCAGAATGCGCTGCGATTGCCCGTGTTATCACCCCCCCCTCTCCTGCTGCTTGAACCACTTGCTGCTCCCCCCCGTCTCTCTCTCTCTCTCTCTCTCACACACGCAGCCGGCCGGGTCCCTACACAGGAAGGTGGATTAAACGAGGCTCTATATCGGACACTTCCTGTCCGCTATGAGCTCCAAGTTCACCCCCCCCCCCCCCTCCACCTCCCTGATTCATTCAACCATCCACCCGGCTTGGTGTCGACCCCCCCCCCCCATCAGTCGTTATATCACTGATGTATCTACACAAGTATCATGTATAATAAGTACGGTATCTACATGGCATTAAAAGCTCACAAACAATTTCAGTATTCATATAATATTAGGTATCTATGTTATTTATAGCGTTATCTTTTCTCTATATTGGGTTTTAACGACGCACTGTAATGATTACCAAGATCTATTGGCGTCGGATGAATGATTAATGAGATGATGGGATGATGAGATGAAGGTTTTTATGGGTAATCTGATGGATAGTGGGAAGGAAGCGGTCGTTGCCTATATTGTGGGAACCATCCCGGCATTAGCCTAGACTACAAAGGAAAACCACGAAAAACCCCTGTAAAGATCAAACGGTGGCGGGGATCGAACCGGGTCCGATATGCCCATCACCTGCCGGGCCACATGAAGCAAGTGCGTTAACCACTCAGCTGCATGTGCCGGTAGTAAAAGCTATTCAGAAGTGTAGATAACATGAATGTAAGCAAGGCGCGTGTAGGTTGGTTACAGGTGACATCATGCGCGAGTCGAACGTTAACTCGTAGCGGGATGGTCAGACCTTGCACTCCAACCAAGATGCATTGAGGGTTGCGTTGGCTTGGAAATATGTCTAACAAAGACTTGTGGTTCAAGCTTTCAACATCGCTGTGTTCATTAATGGCATATTAATTAATTATCTCTATCAATATATAAACAACCTTTATTGGTCCCTGGCTTATAAACAGTTTACGGGATAACAATCAGTATAAAATACAATTTTGATATCAATATATATAAAAATGAAATATGGTTAAATAATTGGAAAAAGTGAGAAATTGAAAATTGTAATAAGTAATTATAACATTATGCTTAAAAAATTGAACTGATGATGAAAATTGAGAATATAACTGGAAAAAATTAATGAAATATTATATTATGAAATACAGTTGAAATATTATCCATATCACCATATTGTAGTTGATGAATATTATTAAAAGTATTCATATTTGATGGAATAATCATTTGGTTTGTGTCCAGCAAGAGTATCGTGTGGTGAGTCGCGATCTGCTAATAACCCCGCGGCGTGATGGGCTGCAATACTGCTGACCGCGGCTGTACTTCGCCTCCATCGCGCTGCTAATGCGATCATCCGGGATATGGCTGCTAATCGCCGGCTGGATTACACCCCCCCCCCTCCCCTCCACCCCCGCCCCCTGGGGGCCAATCAACAGCCAGACAATCACTCGCACATCAACACATGGAATCATGGACATTCATCACCGAGGCACGTTAACAAGGCGTAGCTTCACACCGGAGCGGGAGACTTTCTGTCATATCAGACATAGACATCAGTGATAATAGAGAATACCTTGCTTAGATTCTATTTGTGAATGTCCAATATGGCCGCCGAGGTTGTAACGAGCACATGTCGCTATCGGCTGCAGGAGTAACGTGTCTCGGTGAGGTGATATAGAATGCCTTGCTCAGATTCTATTTGTAAATGTCCAATATGGCCTATGAGATTGTAACGAGCATATGTCGCTATCGGCTGCAGGAGTAACGTGTCTCGGTGAGGTGATATAGAATGCCTTGCTCAGATTCTATTTGTAAATGTCCGATATGGCCGGCGAGATTGGAACGAGCATATTACACTATCAGCTGCAGGAGTAAAAGGCCCTTTAGACGATCTACTAAAATGGCAATGTATTTCGGCAATGTATTCTCCGTCGTGTATAGGATTCTAAAATTTCAATTTTCTGCCGTAGCGGTGCCAGTGGCTTGAACCTGAAACTAGGGAATGCTAGTAGCTTGAACCTTGAACTAGGGAATGCCAGCAGCTTGAACCTGGAACTAGGGAATGCCAGCAGCTTGAACCTGGAACTAGGGAATGCCAGTGGCTTGAATCTGGAACTAGGGAATGCCAGCAGCGCAACCTAGCGCTCAAATCACTGAAACATAGATCGACAGTTGCGATAAAAGTACTAATCGATATCACCTCGAGTAGGCCCTATTACTGTATTGATAGTGAGAGATATCATTCAGATCAATATAAACATAACCTGGAAGTAACCTGTCTTCTTTATCACTGAAAAAGGTTAGTCGATCCAGTTCCCGCGTGGAAACACTGTCTTGCTCTTCCACCAGTGTTAGGTAAATACTTTTAAAATGAACGCGTTACTTCTACAGTCGACAATCTTGAACTTTTTTCACATTCGATTTTTCTGTGATCTTTAACGGAATAAAACATTCATTTGAAAGTTGATCATTTCAGATCACTCACGATCCTATTCAATACGATGGCACTGTCCGTACTTCCCCGCCCAAATTCCCAATGAGATCTACTATTTTACGGTCTATTTATTTATTTAAATTTATTTTTTCATTTTACGGTATATGTTCGGGATTTGATCACGTGATCACTTGTCACCAGGCGAGCCGGCAGCCACGTGTGGTCAAGGTTGACGTGTTGTGACTTGTAGTTGATATCAATCACTAATTAACTTGAGACATTTATTGTAGAAAATGTGTGTGTAGGTCCACATATATCATTTTTGAACCCTTTTTCCCTTTAATTTTCAAGGTGAATTTTGTAGCAAACTTGTGTTTTTTTTTATTTGAACTTGAACTTTTACCGCAAAGTCACGTAAACGAACTTGGAACTTTTTAAAAGTTCCTTTTATAAGTGAACTTCCCCAACACTTGCTTCTTGCACGAGGGATTCAACAAGCAATTGCAACTCACACGTCGCTTATTCAGATTGCAAGTCATTTCTTTCTTGTTTCATTGACAACCAGATCGTGAACGTCAAACGCAGCGTCCAATCTACTTATAACACTTGTGTTTTTATTACACTTGGTGTTTTAGTTTTGCAACTTGTCTGATGTTTATTGGAGCCAGGCTACGAAAACATGTCGCTTGAGAAAGTAGGCCTGCCAAACACATCGAGAACATTATATATGTTCAAATAACTTAAATTTAGATGAAAATATATATAACAATGACCGCCCTCGGTAGCTCGGTCAGCTGAGGCACCGCTTCAGAAACTGAAGTCACCGTTGCGCGTGGGTTCGAGTCCCGCATAAAGCATAAGTTTTGTAAACGTCCTTTCACTAATCATCATTTCATACATTCAAAATCACCTGCTCATTCGTACCCCCGTGTGACTTAGCTGTTGGTTGGGTCGTTAAGCTCATTCGTACCCCCACATGACCTAGCTGTTGGCGGGGTCGTCAAGCTCATTCGTACCCCCGTATAACCTAGCTGTTGGCGGGGTCGTTAAGCTCATTCGTACCCCGTATGACCTAGCTGTTGGCGGGGTCGTCAAGCTCATTCGTACCCCCGTATGACCTAGCTGTTGGCGGGTTCGTCAAGCTCATTCGTACCCCCGTATAACCTAGCTGTTGGTGGGGTCGTTAGGCAAACAATAATCATCATATATATGACAATGAATAATGAATGTATGGATTGCAGCTGGCTGTGAAAGTCCCCCGACCAGAGATGAGTGTGAACTACTGTCAGAGCTCACGCGTGTTGAGGGAGACGAGACTGTGCCAGGGCTGGAAACGCAACAACAGGTAGGCCTATGTGTTGGTGAAATATGCGACAATACGCTATATAGAAATGGAAATATATATATATATATATATATATATATATATATATATATATACATATATATATATATATATATATATATATATATATATATATATATATATATATATATATATATATATATATATATATATACATATATATATATATATATATATATATATATATATATATATATATATATATATATATATATATATATATATATATATATATATATATGATTCGATATTCGATTCGAGTACCTCAAGAAGACAAGAACGACTCCAGAAGATGGCGAATAGTTTTTCGCCGAAACGTCGAGTTACAGGGTTCTTTTCAGAACCACCCACACTCATCCCAGAAGGGCAAATCTCCGCAAAGCCAGCATTAACATCAACCATCGGCCCTCAAAACTTCAGACATCACATATATTTATATATATATATATATATATATATATATATATATATATATATATATATATTTATATATATATAAATTTATATATATATATATATATATATATATATATATATATATATATATATATATATATATATATAAATATATATATATATATATATATATATATATATATATATATATATATATATATATAAATATATATATATATATATATATATATATATATATATATATATATATATATATATATATATATATATATATATATGTATATATATATCTATATATATATATATATATATATATATATATATATATATATATATATATATATATATATATATACATATATATTCGTGCCGACGACATGCACGGTGGAGGGGGGAGGGGGAGCGGGGAGCGGCCTGATTAGCCAGGGGGGAAAGGGCAAGGGTCAGGAGTTGGCAGAAACCGCTCAGCTGCGCTAACAATCAACACGACTACAGAACCTACGAGCCGATCGACCGTCTCCCCTATTGTTCAGCATCAACGGTTGCGGGTCTCATTCAGGACAGAATCGAACTAACGGTACATCATAAGAAGATAGTTAGCTCATGAATAATCACTAAATAATACCAACTATTACAAAATTAGTAAATTTTGAGAATTTGTAGTTATTAGATGAGCGTAGCGAAGACTCCATCTCACTCTTATAGGGCTTTGTCTGTTTTTTTTTTTTGTGGGCACTGCACAGGTCGCAAGGTTTGACTGATCAACATGAAATTTTTTTGTACGGGCCAACTTTCACAACTTAGAACTGCATAGTTTTTGGAATGAATCGGTCGATTAGATTTTGAGAAATATCATGTCAAAGTTTTTAAAAACCCCATAAGATTAGGCTGAGTGAGAAAATTTGAAAAAATGAAACCTCTCCGAAAAGAATAAAATTTTCTCCGAGTGTTCAAACATAACTCATACACATAACCATCATTTTGTAAGCAATTCGAACCAGCCGTTTCGAAGAAAAAATTCAAATAACTGTTTTTATACATCAAATATATGGAAATGAGCCAATTGATTCACTGCTTCCTAGATTCGATATTTGCCCAAGCATTAAATATTCTTCATATTCGTCAAGATGTGTAGAATACCAGAGTCGATAAAGTAGCAATTAAATGAAGGATAAAGTGTGTAGAATACCAGAGTCGATAAAGTAGCAAATGTAGGACTGTTATTATACCTTATTCAGATATCTCGCTCATCTTACAACGCATATTTCGCGTTCGACTAGTAGTTATGTAGAAACAGAACATGGCAATAGGAATTACGTCTTGTGAGCGGAAAATCATATCGTTTAAGAGTGCGGTAATTAATGTATCAGAACGCCTTTTTACCGAACCGTGGAAGAAATGATTATACTGGTAGGTCTTGCCACTTCCAACGGTTTGTCCGCAGCCCTGCCTAATGCACCGAGCCAAGAGGGCCGGCCGTGCTAATCGTCCCGTCTATCCGGTCCGCGGACGTCACGGCTCACTTACTGACCCGTCCTACGTTCTGACGTCGCTGTGGCTCTACTGTTAGTATCGCTGCCTCACATGCTCGACACATGGTTCGATTGACGACGCATTTTGTTTTCATGACCATCATATGTGGTCTCGAGAGCAGGGTTTGTTATTCAATTTGACCAGACACAAAAATAGCCAGATAAATGTGATTTCAACCACTGTTTTCAGTCCCGTTTGAAACCCGAAATGCAGTCAGTCACCACGTGAGGACGTTGTTGTTGTTGTTGTTGCGCGCAGCCCGAGTCTCAACTCCAACCAATCTAGTCATGGGTAGATTCCCGGAATTCAAAATTGAGGAACTATTCCCGGAAATATATTCCCGGGAGTTGTCCTGAAATGTGAATTTTCAGGAAAGTTGGTTTTTGCTTGTTCGCACTAGGTATAGAATCAAAAAAACGGAGAACACTGACAAAAACGTGTACAAAATTACAAATAACTCTTCATTTTTTGCTAAAGTCTATATTGACCAAGACGTTTCAGGGTAGACTTTAAAATAATTATTCATCACCCTTATCTCCAACCTCCAAGCTATGACCAAATATTAGCTTTCTTTCTGCCCATGACTGCTTGGACTTTTGCTCTCCACACAATCCAGCTCTGAAATAACCTCAAAAACAGCCCAGTGATCTTCCAATGTTGAGATCATAACTAGGCCTATTGTTCCACAGCCTTGCAATCTGCAAATATTGTTCTCTGGTTAGTTTCAGAACAGCTGTCAACCCAACAACCTCAGTTACCAGTGCTGGCAACTTGATAGATTGAAAACAATAGATCCCTTTAGATGGGAATTCATTTGAACACGGGGAGTATTCCCTTGCGCTCATCACTGAGCTTATCTGAATCCTGCTTGAGGCTCGGGTGGGGAAAGCCAGCCCCAGTCCCCGGCTAGTCCAGGCTCGGGTGGGGACAGCAGGGTGGGCAATCAACTACACCAGTAGACTAGAAAAACCTCCCTTCGTCTGCCCACGAAACGTATCTTCACATATTCAAATAAGTCTGTTTTCTGTTACTCTAAAACACATTGCAATACTTATTTCTGTGTGAAAACTACAACCTGATGGTTCTACATACGGTAACTGATTCCTTTCAACTCACGGACTTCTTTCCTCACTCGCCAGATATACTCGACATCATTTTCAACATGTGATGACTTGATTTTGTTTTCCTTTTTTTTTAGGGCCTATTAAGAAAACCAAAGTTGGAAACATTTATAATACATTGATAGGTTTATGCCAAATCGAGAAATAAAAATGTATATTTTCATATTCCTTTACTGCATTGTGTAGGCCCAGTTGTATGGGATTTCGTAACCCCAATAAAACTCTGTTTTCCGACAAGTCTGGGCTAGCCACGACCGCCTCCTTCCGACACACTGACCAGGCCCGTTGCAGCAACACACTGGTGTGCTTCCAATCGAAAACAGACGCAATTCACACCTGGAAATGGAATTAAATAAAAGAGCGGCAATCGGATTCCTTAAGTGTTTTTAACTGAGAGCGAAGCCTGAGGGCGCACATGGTGCAGGGCCCTATCAGCCCTAGACCCACGAGGCCCGGCCCTGGGGCGGCACCTTAAAAGGGGCGTGGCCCTTCAAAAATCAAATATAATGAGTGAATATATTTTTAAAAATCGTATGTTTTCATATAATATAGGACCCATATCATATAACTAATGCATTGTGAGCATTAAAAATGACGCTTTGAATCGCTAGCTTTCTTTTAGAATAGGCATACAATAGATATTTTCAAATTTTTGTCTTGCCGTTTAACTAATAGCAATGTTATTATTCCAACATTCTACTTTGTAACGATCAAAGTTTATCAAGTGACCCTCCTCATTGATACGTCACAGTAACAGCCCAACACAATCATTATTATAGGCCTAGACGTGCTTCTGAATGAAACCTAGTGCTCGTCATAAGTATGAGATATTGCGCTTGAGGGGGGAGGGGGGGGGGGGGAAGGGCGCCAAAAAATGTCGGGCCTAGGGGCACACGGCCCGCATGCCGCACGCTGATTGGGCAGCAACGGTTCTGCCAACTGTTGCTCTGGTACCAACATTACTGGCTGCTCGCAACAACACTACAGAGCTCGGTAGACTTTGTTGCAACTTTCAACATCTTTACACATTCATTTTTAGATGAGCGTAGCGAAGTCTCCATCCCACTCTTATAGGGCTTTGTCTGTGTGTTTTTTTTTGTTTTTTTGTTTGTTTGTGGGCACTGCACAGGTCGCACGGGTTGACTGATCGACATGAAACTTTCTTTGTACACGCTAACTTATCCCAATTGGAACTGTATAGTTAAGGGAATTAATCGGTTGAACCGATTTTGAGGAATTCCATCTCAAAGTTTTTGAAAATCTCATTAGATTAGACTGAACAAGAAAATTTGAAAAATGAAATATCTCCGACAAAAATAAATGTTCTCCGAATGTGTGAACGTAAATGATATAGGCCTACATTATCACCATTTTGTGTGCAATTCGAACCAGCTGTTTTGAAGAAAAAAATTCAAATAACTGTTTTTATTCAGCAAATATATAGAAATAATAGCAGAATTGTTGCCAAGATCCACTGCTTTCTAGATTCGATATTTGCCCAACAATGTAGTATTTATTTATTTATTTATATATTTGTCCAAATTGGACACACATATCCATGTAGTATAAACAGTGGTTAAAACGTGCATCATATGGACCGTCATGATAATTAAAACAAACACACATAATTAAATAAATATACAACACATTACATAGGCCTACATTAATAGAACTTCATATCGGTATGGATGAAAAACAAATAATATCACATATAAATATATAATATTGTATATACACATAAAGAACAATGATATTGGTCTTGGTCTTACTGATAGAATTTGCACACTTCAAAATAGTCTTCAATCGAGTAGAATGATTGTTCAACTAAAAATTGTTTAAGGGATATTTTAAATTTATTTTTGGCGTTGATAGATTTTATACACTGTGGTAACGCATTGTAAAGTAATATACCAAAGCACTGAGTATCTTGCTTGAAAAGATTAGTCCTATGAGAAATTCCACGTAATTCATTTTTGTGTCTGGTGTTGTGACAGTGAACATCTGAGTTTGTTTTGAATGATGATACATTAATTTGTATGTTGATAATCAGTTGATATATATATAAACATGGTAATGTCAGGACGCCAAGTAATTTAAAGAGCTTCCGACAGGAATAACCTTTCCATTTTTTAAATATAATTCTGATAACAGTTTTTTGTATTCTGAATATTTTATCACTATTTGTAACACCTCCCCAAAAGATGATACCATATTGTAAAAGAGACTCAAAATATCCGTGGTATATCACTTTTAGAAATGGTAATTGGAGTTGATGTCCTAGGATGCGTATCGCATAGCATGCCTTATTCAATTTTACCGACAGAACATTCACATGTGTATTCCAATTTAAATGATTATCAATTTGTACTCCCAGGAACGCTGTGACATTTACTTTTGCTATATTTATGTTCCCATTCATCACTGGTGGGGTGTTGTCATTTCTGAAATTATTATGAATATTATTAAAAACCATTAAGTTAGTCTTGGTGTTATTTAAAACCAGTCTATTAATTTCGAACCAAGTGTTCACTTGTTCAATTGCCAAATTCATATTATGAGTGGCACTTACAACATCCTCACCTGTCACTACTATGGTGGTATCATCTGCGAACATGGTAGTTTTAGTATGAGGAATACAAATGTTCAAATCATTCATATAAAGTATAAATAAAAGAGGTCCCAAGACAGATCCTTGTGGTACCCCACACCAAATATTACCCAACTTAGATCTGAAGCGTTGCTCTCTACCATCCTCACTGAAATGATCAATTTCTACAATTTGCTTCCGATTTTTCAAATAAGATGCAATAAGACTGTTAGCTATACCTCTAACTCCCATCCTATGTAGTTTATGTAGTAATAACTCATGATCTACGCAATCAAAAGCTTTTTGTAAATCACAGTATAAACCTAGAGTGCTTTTATTTTCATCCAAAGATTCTAGAATATACGAAACAGTCTCATTAATAGCTGAAGTCGTAGACTTCTCATTCCTAAATCCAAATTGACTTTTATTAAATTTATTATATTTATCCATGAAAGAAGTTATTCTAGATTTGATGATATTTTCATAGATTTTCGAAAAAACGGTCAGCATGGAAAGAGGCCTATAATTACTCATCTCCGTTTTATCACCCTTTCCTTTGAACACAGGTTTTACAACAGCTATTTTAAGGTAATCGGGAAATACACCTTTGCTTAGTGATTCATTTATTAGGCACGTCAAAATATTGACGAAGTAGAGAATGCTTTTCTTAATAACAGTTACCCTAATACCATCTATACCAGTGGAACGACTATCTTTCAAATGCCCAACAACAGTAATTATTTCCTCATTAGTAACCGGTGATAAAAAAACAGAGTCCGTTGATTGAGTCAACGAATTAATATAGTCTTTTGATTGTTCTTTGGTAACTACAATGTGATTAGTTATGTCACTAGTAATGTTCAGATAATATTCATTGAATGCATTTGCAATACGCACCGGATCTATCTCTCTTGTATTTTGAATCAGTAACTCGGTATTAAGACTATTCCTGGATACAACATTTCCAACTTGTTTTTTCACCAAGTCCCATATCATTTTTGGTTTATTGGCAGCTTCATTCACTAATTCAGTGTTATATTTCATTTTAGCATTATTAATTTTCAGCTTGTATTGCTTGACGTAATCTGTGTATAGTTTTTTTTGCGTGAAAACTATTGTGATGCCTTAAATAATCGTACATCTCTTTTACTTTGACACTATCCTTCCTAATTTCATTTGTTATCCATTTGTTATTTCTTAACGTCTTTGCACAATGTCTGGATTTAGTTTTAACTAATGGAAATACATTCTTATAATGATCAGTGAATATATCAATGAAGGTTTTAAAATTATCATTCACAGTATTATCACCATTCAATCCAACCCATTGTTCATTACCTAGGGCCTCATTGAATAGCTGTAGTTTCATATCATTTATTTTTCTACACCAAATGTAGGGTACTGAACTCTTCGTTTTACTAGAAAAGGGTCGAATGATGTGATCAAGTCCCATGTTAATTATCTGTGCACAATGATCAGATATTTGATTCTCATGAACATTCGTTTCGAATGATCTATCGTCAAAATTGGTCAATATATTATCTATCGTCTTGGCTGATCTGTTTGTAACTCGCGTATGTTCTTTAATGGTAGCAATTATACCGTATGAGCTTATAATAGTATTTAGCTCTAATAAGTAGTTGCACTTACTGTTGAAATCAATATTGAAATCACCCAAAATGATAATTTTACTATTGTCCTTTGAAATTAGTGATAATATGTGATCTAATTTCCTCAAGAAAATATCAAGATCCCCTGATGGAGATCTATACACAACAATGATAATAATTTTATTGGACCCGAAATTACCATAATGTGTTAATTCTACGATAGAACATTCAAAATGTTGCTCTATATTATGTGCCTCGAAATCATTTATTTTCAAAGCAGTGTGATCATTTCTTACATATATAGCAGTGCCTCCACCTCTTTTCTGCTTCCTGCAAAAACTATCTATTAATGTATAATTATGAAATTTAATGTAAGTACTCTCATGTTCATTTAACCAAGTTTCAGTGAATACTCATAACATCAGCCTGACAATTTAAATTATCATCGTTACTTAGAATAATCTCAATTTGAGCGTATTTAGCACTCAAGCTTCTTACATTTTGATGACTTACTTGGAAACTGTTTACTGTTTCGAGTAATCCTATGTTATTTCTCAGACTCTGGACGTTGTCGTGGAATAGCCAAACTCTGTTATTATGCGTCAAGGTGTGTAGAATACCAGAGTCGATAAAGTAGCAACCTTAGAACTACTTTAACGTCTCTTATCAAACCTTATTCAGATCTATCGCTCATCTTACAACACACGCTGAGGTTGCCAGTAGGCCTACTCATCATTTCTACTTTCATTGCAAGTAACATCTTAGTCATCTGATGATGTACAAGCAGGCAGAACAAACTAATAGCATGAGTTTCACCAGCAGTGGTGGTCAACGTAGTGGGAATAAAATAGATGCAAGAATCATTGGAAGACTTCCATCCTACTCTCGTGGAGTTTTAACTGTGTGTTTGTTTGTAAGCACTGCACAGGTCGCACGGTTTGACTGATCAACATGAAACTTTGTCTCTACACGTAGACTTATCCATCTTAGGACTGTATTGTTTTATGAGGTTAGATCGGTTGAACCGTATTTTAGGAGTAGGCCTACCATCTCAAAGTTTCTAAAAAAACACAACATTATAATTAGGCTGAGCAAGAAAATTTGAAAAATAAAATCTCTCCGAACAATTCAAATTTTGTACACACTATTGAAAATGTCCATGCGATTCTGATCAGCCGTTTTGAAGACAATTATTAGATGAGCAAAGCATCCCATATAGCGGCAAAAAATGAGCTTCGTTTTTATGTTTTCTTTTTTGTAATCTTGTACGCGGCAAACAGGTCGGGAAAACAATAAAATCAACTCGAAACGTTCTCCACATATTGATGTCAAACCAGAATAGGTTGGAATTGTTTTGTTTTTTTAATTGATCGAACGGTTTTTCCGGAAAAATCGTTAAGTTTGGAAAATCCACATAAGAATAACCCGGATGGAAAATACTTGAAATATAGAAAATTTTCAGAAGCTTTGAAATTTTCAATGAATATGGAAAACATCATCGTGGATATTTACAGTGACTTTCACAACAATCGGATGAGAAATAACAAATAAAACTCAATAAAAGTATCCATTTTATTGAATATTGAGATAAATTGGTTTTGCCAAGGTGTATATGTGACAGGTTGCAGCTCTATGAATATCAACAAGTTGCAGGTGAGGTTTTTAGAACGTTTGAAGTGATCCAAGGTCCGTATGTGTGGATTGAGCTGACAGAATATTTTCTATTCTTCTAGTATTCTAGATTCCCATACTTTCAAATATTATACTATCAATGAATATTTTATATATTATATTATATTTTCAAATAGATAGAAATGTCAGCAGAATTATGTTGGCGAGATCCGAAATTCACTGAATGACGTAAATTTTATGAGTCAAGGTGTGTGAATTTCTCGATCATACCAGAGTCTACAGAAGGTAGAACTACTTGATCGATCATACCAGAGTCCACAGAAGGTAGAACTACTTGATCGATCATACCAGAGTCCACAGAAGGTAGAACTACTTGATCGATCATACCAGAGTCTATACAGAAGGTAGAACTACTTGATCGACTCTGATTGGATATCTCGCTCATCTTGCAACGCTTTGGCCTCGTCTAACATGTATTGATGCTACATATGGTGAGGAATCCGACAAGTAGTTGGTCGGTAGTTCCCCCCCCCCCTCCCCCCCCCCTGCTCGTCAGATGTCGGCTCCTAGCAGGCAGCTGCAACAACAGGAAGACGGAGCCGCTATTGGTCGGCCGCATCACCAGCTGCTCACACACACACACACATTCGCACCCATAAACCACTGGCAGGAATCTCAACAGATTTAACAACCGAACAGCGATCTGATTCACTGGCCGAGTGGCTAGCACGCTGAACCGTCCCGGGTTCGACTCCCGCCATGGTCAGGGGTTTCCCTCTGTCGTTCAGCTCGATACGGGGATGGTTCCTTAACAACGGGCCACGACTAGACTATCCCACTATCCAAGAAAACACATGATCAAATGATTTTTCATCCCATCATCTCATATATCATTCACCGACGCCAATAAATCGTAGTCATCAGTACAGTGCGTCGTTAAACTCAATTGATATAAATAAATAAGAATATTGATTGGCTTCGGAGATCTATACTCCCGACTCGACCTACGTCGTTCTAGTGCTAGCTACCTCTCAAGACTACCTAGAAGAGCTACCTGCCATGGCAACATGTCCGGTCTGGGTGTACACAAGCCCTGTTAATCTGGTGGGCTTCAAAATGGAAGAAATTATTCAGTCTAGAAGACCGTAAATCTGTTATTATATCATGTTATATATTATATTATGTATATTGCATTTGGGGCGGTGAGATCGCCCTTGTGGTGCCCCGTCCAAACGATCATATCTTTCATCTATTGTCTTAATTGGGGAACATTGATTTTGTATCAAGTTTCGATGTTATTAAATATATATATATATATATATATATATATATATATATATATATATATATATATATATATATATATATATATATATATATATATATATATATATATATATATATATATATATATATATATATATATATATATATATATATATATATATATATATATATATATATATATATATATATATATATATATATATATATATATATATATATATATATATATATATATATATATATATATATATATATATATATATATATATATATATATATATATATATATATATATATATATATATATATATATATATATATATATATATATATATATATATATATATATATATATATATATATATATATATATATATATATATATATATATATATATATTATATATATATATATATATATATATATATATATATATATATATATATATATATATATATATATATATATATATATATATATATATATATATATATATATATATATATATATATATATATATATATATATATATATATATATATATATATATATATATATATATATATATATATATATATATATATATATATATATATATATATATATATATATATATATATATATATATATATATATATATATATATATATATATATATATATATATATATATATATATATATATATATATATATATATATATATATATATATATATATATATATATATATATATATATATATATATATATATATATATATATATATATATATATATATATATATATATATATATATATATATATATATATATATATATATATATATATATATATATATATATATATATATATATATATATATATATATATATATATATATATATATATATATATATATATATATATATATATATATATATATATATATATATATATATATATATATATATATATATATATATATATATATATATATATATATATATATATATATATATATATATATATATATATATATATATATATATATATATATATATATATATATATATATATATATATATATATATATATATATATATATATATATATATATATATATATATATATATATATATATATATATATATATATATATATATATATATATATATATATATATATATATATATATATATATATATATATATATATATATATATATATATATATATATATATATATATATATATATATATATATATATATATATATATATATATATATATATATATATATATATATATATATATATATATATATATATATATATATATATATATATATATATATATATATATATATATATATATATATATATATATATATATATATATACATATATATATATATAGATAGATATATATATATATATTGATCTCATGGTCGATAGTTTATCCAGTCAATCCTGCCCAGTGCAAGAGGCAGTCAATCCTACCCAGTGCAAGAGGCAGTCAATCCTACCCAGTGCAAGAGGCAGTCAATCCTACCCACTGCAAGAGGCAGTCAATCCTACCCAGTACAAGAGGCAGTCAATCCTACCCAGTGCAAGAGGCAGTCAATCCTACCCAGTGCAAGAGGCAGTCAATCCTACCCAGTGCAAGAGGCAGTCAATCCTACCCAGTACAAGAGGCAGTCAATCCTACCCAGTGCAAGAGGCAGTCAATCCTACCCAGTGCAAGAGGCAGACAGTCCTACCCAGTGCAAGAGGCAGACAGTCCTACCCAGTGCAAGAGGCAGACAGTCCTACCCAGTGCAAGAGGCAGTCAATCCTACCCAGTGCAAGAGGCAGTCAATCCTACCCAGTGCAAGAGGCAGTCAGTCCTACCCAGTACAAGAGGCAGTCAATCCTACCCAGTGCAAGAGGCAGTCAATCCTACCCAGTGCAAGAGGCAGTCAATCCTACCCAGTGCAAGAGGCAGACAGTCCCACCCAGTGCAAGAGGCAGACAGTCCTACCCAGTGCAAGAGGCAGTCAATCCTACCCAGTGCAAGAGGCAGTCAATCCTACCCAGTGCAAGAGGCAGTCAATCCTACCCAGTGCAAGAGGCAGTCAATCCTACCCAGTGCAAGAGGCAGACAGTCCTACCCAGTGCAAGAGGCAGTCAATCTTACCCAGTGCAAGAGGCAGTCAATCCTACCCAGTGCAAGAGGCAGTCAATCCTACCCAGTGCAAGAGGCAGTCAAACCTACCCAGTACAAGAGGCAGTCAATCCTACCCAGTACAAGAGGCAGTCAATCCTACCCAGTACAAGAGGCAGTCAATCCTGCCCAGTGCAAGAGGCAGTCAATCGTACCCAGTACAAGAGGCAGTCAATCCTACCCAGTACAAGAGGCAGTCAATCCTACCCAGTGCAAGAGGCAGTCAATCCTACCCAGTGCAAGAGGCAGTCAAACCTACCCAGTACAAGAGACAGTCAGTCCTACCCAGTGCAAGAGGCAGTTAATCCTACCCAGTGCAAGAGGCAGTCAATCCTACCCAGTACAAGAGGCAGTCAATCCTGCCCAGTGCAAGAGGCAGTCAATCCTACCCAGTGCAAGAGGCAGTCAAACCTACCCAGTACAAGAGGCAGTCAATCCTACCCAGTGCAAGAGGCAGTCAAACCTACCCAGTACAAGAGGCAGTCAATCCTACCCAGTACAAGAGGCAGTCAATCCTACCCAGTACAAGAGGCAGTCAATCCTGCCCAGTGCAAGAGGCAGTCAATCCTACCCAGTGCAAGAGGCAGTCAAACCTACCCAGTACAAGAGACAGTCAGTCCTACCCACTGCAAGAGGCAGTCAATCCTACCCAGTGCAAGAGGCAGTCAATCCTACCCAGTGCAAGAGGCAGTCAATCCTACCCAGTGCAATGCTGACCCTGTGTCGTGACGGCCAAGTCCTAGCTAGCCTGGCATAGTCTCTCACCATTCTGTAGCAAGTATCGGAGATCTTTTTTTTAATAACATCGAAACTTGATACAAAATCCTTGTTCCCCAATTAACGCTATGGATGAAGGGTATGGTTCCTCAACAGGCCACGACTGACTATCTCACTATCCAAGAAAACACAATCATATTTTTAGTTATGATCTTTGTAGTTTGCTCTCTATTGTCCGGCGAGAAGGTAAGCACATAAATATGCCAATCATCTCTACAGACTTCCTTGCACTGATACACTGTTGCATACTATATCACCTTCAATATATGTTAATACCAAGAATCACTCGAGTTTTGATTCTAGAGATTTCTGCAGCGATGTAGCAACGTCGCAGAACAACCCAGTCACAAACTTGTCCTCAAAATGCAGGACAGAAGAGTTCCTTTGTTACTGTTGGAGTTATGATTGACATGTTTATACTATTCAGCAATCAAGCTAACCGATGAGATAGCAACAGTTACTCAAGAATGGTGAGACAGACTGTAACCGGGAACAATTTAGGAATATCCCCTGGGACATCGGCTCTCGAACAACTCGGGAAGTTGATTCTACAGATTAAACTTTATCAGAGAATAACATGATACAAGGCCTACTTTGTCTGAAACTACGACGTATCAGAACTTGTTTCATCCATATCCATTTTTCACTTCTTTTTTGTTTGGTAGTTTGGCATTTTTTTAGTGCCCATTTTAGTCATTTCCGTTACCATTGTGTAATTGAACATATTTTGATTACAATTGTACACAAGTCTAGTCATACAATGGTCTCAGATATGGCTGAAATGTGCACTGAAAAAAAAAGACAAACTATTGAATGAACAGAAGTGAAAAATGGATATTGCTGAAATGAGTACTGACAGTCAGTGTATATCTGGCCAGAGCTGTTCGTTCCTGTGACTTGGAGATGAAAGAAGCCGCCGGCTGATTTACTCGAGCTCATCATACCGACTAACAGCCGTTTTCACGCTGTCAGAGCCGTTTAACGTGCTGGAAATAATGCGCGCGCATGACGCTCCAACGCGCGCAAAGTTGCGTATATCACAGCCGATATAAGCGACATGTGCTTGGGCATTTACAAACAGATACATTATCACTGATAGATCAGTAATAAAAAGGATCATGGATGCAGCGGCGTGCGGTGATTATTTTGCTGGGTATGCTACTCTTAAGAAGAACGATTAGCACAGACAGGGTAGTATGTGCGAAGCCGGTGACCCGCGGGGGGTTTGGGGGGCAAGGCCCCCCATTTTAGCCCCGCAGGGAATTTTTTTCAAACCATAATTTTAGGTGTATTTTGTTGACCTTTGATGGAACGTATGAATGGATTCAGATGGAAAAACAAAGGGAGAACAAATTATTTTTTTCTATGGTAGACTTTTGCTCAGAGTGTTTCATTTTTTTAAATGCAATATCACTGACAACAGACCGATTTGCCCTGGAAGTAGGTGAAAAAAAGTACATATTTCTCCACTTTTCCTGAAATAATCGACATTCATTATTGCATGGTTGCTTTGCGCTTTGACATAATGTTAATTTCGCTACGAAACACATCTTTATTTAATTGCCGTCACAACACATGATAAAATTGAGAGTGACCAAAAGGGACTCACTCACTTACGCACTGTGAATGTGATTTTGTGCTTCTATTTCCAATCTCACCGGAAGCTTATAGTGGTAGACCTAGCGAGCTAGCCTTTTGCGCGTGTTCGGTCTCGCATGTGTTACTGTTTTTGATACACTGTTTTGTTTTGATTTACACGTCATTTCGTTGATTATTATTTTCATCAATGTAGTAGTGGCTAGCTAGAGATTAGCAACAGTAACTGGGGTCACCTCTATGTGGTCGACGGTTACTTCCATACTAATAGGAGAATTGAAAAACACTGAATTTAATGATGATTGATTTATTACAATCTGTTCAGTGTTCAATATGAACTTAGCTCACTTGTTCATAAATCACCAAACTTCATACGTTTACATTTATGATTACTCTTATTTATAACCTACAAATACAATACCTATACACTTGCTCAAGTTCACACGTGACTATAGGCCTGGCCTAAGACTGCTGTACGTGATGTGTCCTAGAGAAAAATCCACGGCATGCGATCATTTCATCGCATACCAAGCCTACCTTTTCGCGATGTCTTCCCCGCTTGCTGAGTCTAGGCTAGAACGGTAAATCTGCGCGTGTAATCCACTCCTTCGCTACCCTGGCGATGCGATGTTTTCACGGCATACCCTACACGAGTTACTCTTATTCTTGCGCTTGAAGTTAGCAAAACTATACTCTTAACCGAAAATATTGACCCGCAATTTCGAAAACAATTCACTAGATAATCTCAGAGAACACAATTCAATTAGATGTGTAATGTGTAATCATGATTGGGTATGCGCCGCATACCCCGCATACCTGGAATGCACGGCCCTGCATGGATGTGTGTAACTTGGAAACAGCCAAACTAGTGTATTTTGCATACATCCATACAAGAATCCAATACGGGGTGATACTTTGGGGCCATTCTAGCAGTGCAACTAGAATATGCATGCTACAAAAAAGAGCAATTCGTATACTGGCTAGTGCAAGCTTTAATCCTAGTGCTGAAGTATTTCATAGAGATTCATGTAGACCACTTTTTATACATTTTAAAATACTGACCCTCCCGTGTGTATACATTTTAAATACAATACCGTACATTGTAACGAACAATCATCTTACCACACGAAACAATGATGTACACAATCACAACCCCCGAGCCAATAAGGTCTTGAGAGTAATGAGTCATAAACTCACCATGTTTACAAAAGGCCCAATATATGCTGGAATTATGATGTATAATGCATTACCAACGTCACTCTAACTTGAAGAAGATGTGTCAACATTTGAAACAATACCTATTAAATAGATGTTTTTATTCTGTAAGTGATTTCTCAACTGAATGTTGGACTGTATTTTATATTGTGACTCCTTTTAATCTGTACCCTTGTACTAATTCTTATATTTTGATACCGTTTTTTTTTAATTTTATTCTGACTTATCTTATAACATGTATATGTTCAATCGAGATTAATAAAAATTAAATTAAATTAAATATGTCTAATATGTGGGAAACTTCCCGGCTTGCAAGGCGGTGTGAAGCTACTGAATATGTCCGCCTTGTTAACGTTGAGTAGGCTATAACGTATCTCGGTCATATAGATCTATAGTTAGGCCGGCGCTTGGAACAACAATATTAAGACTAGGCCTACTTTAGATTAATGCAGACACATATTTCAACCTATTGCGGTTCAGGTGGAATTTTCCCTTTTTTAAACATATTTCATTTTTTTTAAATAATTATTGGTCTGGATGTTTATTCGAGTCATATGTTTCAAAATATTTGAAAATATTAATAATCATGACTGAAATGTATCATTTAGTGTCACTGTGCATCGAGCCGTCTGCTGATTTTCAGTATACCGGTAGTAATTTACATTGTCAACCTAGATGGGGCATTTACTGCAGCACATTGTTTTCACAAAACAAGAATTTGTTTTTGTGCTACATAAGAGCTGTTCAATTGTCTCGATTATAGTGTTCATTATCAGTTTATCCAGGGTTGTATGCAACGCTTTTCTGATATCTCATCCAACAAGGGAGAAAAATAAATACTATAATACAAATACTAAATAAATATTATAGGCCTATGAAATTTCATTTGAAAAAAAATAGAGGAAATGAAATCATATCTTGAAATATAACATGAATATCGAAAAAACGATAGCCTATGTTCAACCGCTAAACAATATTTCAGCAATATGTTCGTGAAAAAAATGAAAAAAAAACAGTAGGCCTATGAGAAAAACGAAAAATATATTTCATTGTTTAAAAATTCGTAAAAACCAAATAATCATGTTCATTGATAAATATGAATATATATATATATATATATATATATATATATATATATATATATATATATATATATATATATATATTGCAGTTTCAGCATGATAAGTTATCTATGTGAACAATTTGAGGTGTGGGTACAATCAAATTAACAAAGATAGGATTTTCACCTGAGTCCCCCTTGATATTATACCGGTACTTGATCAGTCTCAACTGCCCCAATTACAATATGGATAAAAAGGAAGTGAGAAGTCGGTACTAGTGGTCAGAATCCTTTACATTTTCAAACATCTCATGATTTATAGGTCTACTGCTATTTATAAAGAATCTAGAAACATCATTATAGGCCTAGATGTGAGGTTGGGCTATAGCCGCTATGCCTACACAAATTAGAACAGATACAAAATAAACTGTAACGATTCAAATTAAAACGCAGGTCCTATAGAATCTAGACTGTAGGCCTACACAAATATGCCTATATACAAATTAGAACAGATCTATACAAAATAAACTGTAACGATTTAAATTAAAACGCAGGTCCTAAAGAATCTAGACATGCATATCATTAATTCATAGCATGCATTAATAAAATCCAAGTGAACGTTCTTCTTCTCGTTATCGTTATAAAAAACCCTGTCCTTCAACGGTCCCGCGAGAAAAGTCGAGGAACATCATAAACCATAAAGTTGATCCCCAATTTATATGCAGCACACAATATAAGCCCTTCGATACGAGTAATAAAAAAACGTGAATTATTTGCATAAGGTGGCAAGAGTGACTCGAAGAAGCGGTTAGGCTCGTCGGGGATTTCAATGCAAGATACGCGCCGGCAACAGGTAAGAGCTGATCGGACGGCTCGCGGGCCGTGTGCAAAACGACCGAGCCAGCGCTAGGCGGCTACTAACATTTCACGCTGACTGTATTCAGGTTTGGAACGGTTCTCTCCACCCTCTGTTCGAGCGAGTATCCAACAAAGAAAACACCCGGAGCAACAAGTTGCTAGCTCGCCGAGATTCAGAAAGGAGAAAGCCTGAGAAAAGCATATCGTAACGCGAGACATGGACAGATATAGAATCATGTTGTAGAATACAGGCCGATAGCGACTCGTTCAAACCGGTATAACGAAGCCATTTCGTTGACTGCAAGTGATTTGATTCAGTCTATGAAAACGAGAATAATTATTAATAATCGTTTATCCAATCATTAGTTTCAAATAACGGAAGCTTTTTAGAATCGAAATGGTAATTATCCCGATTAAAACTCGATAGTCGTTAGCAGCCAATATAAACCCATCATGTAACATTATCAACACATGCAAGCTTATATACCGGTATATATATATATATTGTATATACATAAACATATATGCACATATATTTTATATACAGGTTTATTGTTTATAACATTTATATAACGTTCAAATGTTGCTTCAGGACCCCACCAACAGCTGGGTTATCAGGGAATTATTTAAACCTTCATTTTTGGACTCGGAATATTCAGAAAGAAGTTATAATAAAGTATTTAAAAATGTTAATATCTTTCCATTTATTGAAATACCATATTAAACTGTATTTGCTATCAACCAAGCCGTCTACTCCTAATAAAGCTTGGAAGCAACCGACCACGACCCTAATGCTGGCATCGCTGGGGGGGGGAGGTGCGCGTCGACTGGGGACCTATCCCGACCTAAACTCAGCCTAGCCCAACCTAAACTCAGCCTAGCCCAACCTAAACTCAGCCTAGCCCAACCTAAACTCAGCCTAACCCAACCTAAACCTTCTTAGATCAACTTGTTTAACGACGTTCTTTCGTCGGGTGTAAAACATTTCAGATAGCATCTCTGTTCGAGCCGACGGTAACCCGTTTGACAGCGAGCGACGGCAACAGGTCCACTCGTCGACAAGTAGAAACATGACGTTCTACTCACACACATAGCATATTGAACAGTATAATAGTAGGAATAGTTTACCGTCAGTATAAGGTATCCATAGTGTGGCAAACACGAAAAGTGTTGCTATTATAAAATAATCCAACCGTCGACACATGTTGGCGCGGCACTGAAATACAATTATCTATTCGACACACGCATTTAACACTATTAATCACACACATACACACGTCATTAAACTACACTCACACGCACTTTACACGCTTGTAAGGCTGTGTTATCTTATTAAAAACATTGTTGTATTCACTACCCGCAATTCACTCGGTCGACACAACGGTCCAAACTCAACTAGTGTTGATTCGGTCGCGCTCCATGAAAGTAGTTCCTCCAGTACTGTATTCCTACGCGTTCATACTGTGGGAAAGTTTACTTTTTCGTACGAATATCGAGCGTAACTCTCAATTCGCACTTTAAATAACGTGTTTATTTCCATGGAGATGCTTTGAATGTTGAGAAGTCATTTGGCAATATGCAAGATCTGTGTTTCTCCGTGAAAATAACAATAAATGTTCGAACTAGTTTGTGCCGCGCTTGCGTCTGGAATGCACGGTGCAAATCGACCACCGACCAATCGGAGAAGTTCATTCACATGCTGAGTGGTGGTAAAAGATGCGATGCCCGAGAATTGCAGACGCAACCCGCAGCTCTCTGGCACGCTAATGTGTAGCACAGCAGAACGCTGTAGTTCCATCGCTGAGGGATGAGCGTGCATCGACCCCCCCTCCCGACTCTCACAACCGGATCACGTTGAGGAAGGTAGGGGGAGGGGAGAATGGGGAGCAACCTGCCCGTCGTAAATAATGTTTTTGTGAATGAGGTATACTTTTGCAATATTGTTTCCAAGCGATCTTGGTAGACCTATTATTTTTGTTATTGTAGGTCTAGTTTTTTAAATGTAATGGTGTTATGTAGGCCTATGGACCAAGTCTTGGCCCACACATAACACCAATACCGCCAAGTACAATTGGTGATCTCGAAATACCAGTATTTGAATATTTAATGAAATAATACAAATTGAATGAATGAATGAATATTAGGGTTTTAAGGCGCATCGACAGCGAGGTCATTTAGCAATACAATTTAATATAATAATTAATTACAATTATAATTAATAATTAATTTTAATTAATTATATTTATTACATATGATAATTTAATACAAATTTCAAATTACTTCTTTCTTCAATTGATCAACTTTGCACATGTCTCGTTTTCTTTCGTAATTTTAGGTTGCACTTTTTCCCCCCTTTTTTAAAACTTATTTTGTGTGTGTTTTTATTAGATGAGCGTAGCGAAGTCTCCATCCCACTCTTATAGGACTTTGTCTGTGTGTTTTTTTTCTTGTTTGTTTGTTTGTGGGCACTGCACAGGTCGCAAGGTTTGACTGATCAACATGAAACTTTTTTTGTACGGGCCAACTCTTACAACTTGGAACTGTATAGTTTTTGGAATGAATCGGTCGATTGGATTTTTAGAAATATCATGTCAAAGTTTTTAAAAAACCCGTAAGATTAGGCTGGGTGAGAAAATTTGAAAAAATGAAACCTCTCCAAAAAAAAAAAAAAATTCTCTGAGTGTTCAAACATGAATGATACACATAACCATCATTTTGTAAGCAACTCGAACCAGCCGTTTCGAAGAAAAAAATTCAAATAACCGTTTTCATACATCAAATCTGTGACTATCAATTACGTTATCGATAGTCATAGATCAAATATATGGAAATGAGCCAAGATTCACTGCTTCCTAGATTCTATATTTGCCCAAGCATTAAATATTCTTCATATTCGTCAAGGTGTGTAGAATACCAGAGAAAATAAAGTAGCAATTAAATGAAGGATAAAGTGTGTAGAATACCAGAGTCGATAAAGTAGCAAATGTAGGACTGTTATTATACCTTATTCAGATATCTCGCTCATCTTACAACGCATATTTCGCGTTTACCTAGTGTTAGCCACAGTCAAGCCCTTATGAGGCTTTGTGGATCAAGCGATGTGAATTTTGTTAATTGTAATGTTTCTAACTTTTGTTTTCCCAATGGAAAACAAAAATTGGAATCCTCATGATATATAGGCCCAACATCCATATTATACATTTTTAATTACCAAATGACCGAATATGGGCACGAAGAAAATGGTGTACTCCTTGGATGGTGAATTCGCTGGATATTCTACACACAAGAGCAACACAAAATAGGCAAAAGCAACACAAATAATTTGAAATAGTGCAAAAAAGTGTTGATGGTAATTCATCCATCTTCGATCAGCAGGCAGCAGGTCAGAGGGCTGAACATACTTGCCGGAATGAATGGTGAGTGAAGAAAACACCGACATTATGTCCTCCATAGTAAGTCTTTGCTCGTAGATTCAAATTAAAAAAAAAAAAATTTTATTCTGTTACAGAAATTACATTGTACATTTCATACATTGGTATAGGCCTCTTGAAGGGCACAAAAAACACAGATACAAATAAATACTTGAAGTTCAAAACTTAACCACGGAAGCAATTAATTTCATAAGTAATGAACAGTATACAAAGAAGGTAACAGATCAATGAAAAAAAATTTAAATGGTAATAGTACCCCTTCAATAATCAGCTTTTGCCTTTTGTAAATGAATATTGTGGATAAACTGATGCATACAGGTCAATAACATTAGGCCTATACAAAATGAAAACAAAATAATACAGAACAGAATCCCGAATATTCTTGTGTGCTGGATGTCAGAGTAATCTCTTGATCTCAGCCAGCCCGCTGTCAATCGACTTTCATTCATGTGAATTATGACTAGGCAAACGCGTTATGTGTTGCCGCGTTGATGGATGAGCTGGAACATATCAACTTATCTTTGGATTGGTTATCATATATATACACCTTGAGATCCAAACCATTACATCACTGCCATCTTATTTTACATTATTAATTTCCAAGGTCTGCTTAATCTCCGCCCAGCGGAGATTAAGCAGAACTTGATTAATTTCTATGATAATAAAGAAGGCTCTGTTTTAATCGTTTACAATTAAGTGGTGTCACCAAGGAGGTTAGATACTAATAGACTATTAGTATCTAACCTCCTTGGGTGTCACCTGTAGCTTTGATTTAATAGGTATTTAGATTTAATAGCTTTGAATGATTTATAAAAATTACATTATATATTTTTTTACATCAAAACGGCTGATCTGATTTCAGTGAAAGTTCGGAATAATGTGTATTATTATCAGATTAAAATTCCCTGAGAATTTGAATTCTCTCGAATGGAATAGTTTTCCTGAATTTTTTTCTCTGGGTTGTTCTTATGGGATTTTTGAAAACTTTAAAATGAGTTTTCTCAGAAGTGGTTCAACCGATCGCGCCTCAAAACTATACAGTATCGAAGTAGATAATGATACTTGTGTGTGCCAAGTTTCAACTAATTTTGAGTTTTAGTCTGACCTGTGGAGCGCGAACAAAAATTTTTTTTAAAAAGTACTTTTTTTTCGGGTATGATGAAATTGAGTCTTCGCTTCGCTCATCCAATTACGTCAGTTTGACTTGATCAGTAACGTGAGCATTGTCTCCTGGCGTCGCTTGCTCCAAGTCAGTCGTTGTCAGTTATTTTCTTTTTTTATATATATATATTGGGTTTTAACGACCCACTATACTGATGACTACGATTTATTGGCGTCGGTGGATGATGAATGAGATGATGGGATGATGAGATGAAAGGTTATTTTATTAGGTGTTTTGGATGGTGGGAAGGATTCGGTCGTGGCCTGTTGTGAAGGAACCATCCCAGTATCAACCTGAACGACAGAGAGAAACCACGAGAAACCCCTGTCAGGATGGTCGACCATGGCGGGGATCGAACGCCGGTCTCCCGAATGATGGTTCACAGTGCTAACCACTCGGCCACACGTCTCAGTATTTGTCAGTTATTCTCTTGAAGAAAAGTAATCAACACCTCGTGTCCCGCACGGGCACAATCACAGGGTTGGATTCTTTGATACCACGAATTCGGAGAATTCCGCGAGATGTGCTTGAACAGCGAAGTCCCTGACGTTTATACTAAGGTCTTTGAGAGGGACTGTTGGTCATATTAGGGTCTTTATAAGGGACTGTTGGTTTTTTAAGGTCTTTGGGCCGGTCTATTGGTTATAAATTAGGGTCTTTGGGAGGAACTGTTGGTCATTTTAAGGTATTTGGGAGGGATTGTTGGTTATACTGAGGTCTTTGGGCCGGTCTATCGGTTATATTAGGGTCTTTGGGAGAGACTGTTGGTTATATTAGGGTCTTTGGGAGGGACTGTTGGTTATATTAAGGTCTTTTGGAGGGACTGTTGGTTATATTAGGGTCTTTGGGCCGGACTGTTGGTTATATTAGGGTCTTTGGGCCGGACTGTTGGTTTTTAAGGTCTTTGGGAGGGACTATTGGTTATATTAAGGTCGATTGGCCGGTCCATTGGTTATATTAGGGTCTTTGGGAGGGACTGTTGGTCATATTAAGGTCTTTTCGCCGGTCTATTGGTTATATTAGGGTCTTTGGGAGGGACTATTGGTCATACTAAGGTCTTTGGGAGGGACTGTTGGTTATATTAGGGTCTTTGGGAGGGACTGTTGGTCATATTAGGATCTTTGGGCCGGTCTATTGGTTATATTAGGGTCTTTGGGAGGGACTGTTGGTCACTTTAAGGTCTTTTGGAGGAACTGTTGGCCATATTAAGGTCTTTGGGCCGGTCTATTGGTTATATTAGGGTCTTTGGGAGTGACTGTTGGTCATTTTGAGGTCTTTGGGAGGAACTGTTGATCAAATTAGGGTCTTTAGGCCGGACTATTGGTTATATTAGGGTCTTTGGGAGGGACTGTTGGTCATTTTAAGGTCTTTGGGCCGGTCTATTGGTTATATTATAGTCTTTGGGAGGGACTGTTGGTCATTTCAAGGTCTTTGGGAGGAACTGTTGGTCATTTTAACGTCTTTGGGAGGGACTGTTGGTCATTTTAAGGTCTTTGGGAGGGACTGTTGGTCATTTTAAGGTCTCTGGGAGGGACTTTTGGTCATTTTAAGGTCTTTGGGAAGGACTGTTGGTTATTTTAAGGTCTTTGGGAGGGACTGTTGGTCATTTCAAGGTCTTTGATAGGGACTGTTGGTAATTTTAAGGTCTTTGGGAGGAACTGTTGGTCATTTCAAGGTCTTTGGGAGGGACTGTTGGTCATTTTAAGGCCTTTGAGAGGGACTGTTGGTCATTTTAAGGTCTTTGGGAGGATCTTTTGGTCATTTCAGGGTCTTTGGGAGGGACTGTTGGTTATAAGGTCTCTGAGCCGGACTATTGGTTATAATAGGGTCTTTGAGCCGGACTGTTGGTTATACTAAGGTCTTTGGGCCGGACTATTGGTTATATTAGGGTCTTTGGGAGGGATTGTTGGTTATATTAGGGTCTTTGGGCCGGACTATTGGTTATACTAAGGTCTTTGGGAGGGACTATTGGTTATAATAGGGTCTTTGGGAGGGATTGTTGGTTATATTAGGGTCTTTGGGCCGGACTATTGGTTATATTAGGGTCTTTGGGCCGGACTGTTGGTTATACTAAGGTCTTTGGGCCGGACTATTGGTTATATTAGGGTCTTTGGGAGGGATTGTTGGTTATATTAGGGTCTTTGGGCCGGACTATTGGTTATATTAGGGTCTTTGGGCCGGACTGTTGGTTATACTAAGGTCTTTGGGCCGGACTATTGGTTATATTAGGGTCTTTGGGAGGGATTGTTGGTTATATTAGGATCTTTGGGCCGGACTATTGGTTATACTAAGGTCTTTGGGAGGGACTATTGGTTATACTAAGGTCTTTGGGCCGGACTATTGGTTATATTAAGGTCTTTGGGCCGGACTGTTGGTTATACTAAGGTCTTTGGGCCGGACTATTGGTTATATTAGGGTCTTTGGGAGGGATTGTTGGTTATATTAGGGTCTCTGGGCCGGACTATTGGTTATACTAAGGTCTTTGGGAGGGACTATTGATATAATAGGGTCTTTGGGAGGGACTGTTGGTTATATTAGGGTCTTTGAGCCGGACTGTTGGTTATACTAAGGTCTTTGGGCCGGACTGTTGGTTATACTGAGGTCTTTGGGCCCGACTATTGGTTGCATGCATATTATGGTTTTAAGGCGCATCGACAGCGAGGTCATTTAGCGCCTGTGACTATTGGTTATACTAAGGTCTTACTAAGGTCTTTGGGAGGGATTGTTGGTCATACTAAGGTCTTTGGGAGGGACTGTTGGTTATACTAAGGTCTTTGGGCCGGACTGTTGCTTATACTAAGGTCTTTGGGAGGGACTGTTGGTCATACTAAGGTCTTTATAATGGACTGTTGGTTATACTAAGGTCTTTGGGCCGGACTATTGGTTATAGTGAGGTCTTTGGGAGGGATTGTTGGTCATACTAAGGTCTTTGGGAGGGACTGTTGGTTATACTAAGGTCTTTGGGCCGGACTGTTGCTTATACTAAGGTCTTTGGGAGGGACTGTTGGTCATACTAAGGTCTTTATAAGGGACTGTTGGTTATACTAAGGTCTTTGGGCCGGACTATTGGTTATACTAAGGTCTTTGGGCCGGACTATTGGTTATAGTGAGGTCTCCATGATCTTCAGGGATTGGATTGTATTTCTTGTATTTTGTATTTCGAATACTCATCCTCAATGTGTCATGTGTCTTGTATGTTTCACGAACCATCTGAATACAAGGTACATTTCTCCCAAGAAGTGAACCAATGAAATGGTCATATCGTGCTCTAGCGTGATGATCAACATCAGGTCAACTCACAATCATTATCGGCTGAATCGTTTCGACTGTTATCAACCAACGACTGTCGACCACTTATCGAGTATCGAATCATTGATAAGGGGCTGTCCATAAATGATGTCACACAATTTTAGGGTATATATCGAAACCCCCCCCCCCCCTTGTCCGAGTTGGTCAGAGAGATGATGACCCCCCCCCCCCTTTAATGATGTCACAATCCAGCCAATATTTATTACCCCCCCCCCCCTCCCCCATGAAATTAATCATGCGAATTTGGAAAAACTGGCATCGGGATATTGAAAAAATGTTTTCCTCGATTTTTCAGAAATTGCGCCTTTTTTAAGCATTGTAAAGCATTTTAAGCATTTTTTCGAGCATTCTTTCAACAACATTGTAATGATGTAATCACTATCAGCACCACTCATCACCACAACAGCATCAGTCACTGGTCCAGGGATTTTGTGCCCACTCTAATATATCGCCCACTAATGGAACAGCAACATGTTTGCTCTGCATCTCTCATTTATCAGACATTTTTGACAAACCTAACCTCTCTAAATCAAAGCAATTCACATGTGAGACTGAGAGATGCAGTGCAATGAACTTGACAGAACTGAACTTTCAAAACTAAAAGAAAAGAGCAAAGAAGTTCAATCACAAAGATAAAAAGTATTCACAGCCACCTAAATTCTGCATTAAAATATAATTTCATACAAATTGTATGGCGCCAACTTATTATTCCTGAAAATTGAAAGGAACGAATAACATGTAGTGTAAATGTGGATGTCACATTAGTGTATACCCCCCCCCCCCCTCCCCCCTTGTCACACATTGTCACATGGTTGATGACCCCCCCCCCCCGCCCCCGAAATGTGGACGTCATTTATGGACAGCCCCTAATCAGAATCGCAAATCGAAGCGATTTCCTAACCTCACTTCCACTCCACACTGGAGACACCACGCAGACATGTAAGCAGGAACCTTCAAGGACAGAACTCTCTTTCAAAACAATGCAATTACCGTATATTGAAACTTCAGCACATCATTTACAGTGCTATTCATATTTACACTAACCCATTCTTACATCTTATAAGAAGTATCTTCGGAATGTATCTTCTGAAAGTATCTTGAGATACTATCTTGTATCTTAAATAAATGTCAAATGTATCACGTGACTTTGAGTCTTATGCCCGATGAATGAGATGTCCACCTGAACAGCTGCTGCCAAACAACAGCCTGTTGCCATGGCAACGCGCCGTGCCGGCCACGTGCTCTGCATGACCAGGGGGGGAGGGAGAGGGGGGGGGGATATCGACCAAACAACAGCCCCGAGCGGCAGTTGCAGGCAACATGGACGAAGACGGGCTGCCTGCCATCAATCGCAAGATCTACGAGATCAAGAAGAAAATCCAGCTCTCAGGTACGTCGTTACACAAGCCACAGGCTGACTCGGCTTTCAGGTACGTCGTTACACAAGCCACAGGCTGACTCGGCTTTCAGGTACGTCGTTACACAAGCCACAGGCTGTTTCGGCTCTCAGGTACGTCGTTACACAAGCCACAGGCTGGCTAGGCTCTCAGGTACGTCGTTACACGAGCCACAGGCAGGCTCGGCTCTCGGGTACGTCGTTACACAAGCCACAGGCTGGCTCGGCTCACAAGTACGTCGTTACACGAGCCACAGGCTGGCTGGGCTCTCAGGTACGTCGTTACACAAGCCACAGGCTGGCTCGGCTCTCAGGTACGTCGTTACACAAGCCACAGGCTGGCTCGGCTCTCAGGTACGTCGTTACACAAGCCACAGACTGGCACGGCTCTCAGGTACGTCGTTACACAAGCCACAGGCTGGCTAGGCTCTCAGGTACGTCGTTACACGAGCCACAAGCAGGCTCGGCTCTCGGGTACGTCGTTACACAAGCCACAGGCTGGCTCGGCTCACAAGTACGTCGTTAAACAATCCTCAGGCCGTATCGGTTCTTACGTCGTTACACAAGCCACAGGCTGACTCGGCTCTCAGGTACGTCGTTACACAAACCACAGGCTGGCACAGCTCTCAGGTACGTCGTTACACAATCCACAGGCCGTATCGGTTCTCAGGTACGTCGTTACACAAGCCACAGGCTGGCACGGCTCTCAGGTACGTCGTTACACAATCCTCAGGCCGTATCGGCTCTCAGGTACGTCTACACCGGACAAGAAGAGGTATTCAGGGACAGAGTGTAGCCGGGTGTGTCTTGTTCCAGAGGGGCAGAGGAAGGCGCAGTACGAGGAGTGTTTGGCGGACAAGAAGAGGTATTCAGGGACAGAGTGTAGCCGGGTGTGTCTTGTTCCAGAGGGGCAGAGGAAGGCGCAGTACGAGGAGTGTTTGGCGGACAAGAAGAGGAATGGAAACAAGATTCGGGAGCTCAAGCGGGACGTCAAGGAACTGCATGAGAAGCTTGGGAAACCGCGTAACGTGAGAACACTTGCATTTCTGCTACATCAGTACGCATGCTCTAGCATCAAGTTAGGTTAGGTTTAGTTGGGTTAGGTTAGGTTAGGTTAGGTTAGCTTAGGTTAGGTTAGGTTAGGTTAGGTTACGTTAGGTTAGGTTAGGTTAGGTTAGGTTAGGTTAGGTTAGGTTAGGTCAGGTTAGGTTAGGTTAGGTTAGGTTAGGTTAGGTTACGTTAGGTTAGGTTAGGTTACGTTAGGTTAGGTTAGGTTAGGTTAGGTTAGGTTTAGTTCGGGTTAGGTTAGGTTAGGTTATCACCACTTCTACCAGCACTGGCATCCATACTCCAGTAATTTCACTGATTTAGTAGTGTTTATTTACTTAATCCTCTTTCGAGGAAATCGGTACACAATTTACATATTTTACAATAGCATTACATTTGAGTATGGCAGTAAGCCATCATTTATAATTATCAACGAATTAGTAATTCTAGTATATCAAACAAATAATACAACACATAATGATACATTTCAAGATGTCAGATTGATCGATACGGAATTGAGATAAATCAATAGATCTTGTATATGTAGACACTCTGATACATAGATACATAGATTGATGTGCGATGCCCAATTTCTGTCCGGTGTTCGCGTTTCTGGTGGTGTTTTCTGATAGATCGTTTTATATCAATTTTATGCAGTTTGTACATTTGTTAGTTCTTTTGTTTCCATATGTTTTTTACTCACTTGACGTTGAGGGTTTGTGATCTGACGTTTGTGCTGAAGTTTCGTGCAGGCAACTGGTTGTTTCAGCACGTGTTTTTATGTGTAATTGCTTAATTAAGAGGCCGCAGGCGCTCTACACGGGCTCGTTGTTCGCTCGCTTCAGACTCGAGTTTAACATGCATCGTGTGCCGGGCGCAACCCGTAGACTAGCCCGCCGAACTCAGATTCAAATAAACGCCGTTAATTCCCTTACTCACACTTCTGATATATTTCACATTCTATGTTTTTTTTTCGGTATTGAAAAATATGGATCTAGGTTTTCGTAAATTAGAAATTTTTCCATTTTCCATTTGAAGAATTTGAAAAATCACAAATTTCTGGTTCAAAATTCTGTATTTGCGGTAACCTTCGTTTTCAAATTACTAACGGAATGCAAAAATACTCGTATTGATATCACAAAAATTACGGCCGTGAGAGTTTGCGGCGTGAAATACGAGCGCCTGCGGCCTCTTAAGAAATGTTATGGGGGGTGTGTTTGCTATTGCTATAGAGGCTGAAATGTTGGGCATGATTATATTTCTGTTGTGATTTCTCATCGCGTCAATTGACTGGCAGTCATGAAGGGATGCGCATCGTGTGTTTTGACTGTGTTGGTTTCTTCTGATTGTGAGTTAAGGAATAAGTTATTTTGCTTTTTGGAAGCCAAATTGCTCATTTAATAAAATATTATGCTTATTTAAGAATTTGGTAATTCTACTATGGATCACTATCTCGAAGATCTTAGAAAACGTCGAGAGAAACGCTATTGGCCCGTAGTTCTCCACCTTGGATTTGTCCCCTTTTTTATAGATTGGTATAATCTTTGCTCTTTGCTATATAAGTTATCATGAGTGGCTTCATGAGCACGGCGTAATTTTGAGGGAGTGCATTTGTCCTCGGTGTAATAAGGAGTGTCGTTTAAGAGTGGATCTTTGTTTTTTGGTTGTAAATCAGTGGTTATAAGAAATGGTAAACATGTGATCGTGTAGTTTCGGTTGGGGTTAGTGTCCTAATCTTGGTTGAGGTTGGGGTTGGGGTAAGTGCCCTAATCTTGGTTGGGGTTGGGGTTGGGGTTGGGGTGTGGTAAATCATGGGTGGTAGGCCTACCGAGCATGACAAATTATCTGAATGCGTCAAAATTGGCTGGAAAGTGGTTTGGAAGTTATTACGCACGTGAGTTTTTGGCTTTTTCTAATTTATGGTATTTGTGTTGGAAGTGTTTTGTGCATTTTCATGTTGTGGTATGCCTGAATTTCTAAAAGATTGTCTCGTTATGTACGAGTTGGTCGCCGGCCGACCTCCGAATTCGTTCGGGAGGGTTCGGCTGCCTTGTCCGAGCCCGAGTGGCTGAAATGGCTAAAATAACGCTACTGCGCAATGTTATCACTGCAGCTCAATGGTTAGCACGGCTGACTCCCATGCCAGGGAGCTCTGATCTCATTCCGCTTGGGACTTGTTTTTTTATTTTTTCAAATTAGTTCCTCCAGAGTTTATGTATAGAGAAACATGGTCAATTATATGAACAAAGTCAGGTTGCGGACAGTAGGTTAGGTTATTGGGTTAGGTTGGTGTCCTCACCTCGCGCGTACCGCCGGCAGGCGGAACGGAGCTTATATATCGAGAACTGGTGCACTCTAGCAGTGAAAATTACAACTAAACTATCCTCTCGTCTCGAACGAAGCCGAACCCTCCCGAACTAATCGGAGGGTGGCCGGCGACCCGCTCATCTTTGTGTGTGGTAAAAAAAAAAATGAGTTCGTCATTTTTGGTATTCATCAGTGTTTTTGATGTTGTAAATGTGTTATTTCTTAGTGTTCTCAATGTTCTTCGAAAATATCCATGTGTTTTATGCGAAAAACACCAATTCACCCCCCTCCCCCCCCCCCCCTCCCCACAGAAGAAATTGGCTGCGCAGTAACACCTCCATGCCGTCATGTTGTTGTACCTTTTAACAGCACTCAGAGGCGGCCACCGGGACCACCTCCAGGTACACGAGTGCGCAGAACACTCTGCGCAGTAAGAGCGACCTTCAGGCGATGGACTTCTTTGCCGGCCGAGCCTTCGATCAGAGGAAGAGACTCGACCTCCTGAATCACACCGAGCACTGGGTGAGTCCGGTCTCTTGGACCGTACCCTGATCCAGGTCCCTGATCCAGGTCCCTGATCCAGGTCCCCTGGTCCAGGTCCCCTGATCCAGGTCCCCTGATCCAGGTCCCCTGGTCCAGGTCCCCTGATCCAGGTCCCTGATCCAGGTCCCTGATCCAGGTAGTAGTCTATGTTCCTTGCCTCACCTGTCCAAGCCGGACAACCCTGTGATCGCTCATCACTGCTGAGAGCCCTGCGGTCAGATCGATCAGCCCCGGTAACACGGCTGTCGGCGGCACGGTTTTCCGTCCCGGTCAGATACGTGGTCAGTCTGCCCGGGCACGTGACTTACCGTGTCACTGCATGTGAACTAGGTGCTATCACGACGTTATTGTAGTGTTCTGAGTTTGGTTTGGTAGCACTGTAAGGATGGAGAACGAAGAGTGTGGATGGTTGTGTAAATGAAGTGAATAAATAATGCTTTGAGGATATATATATATATATATATATATATATATATATATATATATATATATATATATATATATATATATATATATATATATATACATATACATATATATATATATATATATATATATATATATATATATATATATATATATATATACATATATATATATATATATACATATATATATATATATATATATATATACATATATATATGTATATATAGGCCCTATATATGTATATATCTATATATCTATATATATATATATATATATATATA
>OZ023329.1:3794312-3814006 GCA_964007535.1 Brachyptera risi
GCGAAAACTTCTAGAACTTGCCAGAACTTCTGGAACCTGTTAGAACTTGTTAGAACTTGAATGAGATCAATGTATTGAGCAGTCTCAAGTTCGTAAGTATGCATGATGTTATCAATGTAGGCCTACTCGCTGCTCAGCAGTCTTGTGCTATCAGTGACTTCTTAGTACATTGCTACAACAATAGGATACTACAATAGTTAGATGAGTGATAGAGAAGACTCCATCCCACTTCCATAGAGCTATGTCTGTGTGTGTGTGTGTGTGTGTGGGTGTGTGTGTGTGTGTTTTCCTCTTTTGGGGGGGGGGGGGGGCACTGCACAGGTCGCAGGGGTTGACTGATCACATGACACTTTTTTATACGCAAACTTATTCAACTTGAAACATAGTTTTTGGAATGAATCGGTCGGACCGATTTTGAGAAATATCATCTCAAAGTTTCTAAAAGCCCCATAAGATTAGGCTGGGCAAGAAAATTTGAAAAATTAAATCTCTAAAAGAAAAAATCTTCGAGTGTGTAAACATGAATGATACACATTATCAGTTATCACTATTTTGTTAGCAATTCGAACCAGCCGTTTTAAAAATAAAATCAATTAACTGATTTTATTCTTCAAATCTATAGAAATAATAGCAGAATTATGTTGCCAAGATTCACTGCTTTATATATTCGATATTTGCCCAGCAGTTGATGTATTTAAATGCATCAAGGTGTGTAGTACCAGAATACCAGAGTCGATGAAGTAGCAAAGGTAGAACTACTTCAATGACTTTTATACCTTATTCAGATATCTCACTCAGCTTATAACGCATATGTTGCGTTTGCCTGGTATTTATAGCCTAGTGCTGCAACCTGTCGCATATACACTTTGCAAAACCAATTGATCCCAATATTCAATTAAATATATACTTTTATTGTGTTTTCTTTGATATTTCTCATCCAATTGTTGTGAAAGTCACTGAAAATATGCATAATGGTGCTCTCCGTATTCAGTAAAGATTTCAAAGCTTTTGAAAGAGTCTCACAATCACATACACATCTGAAGTATTTTCCATCCGGATTCCGGGTTATTCTTAGGGGATTTTCCAATCTTTTCGATTTTTTTCGTAAAAAACGTTCGATCAATTATTGTTCTGAGAAACAATCTCAACCTATTCTGGTGAGACACCAATATGTGGGAACAGTTTCAAGTGGATTCCTTTTCCTGACACTTCGTAAAACCAATCGATCTCAACATGCAATAAAATGTATACACTTTTATTGCATGTTATTTTTGGTTATTTTCCATTCGATTGTTATGAAAGTGACTGAATATAATATGATGGGATTTTTCATGTTCAGTGAACATTTTGAAGCTTTTGAACAAATTTCGTATCTGAAGTATTTTCCATCCAGGTTATTCTTGTGAGGATTTTCCAAACTTATCGAAATTTTCCGGGAAATCCGGTGAAACAGTACAACCGATTTGTTTGAAAAAAATCCCAGCCCATTCTGATATGAGACCAGAATGCAGAAAGAGTTTAAAGTCAATTGACTTTGTTTCCTGACCTGTTTGCCGCACACAAAATTACATGAAAAAAAATGACACCCATTTTTCGGTATATGAAATGGAAATCTTCGCTACGCTCATCTAACAGAACAAACTGTATTCTAATCATTAGGCCCATCAGTTTGAACAATCTACATTCGCTAGTTCCTGAACGTGCCGGACAGAATATCACGTGGTCTGGTGTTGTTGTTGTTGTTGTAGAGGATCTGCTCGCTGGAGAACCAGATCCACCTGGTTCAGATGAACATCATGGAGGCCGAGCACGTGCGCCGGAAGTACCGCTCGATCCGGGCCGGCCTCCTGGAGGACGGGGTCCGGTTCCAGAGCTCCCTGGATCAGCTCGTCCAGACCATCCAGACGCAGGGCGAGGAGACCGACAGTCTCAACGTAAGGCCGCCATCTTGCGACCACAATACAAGGATAATATATACTATTATTGTTTCCCAAATAGCCCAAGTCCCAAGACGAGCCGTTCAGAAGCGACACCTCTTGGTTGGTTTCAACACTTCCTTCCGGTTTCGTCAAACAAAAGACGAGTCATTAAGACCCCGTTCAGAAGCGACACCTCTTGGTTGGTTTCAACACTTCCTTCCGGTTTCGTCAAACAAAAGACGAGTCATTAAGACCCCGTTCAGAAGCGACACCTCTTGGTTGGTTTCAACACTTCCTTCCGGTTTCGTCAAACAAAAGACGAGTCATTAAGACCCCGTTCAGAAGCGACACCTCTTAGTTGGTTTCAACACTTCCTTCCGGTTTCGTCAAACAAAAGACGAGTCATTAAGACCCCGTTCAGAAGCGACACCTCTTGGTTGGTTTCAACACTTCCTTCCGGTTTCGTCAAACAAAAGACGAGTCATTAAGACCCCGTTCAGAAGCGACACCTCTTGGTTGGTTTCAACACTTCCTTCCGGTTTCGTCAAACAAAAGACGAGTCATTAAGACCCCGTTCAGAAGCGACACCTCTTGGTTGGTTTCAACACTTCCTTCCGGTTTCGTCAAACAAAAGACGAGTCATTAAGACCCCGTTCAGAAGCGACACCTCTTGGTTGGTTTCAACACTTCCTTCCGGTTTCGTCAAACAAAAGACGAGTCATTAAGACCCCGTTCAGAAGCGACACCTCTTGGTTGGTTGCAATACTTCCTTCCGGTTTCGTCAAACAAAAGACGAGTCATTAAGACCCCGTTCAGAAGCGACACCTCTTGGTTGGTTTCAACACTTCCTTCCGGTTTCGTCAAACAAAAGACGAGTCATTAAGACCCCGTTCAGAAGCGACACCTCTTGGTTGGTTTCAACACTTCCTTCCGGTTTCGTCAAACAAAATATCAAATACTTCAGATTACAAATAATTCACGAAAAAAAATTCCAAATTTCATATTCTAAACCATTGTCATCCGCTGGAATGCTGCGAATGTTGAGTTGAATTATAAAAATTGAGCGAAATAAATCCAAGGCAAGTCAATTTCCGATTGTTCGAAAGCATAGCCATCATGAGAAGGGAACAGGAGGGTGTCAATGACCGCACGAGAACGTTCCCTCGTCTGAGTCTGTATTCTGACTGAGGGAAACCCTGATTGTCTCGCATCAGATCACACGGGGCGACGTCGGATTTATGAAATATTGAAGCGATCGGCCACATCAATGATAGATCATGTGTGATTTGCGATTGAAAAGACTTGTTGTCGTTACGCGTCGGGACAATTGCCGCTTGGAGTAACGTCCCGGACCTGGCCGGCTTCAACAAACCTTGACTTGCACCGCCTATTGGTCACTACCAGGCAAACGCGTTATGTGTATGTCACTGCCATCCCATTTCCTGATCAATTTCTATGATAGTTAAAGAAGGCTTTGTTTTAATCGTTTACAGTTAATTGGTGACACCTGTTGCAAGGATTTAATTGGTTTTCAAATAGCTTTGAGTGATTTAAAAAAAGGATCATATATTGTTTTACATCAAAATGGCTGATCTGATCGGACTGAAAGTTCGGAATAAGGTGTATAATTATTATATTGAAATTCACAGAGAATTTGATTTCTCTCGAAGGAAATATTTTTGACGAATTTTTTCCTCTGGGTTATTCTTATGAGATTTTTGAAAATTTTGAAATGAGTTTTCTCAGAAAGGGTTCAACCAATTGCACCACAAAACTATATAATATTGAAAGTTAGATAAGGACACTTGTGTATGTCAAGTTTCAACTGATTTTGAGTTTTCGTTTGACCTGTGGAGCGCGAACAAAAAATTTGAAAAAAAACAGGCACTTTTTTTCGGGTATGATGAAATTGAGTCTTCGCTTCGCTCATCCAACAAGACCCTAATTCTGTGGTAGCATCTCCAGTTCTTGTGTATTTCCATTGTTGTCGGAACAAAACCCCAGCATTGCTCGTGAGGTGGGCTACGAAATATGTCAAGTTGCAGTCCATCGAGAGACCGCGACTGTTGTGTTGTGTTACCATGGTACATCACGTGTCCAGCAATGCTCGGCTTGCAGGAGGTGTTCCGGGAGGCCGTGAGTCTGCGAGACCTGACGAGAGGGACGCTGGCCAGGCACGAGGACGGCGCCATGCAGCGCGGGAGGAACAGAGACAAACAGCTGACCGAGTGCCGGTGAGTCAACACTCTACACTCTCGAGCGCACCAGAAGACGTGGCTTGAAACCTCTGAACCCACCCAAACTCTTTGCACTATATTCTGAAGAAAGTTTCCAATCCAATTAACCAACCCAGCATTCCCAACGAACATTTCCAACTTCCCTAATAGTATAGTGTGATCTACCTTATCAAAAGCCTTCTCGAAATCTAAAAACACTGAATCCCCCCCTCCCCCCCTCAACTACCCCTGCCAACTCTTCTGAAGGGGTAGTTGATAGGGCAGGGGGGTGTTGATGCAGTTACAACTAATCATATCTCCACAACGTGTGAGGTAAATAACTCGACTTGACAGCACGATGTGATGCTGCTCAATATCATTGAGTAAGGAAGTAAAGTACGGGATAGAGTGACAGAGCCCTGGTTAAACAGTCTACAGACTCTGGTAGTGTTACGCCTGGTAATCCTGCTAGGAGCGCTGTGATCAACAAGAAAATACCATTTGCTAGAGCAGTGTTGCGAGTGAATGCTGTTAGGAGCGCTGACATCAGAACTTTGTCATTGCTGGTGAGCAATTGGTGAGAGAAGGCTCTGTCATGCGGCGTTGCCTATCTAGAGACTGCCGTATCAATGACAGTGTGTAGCAAGCAACAAGTGTGTGTGTGTTTAGTGCCGTGGTGGAGGAGCGTAAACTGGAGCTGCAGCAGCTGGAGCGGCACATCTTCCCGAGCGGCCGGCCGGTCCTGAACCCCGACTCGGACAGCGACTCCGAGAACCTGATTGGCTCGGAGGAGGCGGGAAACGCGAGGAAGATGGCCGCCCTGGAAGCCGCCTTCACGGTGCTCAAGGAAGCCACTGGTACGCGGCCAGCTGGCATTCCTAAACTAATTAAATCGATTCAATATTCTAGGACTTGTTCCGATATTGAACTAGAATTCAATAAATTCAAAATTGATTCAAGACATAATTGGATGAGCGATAGCAAAGACTCCATCCCACTCTTATAGAGCCTTGTCTGTGTGGTTTTTTTTTCCAAGCACTGCACAGGTCGCACGGTTTGACTGCACAGGTCGCACGGTTTGACTGGTCGACGAGAATCTTTTTCATACATGCAAATTTATCCAACTTGGAACTGTGGTCTATAGTTTTTGAAATGAATCGGTTGAACCAATTTTGTGAAATATCGTCTCAAAGTTTCTAAAAACTTCATAAGATTAGGCTGAGCAAAAAAATTTGGAAAATAAAATCTCTCCAAATGAAATGAAAATTTCTCTGAATGTGTACACATAAATGATACACATAGTCACAATTTTTTATGCAATTCGGACCAGCCGTTTTGAAGAAAAAAAATGCAATCAACTGTATTTATTCATCAAATATATAGAAACCAGCCAAACCCCTCATGTTTCAAACATGAGGGTCAATTCACCACGGCATGCCCTCCACCACCACTCCCACCACTCGACTCGCCAACCACTCTGCAATGTGAATGCAATTACAAACCACCACTTCTTCCCCCTCCACCTCCCCCCCCTCACCCCTTCCTTCCTCTCCTCTCAAGCCCTCTCGGCCTTCCTCCTTCCTTCGTTACCCAGCTCCAAGAGAGTATTACCCTCACTGCGACCGCCACTTGTAATAACGTCCCAGGCCTGGCTAACTCCAAGGGGCGCATTCCTGTACGATTTAATCCGGTTTTAGCGATATTGGTACTAACTTGGTATCCCTAAAAAGATAGACCCGGAAATAATACCAGAAAAGCAGGATTAACTTAAACCTGCCAAAGAGCGGGTTTAGCGTGTTTTAAGATCCACTTCAAGATTTCAAATATTAATTTAAATATCTAATATAGTGAATATCGTTACGGGAATACGATTTCTAGAATAAGAACTGAAGGCAACAGAATGTGAATGTATTGAAATAATTTTACCATCACTTTTATTATTAATAATTCATTTGCCAGAATTCTTTTCGAAGCTTGTATACTCATGTTGTTCTGAGAGCAAAATTTCACATCTGAAGATCGGTTGCATCGTTAGCGCGGCTGCTTTCAGCGCAAGGCGGGCGGGGTTCGATCCCACAGAAGTCAACTTTTTGTTTCTTATTTAATTTCATTGAAAATTGTGCTTTAGGCTGAGATTTGATCTAGTTCAAGTTTTGTTGAAATTGGATGAGATTTAGGTACATTTTAGCTGATTTGTAACAACATTTGTCAAAAAACTGTTTTACCGACGTATTAACCTACGCTTCCCTTAAACCTACTATAAAACTCGTACAGGAATACGAAGTTAAACCTCTCTAAAACTGGTATCAACACGGTATTAACTTGGACTGGGTTTATCTAGATAAAACTAATTGTACAGGAATGCACCCCCAAGAGACTAGGGATAATGTTTTCTGGGAGAGCTGAATACCTTTACAATACGAGATAATAACAGGGTCACAATCTCTTGGAATGCAAAATGTGACCTATTTTAGCCCACCTCGAGAGCAGTGCTAAGATTTTGTGCTATAACAACAATGGACATACACTGATACTGGACATGTTGCTAATTGCTATGGTACTTGGTTCTACTAGTGAATAAAAACCAATCAAAAGTCCTTTTAGACTTTCGGAGCTAGATAGGCCAGGACGTGATTTCAAGTGACAGTCACGGTAAATGTCCTGAGTAGTCTGCAAAGCCGAGCCAATGACCACGTCCCGCTGTAGGCCTGTGTTCTGATTGTCCTCAGGGGTAACGGACTACGAAGAGGTCCTGGAGCGATTCTTGTCGCAGAAAGAAACGAACGAGCGGCTGACGTACCTGAAGAGTATCGCAGAGGACGAGAAGAAAGACCTGGAGAAACATCTCGATCTGATGAACACGAAACTCGAGGCGTTCAAGTTCGCTGAGACTAAAGACAAGGAACAGTGAGTCGGGCTCTCATGATTCGCTTCACGCAATTTATCCTTCCCGTGTCAAACACACGTTGCAGCAATCAACAGCTGAATCTCTGTCAAGCTCTCATCTCCTCTCAGGGAACATTAATTCCATCAAGACTGCGTTTTACCATTGTACAGGCGGGCAGCCCCCCTGAAACTTAACCGAAGCTGGACCGAAATTACATCATTAGAATTAACTAGTCAAACGCGAAATATACATTGTAAGATGAGCGAGATATCTGAATAAGGTATAAAAGTTCTTGAAGTAGTTCTACCCTTGCTACTTTATCGACTCTGGTATTCTACACACCTTGATATCTGAATAAGCTATAAAAGTCGTAGAAGTAGTTCTACTCTTGCCACTTCATTGACTCTGGTATTCTAAACACCTTGATGTATACTTGATGTAAAAATACTTCATTGTTGGTCAACTCTTGAATCTAGAAAGCAATGAATCTCGACAACTTAATTCTGTCACAATTTTTATGATATATTTTATGAATATTATCAGTCATTTTATTTTTTTTCTTCAAAACGGCTGATTGGAATTGCATACAAAATCGTGAAAATGTGTAAAATCTATGTATACACATTCAGAGAAAATTTCATCCCATTTGGAGAGATTTTATTTTTCAACATTTTCCGCCCAGCCAAATCTTATGGGGTTTTTAGAAACTTTAAGATGATATTTCTCAGAATCAAAAACTATACATTCCAAAAACTATACAGTTCTAAGTTGGATGAGTTTGCGTGTACAGAAAAAGTTTCATGTTGATCAGTCAACCCTTGCGACCTGTGCAGTGCTTACAAACAAACAAAACAAAAAAACACACAGACAAAGCCCTATAAGAGTGGGATGGAGACTTCGCTACGCTCATCAATAATTGGATGGAATGTGTATGTGATGGTTATTGGGAGGGCTATGTTCCTCCATAGAGCATATTTTCAAATACACTCGAGTTTCCTTGTTAATTGTGAAAACACATAAAATTTGAGGGCTGCATGTTAAATGATGGGGAAATGACCAAAATTTTTTTATTAATGAATGAATATTTGGGTTTCTTGCCGCGTCGACGACAAGGTTATATAGTATATATTTATGATACAATTCAGCCCGGTTAGTCCATCATCTGTTTTGATATTATCGAGCACATCAAAAATAAGTAGACTGACAAAGATTCGTAATTTTTCCGTTACTTTGAAGTTACGATGGATAGACTTTAATACATTCGAAATGGCATATTTACTCAATTGGTTCAGCTCACAAATTTGGCATCGATAGTTCTGGTCTTTATAATTAATTTTGTATTAAATATAATTGTATTGCGTTAAATGTCTGTTGTATTACAAAACAGTCACACTCTGGCTCATTGTTTACGATTGTATGACCAGTACTGTACGACTTGGATGATTCCATCAGCTACTTCATGGCGTTAGCTCACGACATATAGTCAAGGTTTCAATTCACCCCATTATCCACTCAAGTAGGGACAAATGTGGGAACACGTGAGATATTCTGGGAAAGGTGGGTTCTGGGGGGTATGGGGGGTAGGGGGGGGGCAATAATTATGATAATAACAACGACATTAACATTATTTTGGCGAAAGTTTCAACAATACAGCGACAGAATGTTATTTAAAAATGGAAAGTGAAGCATTCGTGTCACACAAACACAGCGTTATCGCTATACTTTCAGCATCTGCTCCCCGTCTACGACATTCGGATTCACAAGTAGTTCCCTCTTTTGATCTCCTCTAGGTCTATACAATGTTACGAAAAGAAAAAGAGATCATCTATCGAAACAATTTGCCAACAAGTAGGCCTAATGATTGATAGAATACCGTATTCATTTGAACACTTGTAATTCTTTGAAACATCACAACTACTATTCGATAGGACAATCGTTGGGCAACTTCCAGAGAATAACAAACCAAAAAGGAAGATATTCGGTTGTTTGTTACTAATTCAAGTTGGGACCCAAAAGCCGTGAGACAGATGAATGAAAACCCAAGTGCAATGCTATACTGAAATTCACGTAAAATGATTCCTAAAATGCATCATATGTTCAAAGTCTCGAGCCAAAAGAGGTTTATGTGTGACTTAGGATATTGTTGAACAAATGTATTATTCGTAAGACCGCGGGCCTAACAGAAAGATTGGAGAGAAATAATTGAAAGCTTACCTTGAAACATCATCTAATAAACCTCTGTCCTGCCGTTTGGTAGCACAATCACTAGAAGCAGGCGGGATATCAAGTCTACAGATAGCTATGAAACGGATGATATTCATGAAGGTGTATTGTATTCAGTCTTTATATTGTTCCAATAATGTATAATATGTAATAATGTGTAATATATTATTATTATTATTATTTAACTCTTGCAAATGCACATAAATGCGCGGTGGCAAGTTCCCTAAGTACCCCTATCCCACCATCTCCTTAACCCTCTGACGGAATAACTTTAACCTGATGTCATCCCCTTCAAAAACATTTCTACTAAGCCCATTCCAGTCCCCACCTGTCCTATTTAAGAAAGAGAATTTACCGACATCTAATGTAGCCCCCTTTATGACTACCGCTCTATCATGACCCCGCCTACCTCCATACCCTGACTTATTTCTTTTTATCAACTCATGCAGCTCCCCCCACCCCCCCTCTCCCTCCATTACCCTGAAGAAATTACATAAACGATCCTCCTTCCTCCGTATTTCCAATTTCTGCCACCCCAGGTCTCTCATCATCTCAGTTGGACTCTCCAACATTCTTACCCTCTCCCCCCTTTCATTCTCATCCCATTTCCACCTCCTAACCCTACCTGTAACCCTTCTCACAGCAATCCTTTGAACCCTTTCCACATCCCTTATCTCACCTAATCTATAAGGATCCCAAACTGAACTAGCATATTCTACCATGGGACGCACTAACGAGAAATATGCTTTTTCCTTAATCTCCATACCTGCCCCCCTAAGTTGCCTCATTACAAAGTTTAGTGCATTTATACTCTTTTTTACTATTCTCTCAATCTGACTCCCCCACCCTAGACGCCTATCAAATACCACCCCCAAATACTTGTAGTTTTCCACCAACTCCAGCGTCTTCCCTCCTACCTCATACACTACATCTGTCCTTATGTTTCTCTTACCGAATGTGACTAACTTGCACTTTCCTGTATTCAACCCCATCTTATTTGACTGAACCCAACGATTAATTGCCGCTAAATCTACCTGAAGAGCTACTACATCCTCCTCTGTAATGATTTCCCTATATAACACACAATCATCTGCAAATAACCTTATTTTCGAATCAACAACACTAGTCAGATCATCTCTATATAAATCAAACAATAAGGGACCCAACACACTACCCTGTGGAACTCCTGACGTAACCTTAGTCTCACTTGAAACCTCTGAACCCACCCGAACTCTTTGCACTCTATCCTGAAGAAAGTTTCCAATCCAATTAACTAACCCAGCATTCCCAACGGACATTTTTAACTTCCCTAATAATATATTGTGATCTACCTTATCAAAAGCCTTCTCGAAATCTAAAAACACTGCATCAACACGTCCCCCCCTATCAACTACCCCAGCCAACTCTTCTGCAAAACCTAACAACTGCGTCTCACATGAATAACCCTTCCTAAACCCATGCTGCACAGGGCTATGACACGTTGCTATGACAGGTTACAATATATTACAATATATTACAATACATAATGTGTAATATATGACAGGTTACAATATATTACAATATATTACAATAATGTGTAATATATGACAGGTTATAATATAATAATGAATATAAAATTAACGTTACAATTAGGCGGGGTTCACACTTGAAAAGGTGATCTTCCACTCAAACCCTTCTTCAAAACTAGTGATAATAATAATAATAATAATAATAATAATATGGAGATCAAATAATGGTAACAATGGTTGTAATTGCAAATAATGGAAAAGTGAAATGAGGTTGGTAATAATACAGGTTCATAGTAATAAGTATTTTTGTATTTTTGTATTTTTTGTATTTGTATTTATTGCCGTTTCTTATTAGTATAATAGAATAGGATATGATAGTTAAGTATAGGGGGAGAGGAATTCTTGGAGGCTGTAAAAGGCATTCAAGAGGAGGAAGGATTCAAGGGATGATTTGAATAAAAGGAATGTAGGAGACGACTTGATGTGACTAGGAAGGTTGTTGTAGATGATGGAGCAGAGATGTTTGGGTAGTGAGAGCAAGGTTGTGGGGAGAAATGAAGATGTCGAGGTTGGAACGGGTGAACTGATGAGCTAAGGGGGATTTGCTCGGGATGGAGACGTACATATGTGGTTGCTTCTTGGATAAGAGTGGACGGTAGGGTCAAGATGTGAAGGGATGTGAAGTAGGGTTTACAGGATTCAAGGTTGGCAGGCCAGCTATGATGTATATGTAATGGATACTAATAGAGAAAAGGTTAATTACTTGGTTATAAAAAGGGGAAAGTTATTAAATCATTGACCAGTCTCTAAATCAAACATGATTAATTTGGTGATATAAAAATGGAACATGAGTGAAATAGCAATGGACTAGAAGTAACCAATAGTTATAGCAATATTGTTGGCCAATGAGAAGAGTACTTGAGGCAATCACACTAACACGCGTACTACTCTATTAGAAACGTGGAGGAAAATGAACGAGTCAAGAAGTGGATCGAGGAACAAATGCAACTTCGAGACAAGTACTTGTCGGAGACGGAGAGGATAGAGTCACAGCTGGGACACATCGGTGCGATCGTCTGCGACTTCATCAAGAGACTTGGCGTGAGTCACACAGATCAGCTCCATCCATTCACTTTCAACTTCTTTCAACATTGGCAATGCCCTCACTTAGAACATGCTTACAAGTGGAGGCCAGAATCTATCGCTTTTATATCATTCATAGGCATTTTTTTTAAAATAACTTTTTCAAATATTTTTTCCTCGTTTTTCAATATTGTATATTTTTTTCTCTTCTTTTTCTAAATAAGTACTGTAATCAATTACAATGTCTAATTTTCTAGACTACAGCTCAATATTATTATTGATTTTTGTGATCAAACACTATTGTATTGTCTTTTTGCTCTCTTAATAATCTGTTATTTTCATTTTTACGGTATAATTCTATTTATATATTATTCTGTGTCTAATGGGCAACTTCTTACGGTATAATTATATTTATATATTATTCTGTGTCTAATGAGCAACCTTTTGTAAGGCAGTCTTTATTTTTCACAAATATAGAATTTATATATAATAATTTTCAATTGCATCACAAAATGAGAAAAAATGAACAACGTTATCTTGAAAAATAAACAAAGACCGATGATTATTTGAACTCGATCAATTGTCTGTAGAGTTCAAATGTATTTTAACGAGCACATCAAAAGATTATACGTTGAATATATTTCTTTTATTAACATCGTAGAGCATGCTAAAAGCATTGTTGTCTAAATACAGCTGAGGGTGAAGTATTAGAACCGTTCAGAAGCAGTATCTCTTGTTGGTTTCGAGACTTTGAATCCGTTCTACGCCATCAACGAGTGAATCTCTCGCACGTGATTTGAGCTTCACCGTTGATTCTTGTCATTTGCTGACTCGGCTTCATCATAACTTGGTCTGGTTTCAGAGAATGACAGATCCTTTGTACGAATCGCGTGAAGAAACGTAGATTATCCAGACTTGCAGTGAGTGACGTGAGCTCGTTTGGTTCTAGTTTGTGGACGACAGTGCGACGCCCGGTGAGATCGGAGACGGGATCGTTGACATGCTGGAAGCGTTGAAACGGAAGATCAGTCACATGATGCTGCTAGAGGACCACGAAGAGGCGCCAGATGATCGGCAGCCAGCGAGCGACCAGATCAAGGTAACTGCAATCTCGATACGCAACTCTCTTGCCAACTCCTGACGCAGGCGCTCTGCAGAACTGACAACTGTTATTGCGATCCACAATGTTTTTTCTATCAAGTTCAGTACTGTTTTTCCTGATTTGTGTTCTAGACAGGTTTGACAAAGACATTAAAAATATGTCATCACTTATGCACCCATGGTTTTCTGTTCCTACGCTCGAAAAGGTATGAAAACGTATAATATCAGCTGTACATTAAATACGAAGCACATCATACAAACAAGTATGATTTGTGGTGCGGCAACAGCACACGGCTGGTTACTCAGCTGGTTGACAGGTACGTCGTCGCATTGTAGATACATTGTAAGACGTACTCCAAACCTACACATTCTGACTTTGAAACTATCAAGTCTAGGCACTCACTATCTTTTTGATGTGGCTCTAATTGGTTCATCATTTCAATTGTGGGGCAGCTATTAGATATGATTGATTTTAGAACTCAATAAAGCAGACCTATTTTCCATTTTCCCAAAGTAATACCGGTACGCTGATTTAGTTGAAACCGCAACTTGACTCCCTCTAAAGTTGGCAGAGGTGGACACGTGTTGGGGTAATAGCAACATTTAGTGGAAATTTAATTTCAATAGACCATTTCCGAAATGAATGAGCCATCTAGCGGCGATCGTTTGAACCAGAATCGGATGATATTACCCGAGTTCGAAAGTTCCATGCTGCCAATGCTATTTAGGACGTTTGATTTATATTATTGTGCGTTACAGTGAACGCATTAAGTTATAATATGATAGTAGTTTCAACATTTACATGTTTACTATATACTGAGAGATTTACACACTGTCAGAGTGAGTAAGATGAGAGATAATCCAAGTTATATATCTTAATGTTTTGCCTTTAACTCTATGCATAAGAGGGCCGACTTTTTGAACAGTACTAAAACTCCCAGAATGCAATACCAGTGATCTCGGCTGCTAGGAGGCGTGACACGCCTGCGCATTGGATGATGAAAATGGTCTATTGGACCAAATTGAAAATTTCAACCCAAATGCTATTCTTCAGGGATTTACCATAATGTCCACATTTTGTCTGAGAAAGCAGCCAAGTAGCTTTGTTTGAAAACAACAGGACACTATTCTGGTTTGGCTTGATTGTTCAACAGGTGGACAAGAAGTGTGTGGAGCCGCAGTTACCCGAAGAGGTGTGGGCGTTCCCCCCCAGCGGTGCGGAGGGGGGTGCGGTAGGGGAGGCAGGGCCCCCCGAGTCGGACGACGAGCAAGACGTACCGACGCGGGGGTTCCTCAAGAGACAAGCGCAGATCATCATCGACGCCAAGTCTCGACGGAAACAGTTCACGCTGCCGAGAAGAGCAAAGAGTGCTTTCGGCCCCAAGTGAGCTCGCCATCGCAATAGTTCCACTTGCTTACAATCATACAACAATATGGCACCCAGAATTGAGAAAAAAAAAATGAAATAAAAATGTTGATGTAAGTACGCAGGCCTACCCGTAAATCATTTTTTGTAATCTTGGAAAACCAAAAATAAAATTCAAGATACGATTTTTCATACATTATTTATAGAATTTAATAAATTATAGGACCTAGAATTAATGAAAAATGTAACTGATTAATTGTTTCTTGTTGATTTGTGGAGAGATTAGGTTGCGACTCACAATTGTGACATACATAAACACTAACCCCTGGAGAAACAAATAACAGAACAAAAAAACAACACAAAAAACAAGCAAGAAAAAAAAAACAATTATTATGTATATGTGAACGTTTCGTAGTGATAAGCAGAGTCTGAAGTAAGCGGTAACATATCCTCATAAGAGTGTGCCAACCTACTCCTAAGTGAAATCTCTAGCACCTATGCACACAATACAATATCAACGTGGACCCAATTAAAATGCGTGCTGTATGATGAAAGTGTAAAACAGAAAAAAGTGACTTCTTACCTGTCAAAATGAATGAATGATGATAAAACAAGAACGCCTTGACAGATCACAATGAGATCGACCTTGAAATATCGTCCCTGACATTCACTAATTCATGTAGATGTCTCAGCCCACTAGATACCGAGATAAAGCGTCTCCCCTATCAGTATAAACAGCCATATGTGGAAAACATAAGAACTGCACATAACGATGCTATAAATGTGTATAAATGCCAACAGACCTATTCAATGCTGTATGGCTATCACATTTATTCCAACAACAACAATTATTATTATAATATTGTATTGTATTGTATTGTATTTATTTAACGGTTTGTTTAATAATGGTATTGTATAAACCAAGTCAGATATATATATATATATATATATATATATATATATATATATATATATATATATATATATATATATATATATATAATGTCTCTTTATATTCATAACATATTTATCAATGTATGTAAATGACAAGTGAATAATAATAATAATCATTAAGAATAATAACCAGTGTGTGTAATTATTGAACGTGACTATAACAGTTTGTACGATAATGATCTCTTCTTGACCGGTCAGCTGTTTCACAGCAACGTTACGAATGGGTTGGAATACATTTGATGGGACTAAATGTTGGAAAGTGTAGAGTGGTGCACTTCTCTACCAGCAGTAACAAGAAGAAAGTAAATGAAGTTTATAAAATGGTAGATTCTCAACTTGAGGAAATAGAAGCGTTTAAATAATTATCTTGGACATAAATACATAAATTAATTATGTTTAATTACATAAATACAAATTTAGGGTGGGGGGAACATGTTAGAAATGACTCAAAAAAGGGAATACGATGCTTAAATTTTATTATGAGGCAGTTGAAGGGGACGGGGATACAAATCAAAGAAAAGGCATACATGTTTGGTCTGGAGTCCGCATGAAGTTGGACTAATAAATGCTGTGGAGAACGTCCAAAGGGTTGCTGCAAGAAGGGTATTGGGGAGAGAGAAGCGCAGGAAGATTATCAGGAACGATAAGGCTGTGGAGAACGTCCAAAGGGTTGCTGCAAGAAGGGTATTGGGGAGAGAGAAGCGCAGGAAGATTGTCAGGAACGATAAGGATGTGGTGGAAAAAATTGTATATATTAAGCAAAATACAATGAAAAATCATTCAAGGAGACAAAGCCTAACCCATCTAGGCCCTATTAACCATGGCTGGTCATCCGAAATAGTAGTTCTTACTGCAATATCCCTTGAAATTTCAATTTCAGCAAATAAAGTGAAATAATAGTATATTCTCAAAAACATTGTTTTATGAGAGCAAAAAAGTTTGACCAAGCAACCAAGCCAATAGAGTTCTTTACGAACTATAACAAAATGGCATTATCGCGAGCAAGAATTACAAGCAACATATTATTGTGTAGTGATAACATCGATTCTACAAACTCCAGAATTGATTAAAAATTGATTTTGAAAAAAAAGAAAAAAGTTAATCCCCAAAAAAAGTTGTGTAATTTTAAATTTTTTTTAAACCTTCCCACGGCATTCTACGTGAAAAATAGCTGCTAGAGACTTCTTTGAACTGTACCATTCGGGTATTTCCGTCAACGTTCGACTGTCAGACCTAACCGAAAGGACAATACAACAATACAAACAAAACCACACAAAACACAATACAAAACAATATGGACAACGAAATGAGCACGTATTGCAACGTGAAAAAGAAGAGCACTGACCCCCCAAGAAAAATAATTCAATTTGAGAATCGTTTTACATTAGAATTGATGTTATCACTAATATTGTGGCCTACATGGGAACTCATTTTGAATATTAATTTGCAACTTTTCAAAGACGTATAGCGTCTCTCAATACGAATAGACAAATGTCAAGATATCAACGATTCAATTCTTCTAGTGAGAGCAAGCCGCCATTTTACTGGAATATTTTCTTGGGTCAAGCAATTCTCCGTGCTACGTAGGAGGGATTCTGTTTGGGGCTTCATAACCTCCAAAAATACACTTCTCCCGCTTTGTGAATACCGATCCTGGAGGAATTAGCGGTAACCCCCGCAATAACCCCAGAGCAATTGAAAGTCCCGCTCCGAGGATCCAGGCCCGGAACACGCGTGGATGGAAACAACAAGAAAGGTACAAGTATTGAGAACAACGTGGAGTAATTCAATTTTTATTGATTTTTAGTTTCTACTACGGTAGTTGAAAACTACAACAGAACATCACGTTTTTCACACACACATTATTACAAGCATACTAACAAGTAAACAATCATTTTAAGGTTCCGGGATCAAGATAATATTTTACCACTCTTTTCAAGAATACCCTCAAATTACACAGAACACTATCAATAACTTAAGCCTACCTCACGTCTACGCTTTCATTACGTGCCCATCATTACGGTAATGTTAATAATGCCACAAAGTTTTGTATATTATATTATAAAATGTCAACAAGTCTTTTTACATAAATATAAGGTTCAACACTATCTTGATCCAAACCATTGAAATGTAAATCAAAATATGTACATCAATTAAAACTATAAAAATAATGATTATAGAATCATAATAATTAACTACCGTCGAGTTTTCAAAACCAAAATTGGTAGGCAGTGTTCATATAGCATTGGCAGTCGCGTATTATACAGAGAACAAGATATGGTATTTGGCTAGTACTTTTCTGTATACCACGTACATACTAAATTGATTGAGCATGGCTAAATATATATATACGTATATAATACATTGGAATCCAGTTATCAATGGGTAGGGGTAGATCTTTCATGCGTAACTAAATTCATAACAAAAACTAGATTCGTAGGTTCGGCAGTCAAAACTCGGTGATTGCTTCATCAGTTCACTCGTTACTCAGTCGGGTAAAGTGACGTAAAACAGAGGCGTTGTAAACAGTAGGTATCAACGCCAAACAAACGACTTCTGTTTCGACGCTTCTTCTTCTTCTTCGTCTTCCAAGGGTAACTCACCCTCAGCGTAACATTTCCAGTGTCAACACGACATATAAACAATTGTAGTGAAACTGCTTCATACCATTCAGAGAAGTATCTTCCTGAATACTATCAATCCATAATAAACATTGACATCGGGCTGCGAACGGTACGCGGCGAGGTACAAGTCGACGGCAACTCATCTTTTCACACTTGTTTTTGTACAATTTGATTCATTGCCATTTCAGATGAATATTGTCCGTGTGCATCATGTGACGTGTGACCTGTCCAGTCCCGTGGCAGAAACCTCTCGCCCCTCTCAAGACACACACACGACCTAATCATAGATTCTGAATGTCTGTTATTGTTGGAATGATTAGAAATATTGGCTGATTTGGCCGTTGTCTATCCACTGTCATCCAGTAGGACTCGAGTCGACATAATCTGTTTCACTTCACTCTCCAGAAGATAGGTTCCCGATAATCTTGATATTGTTGCTGCCAAACGCGTGACGGAAGGCGAATGTAACGCTGACCAGTAGGTTCGAGAAGCTCGCGCTCAGCTCCAATGCATGACTAATTGTACCGAGCCGACCCGGTTATGTCGACGGCCCCTCCCATTCGATCAGATACTGGACCTTTCCCGACGGGAGCACGCGCTTGGCCTGGATGTTGTATTTCTCTCCGGTGGCGATCCTGTTGGCCGCCCCGAAGTAGATGTTGACAGACGACTTGAGGTCGTCCAGGGAGATGGGCACGGGGCTCTGCTTGACGGGCGAGGGGGAGGGGGAGGGGGAGGGCTTGAGGCGGGGGGAGGCCCTAAGCGCGGGAGGAGCACTGCGCAGGCGCCGCCGCTTCACCTCGCCGTGCCGGTCGATGCGGATGTCCTTCTCGCACAGCTGGCGCTTGGTGGCGCGCGGGGGCGGGGAGGGGTGCGTCACCACGGCCGTCAGGGGCAGCGGCAGCGTGATGGGGCTCAGCACGGCTGCGCTAGACAGCAGGTCCGTCAGGCTGAGGAACGGGTTGTTCTTGCCCTCGAAGTCTTTGGGCGGGGGAATGAACGAGTCGAGCGTGCAGCGGGAAGAGTTGTCGTCTCCGCTCGTGTCGCCGGACCCTTGGCCCGGGGGGAACAGGGGGGTGGACACGGCGGGGGAACTCGAGGGCTGGGGGGTGTCGGGGGCGGAAGACGAGGGGGGCGTGGGGGGCAGGTCCTGCTCTTTGTGACACTTTTTACTCTGAAACAAGGAGAACAATTTCGTTTGAAAACACAATCATGAAGGACTATTCGAAAAATACAATAGAAAATTGCAATTGAACATTAAGATGGCATCCATACATACGCCTGTCTATCTGTCTATCTGTCTGTCTCATCTGTCTGTCTGTCTCTCTGTCTGCCTTATCTGTCTGTCTGTCTGTCTCATCTGTCTGTCTGTCTCTCTGTCTGCCTTATCTGTCTGTCTGTCTGTCTCATCTGTCTGTCTGTCTGCCTTATCTGTCCGTCTGCCTGCCCGCCTGCAACAGATGACATCTCTCTGACGGTTGAGAACGACCGTGTGCACCAACAGCTAGGCTATTTGGAGGTTCGACTCGAATGAGACGATTGTTAACGAAGACCGTGGCTTATGTGGGACTCGAACCCACGACCGGCTCGACTTGAGAACTCGAAGAGAAAATAGATTAGCGGCACACATCAACTTTTCGGGTGAAAGCAATCAGTTGCGTAAATCACTTTATCCAAGCTATGCAAATCATCTCCAGATGTTGACGAATACAGTGAACCCTCATTTATCCAAGCTTATTTAATAATTTTTTTTACATATTTTGAACTCACTCACTCACTCTCTCTCTCTCTCTCTCTCTCTCTCTCTCTCTCT
>OZ023329.1:3814206-3869206 GCA_964007535.1 Brachyptera risi
AATACCAGTACTAAAGATCATTTTGATAAACATGTTGCTTTCCAAGGGACTGGGTTCAGGTCCAGGCTTATGCTCGTCATCACTGTCACTCGGATAACCTCTCGCCCCGTCAGCAAGCTCACCCGGTCCATCTGCCGTTCAAACCAGACGGCACATTCCTTCCTTCTGTCACGCGGCTAGTTTTAGTGAGAAAAGCATTCCTGGAATGTCTGAAAAAAGTCCAATATCCGGTAGGAGTTTGTACCACTCGTAGAGAAGGCTGACTGCGAGAGCTTGGTACCGGGCCACTGGTCAGAGGGGAGCGCGAGGGGGAAGAAGAGGTGCCGCTCGCTTCACAGTGATACCAGTCAGGAGCTGGACGGAGCGACATGGGGCAAACGCCACATTGCTAGACGCAAGGCGACAATCACCACAGAGGGTCTCAATAATGCCCAATCAAGATACTTTGAAAGCTCGGTATTCTTCTAGTTCAAGTTGAAACAGTCTAGTTGCAATCAGTCAATCAAATCCTTGGCTGTTTCGTACCTTGGTTCAGCTTGTCGAAAGCCAGCAACAGAACCAAGAATATTGATGTCAGAATGAGAGGCTCTGCTACCCTCGTACTGGCACGTAAGAAGAGGATGTGCATGGGGTGGAGAGGTTGGACCTACCCTCGTACTGGCACGTAAGAAGAGGATGTACATGGGGTGGAGAGGTTGGACCTACCCTCGTGCTGGCACGTAAGAAGAGGATGTGCATGGGGTGGAGAGGTTGGACCTACCTTCGTACTGGCACGTAAGAAGAGGATGTGCATGCGGTGAAGAGGTTGGACCTACCCTCGTACTGGCACGTAAGAAGAGGATGTGCATGGGGTGGAGAGGTTGGACCTACCCTCGTACTGGCTTGTAAGAAGAGGATGTGCATGGGGTGGAGAGGTTGGACCTACCCTCGTACTGGCACGTAAGAAGAGGATGTGCATGGGGTGGAGAGGTTGGACCTACCCTCGTACTGGCACGTAAGAAGAGGATGTGCATGGGGTGAAGAGGTTGGACCTACCCTCGTACTGGCACGTAAGAAGAGGATGTGCATGGGGTGGAGAGGTTGGACCTACCCTCGTACTGGCACGTAAGAAGAGGATGTACATGGGGTGGAGAGGTTGGACCTACCCTCGTACTGGCACGTAAGAAGAGGATGTGCATGGGGTGGAGAGGTTGGACCTACCCTCGTACTGGCACGTAAGAAGAGGATGTGCATGGGGTGGAGAGGTTGGACCTACCCTCGTACTGGCACGTAAGAAGAGGATGTGCATGGGGTGGAGAGGTTGGACCTACCCTCGTACTGGCACGTAAGAAGAGGATGTGCATGGGGTGGAGAGGTTGGACCTACCCTCGTACTGGCACGTAAGAAGAGGATGTGCATGGGGTGGAGAGGTTGGACCTACCCTCGTACTGGCACGTAAGAAGAGGATGTGCATGGGGTGGAGAGGTTGGACCTACCCTCGTACTGGCACGTAAGAAGAGGATGTGCATGGGGTGGAGAGGTTGGACCTACTCGAGGAAAGAAGCATCCTTCAGACGTGGTGTTTTCTCTAATAACCTCTCCATTCACTTTCACACGCCAAGCCCACGTTCACTCTTGGTGGTATCCGGATTCCAGTATACTCTCTTCAGTTCACTGCCTTTTCATCATCTGTGCCAAGATGCACTGAGGGTTGCATTTGACGGTGTGAGATTCCTATCTCCACTTCATATCTCTCCCATGTTGGAAATGTGCACCAATCCACTGGCCACATCTTCAGAACTAACGATCGTGCGTAATGTAGTCGTGATAAAAGGAACTAACTTTGTTTTCAAATACACACGAAATGATGTTCACTTTTCTCAGTTGAATGAAACAGTCTCTTACGAAGTAACATGGAGAGAGAGTGAGGTTAAATTGTCCATCATTCAAATTGTGAAGTAATTAATATATTGGTAATAATACAAGTTATATTGCTAGTAACATACTTGCATCTGGACGATTTATGTATGTAATCAAAATTGCGTGAGAAGTTTGCATGCCCCAAATAAATGACTATTCATATTTGATTCAATTGCATTATCAATAAATATCCTTTCTTATAAGTAGAGACATGTAAAAATAGCAATTGCTATGAAAGCGATGAAATCTAAAAGTGCTCTTTCACATATTTTTGTGGTATTTCTTCATGTTTCAATACGTATGATGGTGTTCTGCCATGTTTTTGAAAAGTTGACAAAGCGCTACAAACGTCTGAATCTGCTACGTTTCATTGTATCGGCGAGCTATATGCTATTTCCGCAACAGAAGCGTTATAGATGCTATTTTTTCCATACTCATTTTAATCGAGGTGTAAATGGGTGAAGTTAGTTGAGGAATTTCGAAAAAAAATGCAATTGCAAATGCAGGCCGCAGATGAGGCGAAAGTTTAACCCGCTTGTGGAGACTATTTTTCTAAAAATATCAATTGGGGTGTTTCTCGTGTATGCCTACTGTACATTATGTCAGAGGTTTTATCGGTATCAAAATAATAAATCTCCAAAGTGCTACTTTTCAAATTCTAAATGCTATGAAATGAAAAAATAGAAGCCAAGTTTGCATATCTCTACTTATAAGCCTAGCGCATTTGTTTATTTCCACCGCATCCAAGAAGCCAATACTTGAGGTATATAGAAGGCATGAAGAAAACAACACTAGGTTGGTTGGGTACTCACGCTGTCTCTGGCCTTGGAGTCGTTGTCGGAGGAGCAGGAAGAGGACAGGCCGTTGGTTTCCATGGCCATCATGTGCACCATGGACGGCAGCGTCACGACGTCCCGCTGCCCGTTGAACAGGTACGACTTTCCTGAAAACACAACACACGACTCATTAAGAGGCCGCTTTACATTTTACATTCATACATTTTACATTTTACATGTTGCCTAGAGGCTTGATTGCAGACGCTCGGGGGCCAAGTTGGCAACGGAAAACCAATCATCGTATTAACTTACAGTTTTCAATCAGATGATCACTAGTATTCAATATATGATCATACAAATAGCTTTAGTTCGTGGTATGTTTTCAACCCTTTCAAAATAATTGTCAACAATCAACATGTTTCTACCTGTTTTTCATAGTTTTTACGATTTTTTCAGAGTAATATAATATAGAATTATGATTTTTACTGAGCGTAGAGGCACAGATACACCACTCAATGTTGTTTTATTGCGAAAAGAATTAGACTGATTGGTTCTACCGTTTACCCACCATGTGTTGGGATGACGCCTTTTGCGTCCCCCTATAGGTTTTACTCATGGGATGTGAGATGTGAGTTGTTTTGTATTGAATTGTTTTGAACATCACAAAACATGGTGAGATCGCCCTTGTGGTGCCCCGTCCAAACGATCCTATCTTTCATACATAGCCTTAATTGGGGAACAATGATTTTGTTGATTTTGTATCAAGTTTCGATGTCATTAAAAAAAAAATTTAAAAAAATATATTAAAAACATGAAGAATCCACCAAATGAGATGGTTTCAGATGACTGTGAATTCTATAGCGCTTATAGCTAACGCTACAATTACATGCCTCTACTTATGGGTTATATATCAGAGGCGGGGACAAGCAGGGGAACAATGGATGTATGACAGTTGAAACCAATGATATCGAAAGGTCTATAGAAACTAAATTTGTTCAAAACAAAATATCAAAAGTATTTTCCATGAACAGTCACACATCACTAGCCGCAGGAGATTTGATAGTTTGCTTCACGTACGTCAAGTTCTTGGCGACAGATCAATTTTTCAATTTATATTTACACTCGGTCAATTTAACAACAGGTCAACACATCTTCTGTGAATAATTCCGAAGATCAGAATTGATACAATTCACCAGTGAACCAGGAGAAGAGGCATTATTCAAATACGTCTCGATATTATCAATAACCAAGATCATGTTACTTGGACTCATGCCAAGCTAATGGTTTTTGTATTTCTATTTTGTATTTATTGCCGTTTCTTACAATATTGAAATTGTATAAACATTGTCAGAGATATTAGAAAATAAAATTTAGTTTAGTTGATAGTTCAATGCTTTTCATCACCAAGATTGAGAAGTCTATTTGTTCACAACCTCTTGAAGCCGAAATAAGACTACGACTGGGGTTTTCTGGAGCAATTACTGTGTATTAGCTTGATAACATCAATTCTAGTGTAAAATAATTATGAAATGAAACAATCGATTTTTCAAAAAAATAGAAAATTTCAATTTTTTTTTTTGGGGGGGGGGGGGGGGGGGGTCAGTGCTGTACTTTTTCACGTCGCAATACGAGCTCATTTCGTTGTCCATATTATTTTGTATTGTTTAGATTTTACCATCTCGATACAAGCTATCCCTACGGTTACGTCTGACAGCCGAACGTTGACAGAAATACCCGAATGGTACAGTACAAAGAAGTCTCTAGCAGCCATTTTCACGTGAAACGCTGCGGGAAGGTTGAAAAAAAGTTTAAAATTGATAATTACACAACTTTTTATGAGGATGAAATTTTTTCATTTTTTTTCTTTACAAAATCGATTTTTAAATCGATTCTGGAGCTCAGAGAATCGATTCCTGATTTTGAGAATTGATGTCATCCCTACTGTGTATTACTGGGGTAGTTGGTTACTTGCCTGAGGCGAGAGCAGAGCCGGTGGGGGGGAGGAACTTGAGGGCGCGATTGGCATCCTTGAGGACGGCGTCGCTGAGCGGGGTGTTGCGGGGGAGGGAGACGCGGGGGGAGGAGGGGGGCACGTCCTGGCGCAGCGCCCAGATCGTGGTGCGCTTCTTGATCTCCTTGCCGCACTTGAACTGGTGCGCATTCTTAGACAGCACGGCTCGGATGTGCACCTTGCGCTCCTCCGCGCCGCACCCCAGGATCTGAAACATCCACCCGTCAGTCACGCCGACTACCAGTCACGCTGACTATCAGTCACTGTCAGTCTTGCTGACTACCAGTCACTGCCAGTCACGCTGACTACTAGTCACGCCGACTACCAGTCACTGCCAGTCACGCTGACTACTAGTCACGCCGACTACCAGTCACTGTCAGTCACGCTGACTACTAGTCACACTGACTACCAGTCACGCTGACTACGAGTCACGCTGACTACCAGTCACTGTCAGTCACGCTTACTACCAGTCAGGCTAACTACCAGTCATGCTGACTACCAGTCACTGTCAGTTTCGTTGACTACCAGTCACGCTGATGACCAGTCACTGTGAGTCACGCTGACTGCCAGTCAGCGTTCTACCAATAAACTCAATGTTGAATATTTCCAAGTTGAAACGTTTATGGGTCAGAATGACATTACTGAATCTCTACTGCAAAGAAAGTCGTCTTTTGTTCAAGTTGTCTTTCCTGAAAGTCTGTCTATGGAAAGTCTTCTCCAATAATACTCTATTATATATATTAAATCAACAACTGAATCTCTACTGCGTGGAAAGTCGTCTTTTGTTCAAGTTGTCTTTCCTGAAAGTCTGTCTATGGAAAGTCTTCTCCAATAATACTCTATTATATATATTAAATCAACAACTGAATCTCTACCACGCGGTGGGTCTGTTCCACCCAAGGTCGTCACCGATTACATTTCATTTTTCTCCAAGTCGTCACTTTGCCAACTCTGTTCACTATTGGTGACGACCTTGAGTGGAACAGACACTCCGCGTGGTAGAGATGCAATAAATACATTGAACAGATGACTTGTACAAGAGACGGCTTCCAGAGATTCAGGCAACCCGTCAGAATGGTGTTTTGGAGCACATCAGAAAGTTGGCTGTGTCCACCAGTCACAGCTAGAGACATGAAAACATAGCAATTGCTATGAAAACAATGAAATCTAAAAGTGCTTTTTGAAATGTTGTTCTGATATTTCTTCATGTTTCAATACGTTTGATGTTATTCTATCATGTTTTTGAAAAGGCGACAAAACGCTACAAACGTCTGAATCTGCTATTTATCAATGTATTGGCGATATAGACGCTATATTCGGGATGTATTTCCCCCCAAATTATTTCAATTGTGGAGTAAACGGGTGAAGTTAGTTGGGAAATTCGGAAAAAAGTGCAGTTGAAAATGCAGGCGGTAGATGAGGCATAGGTTTAACCCGCTTGTGGAGACTATTTTTCTGAAAATATCAATTGGGGTGTTCTTCTTGTATGCCTACAGTACATTATGTCAGAGGTTTTAAGGGCACTGCTCTGTTACTCTACGAAACGTTGTTGCGCTACAAAACACGATGTTCCAAAATAGTAGATGCACCAAAGTGCTACTTTTCAAATTCTAAATGCTATGAAAATAAAAAATAGTAGCTATGTTTACATGTCTCTAGTCCTAGCTCGTAGCTACGTTTGGATCACCGTACTGAAGGCACGGCAAGACAAGACAAGCCAAGTTCCACCAATCACCAATATTCTAGTTCAAAGAGTAGACCTATATCTCACCTTTAGAGGCAATTGAAATTCATTCCAATTAGCATTGATGTACGGAATGATGGTAGTTTCTAGGTCGTAGTATTTTTTACCGTGGAGTAAGGAAAGATTGAATATTGCTAGGTGGACTATGTTCTCCCATTTCAGCTCGAGCCGCCGGATGAATTCCTTTCCATAATTACATAATTTACATACAAACACGTAGAACCTGAAAATGAAGAACACCGATTGATTAGGTGTGTGCCTAGTACAGTACAATCTCTTTAGTGCGACCTTGAGGGGAGATAAGCTAATCGTCGTTATATCACGATGGTCGTTCAACCAAATTTTTCAGTAAAATTCACAATAAAACTTTGAGTGTTTGTTTTACAAGGCATACATAAAATACTGTTAGTCGTCAATATTATAGCATAGGGCGGAGTTCGACCACTGATAGCCTGCCATGTGGTATGTATACATTTATAAAAACCATTCAAAATGGCTGACAGTGCAGTTGTGTAGGAAAGTTGCTCCTGCAAAAAAACTATTTCAGCAGTTTGCTTCTGGAATCGTTCTACGTGAGTGACAAAAACACTGCCTATATGTGTCGATATATGTTTTGACGAAGTTTCTCGGCATTCCGAAGTTTTCTGTGACTTATAAACGTTTGATTTGATCTGTCAAAAAATAGGCTACCGGTAGTTTTGTTCGCTTAGTCGTGCCAGGCAGTGTACCACAGTGTTGTTGTGGTTTTTTTTCGAGTACTTTTGGCCATGGCAAATACGCGGGCTAAAGTGAAGTCAAATGATCAGTCAAATCCTATTCTTGTGAGTACTGTGCAAACTGACCAACGAGTTTCGGCGGACAGTGGCGTAGTTTCGGAAAAATTGAATGACAGTGGTGTCAATGTCTTTTGGTCTGCAAGCGAGTGTGACTTCTTGAAGAAAGAAAATAATCTCCTCTTGAAACGAATCATTGATATGGAATATATAATTTCACTGCAGAAAGATAAAATTAAAAACATGGAATGTCTGGTCAAGAATCTTGAAGTGACAGGTGGTGGGTATAAAGTTATCCCTAGCACGAGCGCTAGCTCAACTGTAGAAGCCAGTGTCGAGAAGAAAATCCCGCCCGAGTGTCCTCCAACTTACACATCATATGCCAAACTTGTGAGTGCTCCTGTTCCGGGTCTTGCTGACGTAGGACCTACTACCCCGAACATTTTGTCTAGTGACAAGCCAGAAAATTCCGAGTCCCACGAAGGGAATAGTGGCAGCGGTGTCAGTGCCCCAGCTGATGACGTGACCACTTTCAAGTTAGTGAAACACAAGAAGACTTCGAGCAGGGCAACTGGTCGAAATAGGCCCATTACGCTAGGTAGCGCGAGAATCAATTGCAGCAAAATCATGGCAGTACCCAGGAAGATATCTCTGTATATCGGTCGTCTCCAACCAGACATTACATCCGACGATGTGGTGAATTATGTTAAAGATAAGCTAGCACAAGAAGACATCACATGTGAACAGCTGAACACAATTGGCAACTCAAACTCTTTCAAATTAGAAGCTAGTGCTGATTCACTCGAGCCACTCACTGATTCAGCTTTCTGGCCGTCAGGAGTTCTTATTCGACGTTTTTTTCACAGGCGAGTAAACTCTGTATCCCCGAGTTGAGAGTCCCACTCCCTCTTACCGGAGTTTCGGTCTTATTTGCCAGCATCCAGAGCCTCTCGGCTAGAAAAGTTTTAGAACTTCTAGTTCTCAACGCTGATTTGAAGTGTGATATCATTATGCTTGCAGAGCACTGGCTAGCTGAGTATCAAGTTAATATTCTAGAAGTACCAGGGTACATGAAAATCGGTCACTTTGCCCGTACGAACTTCACGCATGGTGGGGTACTTATTCTGGCTAAACTTGGACTACATACAGAGGAAATTGTCTGCACTAACTGCGTGGAAAAGACCTTCGAGTGTGCTATTTCGAAGTGGAAGACCAGCGGTATTTCACTCATTCTCGTAACTGTTTATAGATCTCCAAATGCTGACTTTGATTCTTTCCTTCTCAAGCTTGAAGAAATAATTCTACTTGCCCTGTCTAAAAGTGGCAAATCTGGCAGGATTGTAATGTGCGGTGATTTCAATACAAACATACTCACTAACAGTCGAAATCGCCAAAAACTTACAGACCTTCTGTCATCATATAGTCTAGTGATAGCAAACCCTAATGGACCAACCAGAATAACGCCAGTGTCCGAAACTGCGATTGATTTATTCATAACTAATATGCCCGACGACTTCTACTCCTGTAGTATACTGGAGACTGGTCTTTCCGACCACTGTTCGCTATCTGTCGTAATTCGCCCTCCTGCTGTGCCTAAAATACGGGAACAGAATGTTACAGAAAAAAAAAGGTTATTTGGTCCAAGTCAGAGGTCTGATTTTCTTCATAGATTGCGTGGGGCTAATTGGTGCGAAGTTTTTGCGAAGTGTTCTGCCAATGATAAATTTGCAGCTTTTAACGATACTTTTATGCATCACTTTGACAGTAGTTTTCCCAGAACTAATGTTAGGGCATTTCTTGAGAAGCCAAGAAATAACTGGATAACCAAGGACCTCAAGGACCAGGCCAGTTTCTTACGAGCCCTTGCTTTCGAGACCAAGCAATCTGGTTCTACTAACCAAGAAGCTGATCGCTACAGAGAGGCCAAACGATCGTACAGATTGAATCTTCTGGCTGCCAAGAGAACCTCCAATGACACCTTTATTGCTAATTCACCCAATATTGGTTGCGCATCGTGGAAGCTAATTAAACGAAGTACTACATCGACCAAACCCAAAGAGAAGAATATCTCATTGAAAGTGCAGGGGAATGTCATTTCAGACTCTACTGATGTTGCGAATGCTTTCAACCATTTCTTCACCAATGCAGTCCCCGATCTCTTAAGATCTCTTCCGCCTCCGACTGGTCCCACATTGAGTGTTTCGTACTCGGTAGGAAGTATTTTTCTTTTCCCGGTACATACTATGGAAATTGTTTCTATTATCCAGCGTCTAGCAAACAAGCATTCTGCAGGCCCAGATGAGATTCCAACATCAATTCTTCGTTCTTGTGCTCACGTAATTGCACCGTATTTAACTGAGGTTATTAATCAGTCTTTCCTTGACGGGCAGTTTCCTTCAAAGTTGAAATTAGCCAAAGTGATTCCCCTCTTCAAGAAAGGCGATCCTACAGATCCAGGCAATTACCGCCCAATCGCTCTCCTCTCATGCATATCCAAAGTGTTTGAAAAAGCTATGCTTTCGCGCCTTATGTCGTATTGCATCAAGTTCAACATTTTCTCCGATTCCCAGCATGGCTTCCGCACGGGTAGATCTACCATCACTGTCATATTCATGTTTCTTACTTCTGTTTATCAAGCATTAGACGAAAAATGCAGTACCTCTTTAGGCCTCTTCTACGATCTCTCGAAGGCGTTCGATAGCGTGGACCATGATATATTATATTGCAAACTAGATAGTATGGGTATAAATGGAAACGCATTGCGATGGATAAAATCATTCCTCTCTTCGAGGCAGCAAATTGTAAATATCTGTACGACAAGTGAATCGGACATAAATTTGAATTTCAAATCTTCGCCGGCCAAGATAACGGTTGGGGTTCCTCAGGGATCAATTTTAGGACCGCTTTTGTTCTTGCTTTATATTAATGACATACCGGCCGTGTGCAAGGATGGTCATATTGTCCTCTTTGCCGACGACACAAATCACATTGTTTCTGCGCCGACTATTGATGATTCCACAGTCTTAGCTAACAAAGCCACAACCCTAATGCAACTATGGTGTACCACAAACAGGCTTCTATTAAACGTGTCTAAAACCACGTGTATGCAATTTCATTCATACCAAGACAAGCGTATCGCAAGTCCGCTTATCCGTTTAAACGGCTCTAATGTGCAAGTGTCAACTTCTACCAAGTTTCTTGGCATTGTTATATCAGATACGTTGGATTGGTCAGTACACATTGAAGAAATAGCCAAAAAAGTCCTGAAAGGTATTTACATGCTCAGAAGTTTGTGCCGCGTTGTTTCGTCTGCGGTCTTACGCATGGTATACTTCGCTCACATTTTCTCGCATTTACAATATGGGATCCCCTTCTGGGGACACTCGCCGCACGCTCAAAGACTATTTGTGCTTCAGAAGAGAGCCGTGAGAATACTTTCGAATGCACGAAATCGATCGTCTTGCAGACCCCTCTTTAAAACTAGCTCGTTATTACCGCTGCCGAGCATTCTTATCCTGCAGTCAGTTGTTTTTGTGAAAGAGAACTTTCACCTCTTCAAATGCAACCGCAATGTTCACCAACATGGCACCAGGCGTCGTGACGATGTGCGAGTCGAACAGCACAGACTAATGTTGTTCGCCAGAAGTCCGCATTATTTCATGTCTAGTCTATTCAATAGCTTACCTGTTGATATCAAGTCTATATCTAGTAGTATTCTCTTCAAGTTCAAGGTGAAGAAATTTCTATTTGTCCACTCATTTTACTCTGTACAAGATTTCCTTGACTACCGCCAGGCTCTGGACTAGACATTATTACGCCTATCTGTATTATTCATTGCATTTTTATTGTTATCTTGTATTCATATGATATGTTGTTTTTTATATTGTTTTCTTCACTCAATGCTGACATTTACCATACTGTATCATGTATAGTTGCTGGTAATAAATTATTATTATTATTATTATTATTATTATTATAGTAAGACACTGTATAATAATGCTGTGTAACAATATTTTGACATTAAGTTCATGTTCTCAGTCTGAATTGATGCTATGATAAAATATACCTCCTTCCACCTCCCTCCTGCAATTTACTGTGATTTCAAGTGTCTGAAGTGTTCAACTGTATCATATTTCTCTACCCGTCAGTTGTAGTCAAGCAGCACGCCTGACATTGAACAGACATGGTGCCAATCGTGATGTGTAGAAGTAGGCCTATAGCATGGCTTTCTCTCGCGAGCAATACAAATTGCTTCAATTCTAACCAGGAAGTGTGATGATTTTCGAGGAAAAGAAGTTTTTGGTTTATTCAAAATTTGAAGAATCAAAATTATTTTTTTGGGGTCCCTTGCTTTTCAAATTAACGAGGGTTTACGGTAATATGATGGGAGGAAAAATTATTACAGGCACTAGTAAGCTGTGAAAACTTGTACTACGAGTACATTTATGAGAAACAGTTGAAGTGAAACCTCCAAGGGATGGAGGAAGATGTAACATCGGGTGTAATGCGGGTTGCGTCTCACCTGTCGCCCGAGTAGACAGGGTGCGTCAGGCACTGTAGACACTTCTCGTGGAACCACTGCTGGCAGAGCTCGCATCGCAGCATCTTGAGCATCTTGTCTGCCTTTCTCCGGCAGTAGCACGTCTGCCCCTTGAGCTGGAACGCACCCAGCGTCGCCTGCAAACACAGTCATCATTTCTCACACGCACCCAAACAATCACATTGTCGACAAAATTACACTCAATACTTTTATTTGAAATGTAAAATTCTGAAAAATGGGAGGCATCTAGAGTCATGGAAAATAAAATACCAGACCCAGTTCTAATTAGGCTTACGCATTGTTCTAGTCAAAAAATGAAACGATTCAAGATGAGTTGGAAAAATTGGAAGAGTACAAAATTGTAAAATATTCCCTGGAGGAGTTTAGTCCAATGTGGTATGATACAGCTGGCCAATAGGTCATTCGGGAGACCGGGGTTCGATTCTCGCCATCCCCGACTATTCTATGCATCGTGGCTTACAGGCCACGCCCACCATGCCAACAAACTGAAGAAATAATATTCTGGGGGTCCTTCCATTAAAGATCAACAAGGGATTTAAGAAGTAATCGTTTCGACTACAGCTCACGCAAGCCAAACACGGAGGTCCAAGCCTCGGTCATAGGCCACTGACTTGCCGCAAGTCAAAGTACATGTACGGCTGACAGCAGAGAAGTGGTGAATTCAGTTCCAATTTGCCGAGTCTATGTTTGCTGCGTGAGATCATCCCACAGCCAACTACGGCGCTCCTAAAGCCAGTCTGATCGTAGATCTATATCAACGAGATGCGTTACTCAACGTTAACAAGGCGTGTAGTTTCACACTGCTTTGCAAACCAGGAGGTTTCCGCTATATTCGATATATATTAGTGATAATATAGAATGCCTTGCTTGGATTTTATTAAATTTCTCACCGAGAAATGCTTTTACAGAGTCGATGAATTCTGTTGAATACTCCTCACTTGTCTTTGCTTTGGTTATCTTTGTTCTATATTTTTATTTGTTTTCAATGTCTACAGTGGAAGTTATTTGCTATTTAATATTTATTGTTGTATTTAGGTCCAGTATTACCACTTCTGAGTCCAGTTAGCAGTTATCTGAGAGTTGGTGAAAACAAATATCCCAGGTAACCATGGTGACGACAACTTTTATCTGCCAGTTGGAACTACTGCCACGTTGGTACTACCGGGCCTTACCTAATTTATTACTAAAAATGTCGTTTTATAATCATCTATGTGATCAACCAAAAAGACAATGAACCTATATTATTATTATTATTTGTGAATGTCCAACATGGCCGTCGAGATTGTAACGAGCACATGTCGCTATCGGCTGCACGAGTAACGTGTCTCGGTAGGGATATATACATCTATTGTCTGGCGTTCTGTCCGCTTGCCAGGGGACAAACGGAAACACTTTGTGATTACAAAATATACACTTTGATTGATATTGAAGTAAGTCACAATTAGAAATAAAATTACAGCTAAACATTTTTCCAACCATTATTTGGTTTGAATGGATGTTGAGAGGAGGGGTACTTACTTTCATGGCTTGGTTGAGCAGCTGCTTGGTGTCGGGCGTGTGGTGCTTGTGAGACAGCCTGGCGCTCTCCTTGGCCTTGGGCCCGCGCTGGCCGCACCGCCCGCACAGCCACCGCACGTCCTGGTGCGGCGCGTGCGGCTCGTGGCACAGCTGGTGGTACCCCCGGCCGCACTTGTCGCACGCAACTATCTCGTTGTCCGCCTTGGTCTTGGACTGCTTGCAGATGACGCAGTGAGAGCTCGACTCGTTGAACTTCTGCAGGTCCTGGACCGACGACACCTTCTCCGTGCCGTCACCAAACTTGACCACGTACTTCTCCGAGTCCAGATCCACCTGCCACACAACACGCACGTCACCTCCCATGTTCCCCGTTTCCAAGCCAAACTGGAGCTTTCACTCAAAACTAATCACAACTTTGAACAGTTAAGGTCCGGTTTTACGAAACTGGATTAAGCAATAGTTAGCGGATTAACTTGTTATCACCATTGGTTACATATGTATCACCGTAGTTACATATGTTATTTTCGTACCTTTAATTAATAGTTAGTGGATTAATACTTAACTAAGATTCGTAAAACCGAACCTAACTGGGTAATTGTTGAATATACAGAACTCGCCTATTTTCGTCATTTTTTTTTTCGAAAATGCTGGAATGTGATGTATTTCGATATAACAAATTATTGAAACGAAGGCATTATTTGACATTTTTGCATGGTACTATTTCTGTACTCACTCTAAGTGTAATTACAATGAGAAATATGTACTTGGTCAGCCATGTTGGAGGCAGTCAGCCAGTGATGGCGGTACTATCTGGACCTGAAATGGCTCATCGTGATAAAACCGGATTTTCATATTAAAAAACAACAACATGAAAAGGGCATTAAAATCAGAATGTGCCACCACTCCTGGAGAAAACCTTCAGACAAAGAGTATCAAGTATATAATCAGGTGAAGGCTATGATCAAGGTTCAAGTATGAGGTCATCAGACTGTTGTTCAATTAATTATTCAGGTTATTGCGGTATTTGAATTGTATAAGTTACTTCAGAATTATGATATTGGGATATTTACCGCTGAATACTTATGTAGGCCCTACTGTTATTCAATCTATTGTACGGTATTCCAAGTAAATAAAGATTTATTAATTCATTCATAAATGATCGACTTTTGAGTAACAACTTTGCTCGTACTTCCAGTGTCAATGTACCACAACTAGCACCTAACCTAACCCAACTTTAAGAACATGTTTCGCTTCACTATCGGTTTTTGTCTAGACACTCGAACAATAACTTATAACATATCTCAAAAAGCTAATTTCAAATTGGCAATGAACCCATGGTCGCGTTGAACGAGCGTATGCAGTCTACCCTCTTTTGAAGTGTGTACAACGGTGAATGACGATGTACGGTTTGTAGATTCTACCAAGTCAACGGAAATGCACGTGACCAAAGGCTCCTCGCTCATTGGTCAACAAGGTGAATGAGGCGAGGTCAAGGAGGTTAGATACTAATATTAGTATCTAACCTCCTTGGGTGAGGTAAAGTTGAACGTAGCTGAACTTTTTGCAATTCTAGCGTGCAATTGAAACCTTTCCATTCTCGTGTGTAGGCAACATAGGAAATGTGGGTATTCTACTTTTCTGAAATCAATCTCAGAAATTAATTGATCGTTTAGAGTGGCTTTCGAGCTTCACCGGGAGAAGTTTGGAAACTTTCAGCCAGCATGACTGACGATGATGACTATTTGCTTAGCGGTCCCCACCGGCTGCGAGATCAGACGGGGTCAGTGGCTTACCTTAGTGATGGTCCCCAAGACGTACTGTTCCCCTTCGAGCCTGTACACATCGTCGCCAACATTGAAGACACTGAACCGGCGGTCTTTGGTGGTGCTGTCGGGCACTGCAGGGCTCTCCTCGGACTGAGGGAAACCAGAACAACTCATCACTGACAGCTCTACTGGTGGCAGTCAATCGGAGGGCTCTCCTCAGACTGAGGGAAACCAGAACTCGTCACTAACAGCTCTGTTGGTGGTGGTCAATCGAGAATTGCACGATGTAATCAAAGGTTATTCCACCTATTAGTGTTTCTTTGAATAGTGGGAAGGAGTCGGTGGTGGCCTGTTGTTAAGGAACCATCTCAGTATTGACCTGAACGACAGAGGGAAACCATGATACACTTGTCAGGATTGTCGACCATGGCGGGAGTAAATCATTGATTGTTTGCTCAAAGACCGGGCACTAACAGCTAGGTTACACGGGGTACGCATGAAGAGATGATGGTGAGTGAAGCGCACGCCCAATGGTGGCGGCTTCAGTTTCTGAGGCGGTGCGATAGTTGACTGAGCAGCGGAGGAGGAGGAAACCTGAATGACGGTCCAGCGAGCTAGCCACTGGTCCACCCGGCTCAGTATCAGTTGACTTGTTGGACTGCTCTTGTTTCCCTGCCCTTTGAATGTGGGCCAAACCAGAGATTGGAAACCTTTCATCCGAAGCGCCAGTTAATATACAGTCGAGCCCACATATAACGAACTCGGTTTTAACGAAATTTCGGTTTTTACGAATTAATTACCATTCCCCTTCAAATCTCCTATCCTTGCAATGTTGAATAAAGACCTATAACGAAGTGATTTATATTTCAAAATTCGGTTATTACGAATTTTTTGTCACTTTACAGCATATTTTGCTCATTATTTTCCGCTATTTCCAACAAAATATTCGAAAATCAGAGCATTTTGCGTGAATTTATTTTCAGGTTATATTTATTTTGAACGGACTATAGGCTACATCGTAGCAGCTGGTGACGCGTACAGCACGTGGTCATAACTCTTGCTGCACCCCCCTCCCTCCCCGTCACACGCACAGTGGAACGGCCCATACCCAAACATTCGCTCAACGCGCGCTAAATAATAACGTGATGGTGACATCTTCAATGACTTTGTTCATCTATTTTTTGTTTACATTCCTTCATTTCCATTCATGATAGTGTCCTGTAACCTAGGAAATAAAACACGAGAAGCGGGGAGTGGTGGTGTCATGTGATGGCAGATGATGAGTTCTTTATGAAAGGACATTGTTGTTTTCTATTACTTTCTACAAACATACCAAGTGATGATACGATGTGATGATAATATGTCACCTAATACTGTACTATACTAGGGCCTACGTCGTAAATGTAGGCCTATCTTTATAAATCTCTAAAATTCAAGTGCTGCATTATGAAAAGGAGCAATAAATCTCGATAACGAAATTCTGTTTTTACGAACAGATTTTTATTCGCCTTGAAATTCGTTATATGCGGGCTCGACTGTAATGGTTTGCGTTAACCACAACTGGCCTGGATAATTATATTAGACATTTTCACCCGAAGCTGCATCAACTATTTACATTCCAGAAACTCAGGGCCCGGATTCACAGAGAGTACCTTCTTTAGGACGTCCCAAGTTGGGACCAATATTGGTCTCAAGTTGCGACTATTTTACTGAGTTAGGGCCGATATGGGTCTCAAGTTGGGACTATTTCCCAGAGTTAGGACCGATACGGGTCTCAAGTTGGGACTATTTCCCAGAGTTAGGACTGATACGGGTCTCAAGTTGGGACTATTTCCCAGAGTTAGAACCGATACCGGTCTCAAGTTGGGACTATTTCCCAGAGTTAGGACCGATACGGGTCTCAAGTTGGGACTATTTCCCAGAGTTAGGGCCGATACGGGTCTCAAGTTGGGACTATTTCCCAGAGTTAGGACTGATACGGGTCTCAAGTTGGGACTATTTCCCAGAGTTAGAACCGATACGGGTCTCAAGTTGGGACTATTTCCCAGAGTTAGAACCGATACGGGTCTCAAGTTGGGACTATTTCCCAGAGTTAGAACCGATATGGGTCTCAAGTTGGGACTATTTCCCAGAGTTAGGACCGATATGGGTCTCAAGTTGGGACTATTTCCCAGAGTTAGAACTGATATGGGTCTCAAGTTGGGACTATTTCCCAGAGTTAGAACCGATACGGGTCTCAAGTTGGGACTATTTCCCAGAGTTAGGACCGATACGAGTCTCAAGTTGAGACTATTTCCCAGAGTTAGGACCGATATGGGTCTCAAGTTGGGACTATTTCCCAGAGTTAGAACCGATACGGGTCTCAAGTTGGGACTATTTCCCAGAGTTAGGACCAATACGGGTCTCAAGTTGGAACTATTTCCAAGAGTTGGAACCGATATGGGTCTCAAGTTGGGACTATTTCCCAGAGTTAGGACCAATACGGGTCTCAAGTTGGGACTATTTCCCAGAGTTAGAACCGATACGAGTCTCAAGTTGGGACTATTTCCCAGAGTTAGAACCGATTCGAGTCTCAAGTTGGGACTATTTCCCAGAGTTAGAACCGATATGGGTCTCAAGTTGGGACTATTTCCCAGAGTTAGGACGGATACGGGTCTCAAGTTGGGACTATTTCCCAGAGTTAGAACCGATATGGGTCTCAAGTTGGGACTATTTCCCAGAGTTAGGACGGATACGGGTCTCAAGTTGGAACTATTTCCCAGAGTTAGGACCGATACGGGTCTCAAGTTGGGACTATTTCCCAGAGCTGGGACCGATACGGGTCTCAAATTGGGACTATTTCCCAGAGTTGGGACCGATACGGGTCTCAAGTTGGGACTGTTTCCCAGAGTTAGGACCGATACAGGTCTCAAGTTGGGACTATTTCCCAGAGTTAGAACCGATATGGGTCTCAAGTTGGGACTATTTCCCAGACTTAGAACCGATACGGGTCTCAAGTTGGGACTATTTCCCAGAGTTAGGACCAATATGGGTCTCAAGTTGGGACTATTTCCCAGAGTTAGAACTGATATGGGTCTCAAGTTGGGACTATTTCCCAGAGTTAGAACCGATACTGGTCTCAAGTTGGGACTATTTCCCAGAGTTAGGACCGATATGGGTCTCAAGTTGGGACTATTTCCCAGAGTTAGGACCGATATGGGTCTCAAGTTGGGACTATTTCCCAGAGTTAGAACTGATATGGGTCTCAAGTTGGGACTATTTCCCAGAGTTAGAACCGATACGGGTCTCAAGTTGGGACTATTTCCCAGAGTTAGGATCGATACGGGTCTCAAGTTGAGACTATTTCCCAGAGTTAGGACCGATATGGGTCTCAAGTTGGGACTATTTCCCAGAGTTAGAACTGATACGGGTCTCAAGTTGGGACTATTTCCCAGAGTTGGAACCGATATGGGTCTCAGGTTGGGACTATTTCCCAGAGTTAGGACCAATACGGGTCTCAAGTTGGGACTATTTCCCAGAGTTAGAACCGATACGAGTCTCAAGTTGGGACTATTTCCCAGAGTTAGGACGGATACGGGTCTCAAGTTGGGACTATTTCCCAGAGTTAGAACCGATATGGGTCTCAAGTTGGGACTATTTCCCAGAGTTAGGACGGATACGGGTCTCAAGTTGGAACTATTTCCCAGAGTTAGGACCGATACGGGTCTCAAGTTGGGACTATTTCCCAGAGCTGGGACCGATACGGGTCTCAAATTGGGACTATTTCCCAGAGTTGGGACCGATACGGGTCTCAAGTTGGGACTGTTTCCCAGAGTTGGGACCGATACGGGTCTCAAGTTGGGACTATTTCCCAGAGTTGGGACCGATACGGGTCTCAAGTTGGGACTGTTTCCCAGAGTTGGGACCGATACGGGTCTCAAGTTGGGACCGTTTCCCAGAGTTGGGACCGATATGGGTCTCAAGTTGGGACTATTTCCCAGAGTTGGGACCGATACGGGTCTCAAGTTGGGACTGTTTCCCAGAGTTGGGACCGATACGGGTCTCAAGTTGGGACTATTTCCCAGAGTTAGGACCGATACGGGTCTCAAGTTGGGACTGTTTCCCAGAGTTAGGACCGATACAGGTCTCAAGTTGGGACTATTTCCCAGAGTTAGAGGACCGATACGGGTCTCAAGTTGGGACTATTTCCCAGAGTTAGAACCGATACGGGTCTCAAGTTGGGACTATTTCCCAGAGTTAGAACCGATATGGGTCTCAAGATGGGACTATTTCCCAGAGTTAGGACCGATACGGGTCTCAAGTTGGGACTATTTCCCAGAGTTAGGACCAATACGGGTCTCAAGTTGGGACTATTTCCCAGACTTAGAACCGATACGGGTCTCAAGTTGGGACTATTTCCCAGAGTTAGAACCGATACGGGTCTCAAGTTGGGACTATTTCCCAGAGTTAGGACCAATACGGGTCTCAAGTTGGGACTATTTCCCAGAGTTAGGACCAATACGGGTCTCAAGTTGGGACTATTTCCCAGACTTAGAACCGATACGGGTCTCAAGTTGGGACTATTTCCCAGAGTTAGGGCCGATACAGGTCTCAAGTTGGGACTATTTCCCAGAGTTAGAACCGATACGAGTCTCAAGTTGGGACTATTTCCCAGAGTTAGAACCGATATGGGTCTCAAGTTGGGACTATTTCCCAGAGTTAGGACCGATACGGGTCTCAAGTTGGGACTATTTCCCAGAGTTAGGACCAATACGGGTCTCAAGTTGGGACTATTTCCCAGAGTGAGGACCGATACGGGTCTCAAGTTGGGACTATTTCCCAGAGTTAGGACCAATACGGGTCTCAAGTTGGGACTATTTCCCAGACTTAGAACCGATACGGGTCTCAAGTTGGGACTATTTCCCAGAGTTAGGACCGATACGGGTCTCAAGTTGGGACTATTTCCCAGAGTTGGGACCGATACGGGTCTCAAGTTGGGACTATTTCCCAGAGTTAGGACCGATACAGGTCTCAAGTTGGGACTATTTCCCAGAGTTAGAACCGATATGGGTCTCAAGTTGGGACTATTTCCCAGAGTTAGGACCGATACGGGTCTCAAGTTGGGACTATTTCCCAGAGTTAGGACCAATACGGGTCTCAAGTTGGGACTATTTCCCAGACTTAGAACCGATACGGGTCTCAAGTTGGGACCATTTCCCAGAGTTAGGACCGATACAGGTCTCAAGTTGGGACTATTTCCCAGAGTTAGAACCGATATGGGTCTCAAGTTGGGACTATTTCCCAGAGTTAGAGGACCGATATGGGTCTCAAGTTGGGACTATTTCCCAGAGTTAGAACCGATATGGGTCTCAAGTTGGGACTATTTCCCAGAGTTAGGACCGATACGGGTCTCAAGTTGGGACTATTTCCCAGAGTTAGGGCCGATACAGGTCTCAAGTTGGGACTATTTCCCAGAGTTAGGACTGATATGGGTCTCAAGTTGGGACTATTTCCCAGAGTTGGGACCGATACGGGTCTCAAGTTGGGACTATTTCCCAGACTTAGAACCGATACGGGTCTCAAGTTGGGACTATTTCCCAGAGTTAGGACCGATACAGGTCTCAAGTTGGGACTATTTCCCAGAGTTAGAACCGATATGGGTCTCAAGTTGGGACTATTTCCCAGAGTTAGAGGACCGATACGGGTCTCAAGTTGGGACTATTTCCCAGAGTTAGAACCGATATGGGTCTCAAGTTGGGACTATTTCCCAGAGTTAGAGGACCGATACGGGTCTCAAGTTGGGACTATTTCCCAGAGTTAGGACTGATATGGGTCTCAAGTTGGGACTATTTCCCAGAGTTGGGACCGATATGGGTCTCAAGTTGGGACTATTTCCCAGAGTTAGAACCGATACGGGTCTCAAGTTGGGACCGATGCGGGTCTCAAGTTGGGACCGATACGGGTCTCAACTCAGTGAAACTTGGGACGGCCCAAAGATATGACTCGTGCCCTATTTTGAGAATCGATTCCATCACTACTAGCAACCTATACTAGCCAAACGCAACATAAGCGTTGTAAGATGAGCGAGATATCTGATCAGGTATTATAGTCGTTAAAGTAGTTTAATCCTTGCTACTTTATCGACTCTGGTATTCTACACACCTTGATATCTGATCAGGTATAATAGTCGTTAAAGTAGTTCTACCCTTGCCACCTTATCAACTCTGGTATTCTACACACCTTGATATCTGATCAGGTATAATAGTCCTTTAAGTAGTTCTACCCTTGCTACCTTATCGACTCTGGTATTCTACACACCTTGATATCTGGTCACTGATCAGGTATAATAGTCCTTGAAGTAGTTCTACCCTTGCTACTTTATGAACTCTGGTATTCTACACACATTGATGCGTAAAGAAGACTTCATTGTTGGGCAATTATCGAATCTAGAAAGTAGTGAATCTTGGCAACCTGGATCTGCTTTAATTTCTATAATATATTTGGTGAATAAAATCAGTTAATTTAATCATTTTCTTCAAAACGGCTGGTTCGAATTAAATACAAAATCGTGATAATGTGTATCATTCATGTATACACATTCACAGAAAATTTCATTCCATTTGGAAAGATTTTATTTTCAAATTTTCTTGCCCAGCCCAATCTTATGAAATTATTTCTCAAAATCGGTACGACCGATTCATACCAAAAACTATACAGTTCCAAGTTGGATGAGTTTGCGAGTACAAAGAAGTTTCATGTCGATCGGTCAAACCCTGCGACCTGTGGAGTGCCCAAAAAAAAAAAAAAAAAAACCACTGACAAAGCCCTATTTAAGAGTGGGATGGAGACTTTGCTACGCTCATCTAATGATATATTATACTATATAGGCCTATTATACTGTATTATGCTAGTTTGATTTCTTGGAGACTTGGGTTCCATCTGTTAAAAGAAGTCACACACGTCACGTTTCATTAGTCCCTGGCCTGAAACTTGAAACTCCTGACCCAACGTTTCCTCAAGTTGCACGTTTACGCGAGTTGAAACTGACATAGCGTGACCAGCCCGTTCTACGACAGTGGCGCACAACTGCGGCACTGTTATTTTCTGTAACTACACGACTCGACACTTTCAATTTTCATCAATCATTTCGTAGTTATCAGTTCGACAAGGTCCAATATATGTATCTTATTTGAAAATTTACGTAACTTTCTTGTTTTGAACTCATGTCATCTTTTGGTGTCTTCCTCCATGTACAACGTTTAAGCCTCACCTCGACGTGAGAGGGTTTCAATTGCGTCTTGATTGATGCTGGGCAAAGAGAAGAGTCTGGTATAATCATAGCTCTACAGTGAAACCTCTATCCATCGTTTTTCAAGGGACCAGATCAATTAAACCATCCGTGCAGGAAAATCCAACATTGATCATATGGGAGTGGGGTGAGAGAAAATGAATGATACAAGCAGGAAAAGGATGGATCCGGGAACGATGCATAGAGGTTTCACTGTACACGTTTCAACAAGATAGGCCTACATTACTCGGACGTTAAGAAGGCGTACATATTCAGTAGCTTCACACTGCTTTGCAAACCAGGAAGTTTCTGTCACATTCGACATATATCGGATAGGCCTTGCTTAAAAGCTATTTGGAAAGCAACATGGCCTCCGAGATCGGAACGAGCATATGTCACAAGTCAGCCGCAGGGGTAACACATCTCAATGAGGTAATATATATTGGGGATGACATCGATTCTCAGAATCGGGAATCGATTCTCTATGCTCCAGAATTAATTAAAAATCGATTTTGAAAAAAAAATTGTTAAAAAATTTTTTTTTTTAAAAGTTCATTTTCAAAAAAGTAGTGTATTTTGCAACTTTTTTTTTTCAACCTTCCCTAGGCGTTCACGTGAAAAATAGTTGCTAGAGACTTCTTTGAACTGTACTGTACCATTTGGGTATTTCCGTCAACGTTCGGCTGTCAGACGTACCCGAAGGGATAGCTTTTGTCCAGATAGTAATATCTCAACAATGCAGAATAATATAGACAACGAAATGAGCACTTATTACGACGTACAGAAGTACAGCAATCAAGTAATTATAATTTTTTTTTAAATCGATTTTTTGACTTGAGAATCGTTTTACATCAGAATCGATTCCTAATCGATTCTCGATCAATCGATGTCATCCCTAATATATATCAACGGTATAAGTACCTTTTTAATTGCAATTTTGCAATAATATGTCTCTGAGCTTTGGGTGAAAATGTGTCTATGCGGGATACCTGAACCTGTGCATTAAGGCCACTGGTTTACCTTCTTTCTGGAAGCCAGAAGTGACATGGTAGCCTGTAATTGACCTATTGCTCTCAGCTCCCCGCAACCGGGCTCCCAGTTACCAGCAATCTGCAACAATCCAACAGTTCATCACAACACAGCCACACAAACAAACAGGGCTCTGAGTTCCTAGCCGCTGATTGGGCAGTCTGATTATAACGTACCTTATACAGTAGGCCTAAAGCCTCGTTAACTCCCTCCCTCCCCCTCTCTCTCTCTCTCTCTCTCTCTCTTGATTTAATTCTGAATGAATATTAGGGTTTTAAGGTGCATCGACAGCAAGGTCATTTAGCACCTGTCAAAATAAGTTGCTGAATAAAACTATGTAAGTAGTGTTATGGAAGGTGCAAGTGAAATTTAGATGAGAACACCTCAATATATGAAACTAAGACATTCAAATAATAGGCCTAGTTGTGACCTATATATACAATACACCATCATAAAATATTCAATGCTGTAAACTTTTACAATTCAAAATGTTTTTTTGGGAGTTTGAATCAACTGGGATTACCGTAGTGTACCGTAGTTTTGTATTGTCACTCATTGGATGTGATGGGCTTATGGACAATCCCAGCAGTGGTTTGTCCACGGCTTGATGATCTCAACGAACAACGCCTACCGTAGGTACATTACACTTGTTCTGATTCTGACCCCAGTGCCGTACGGAGGCTCTGAATATTTGTCCTCGTGTAGGGCCTACAGGCCATGCAAAATATTTCTTTCATTTCAATTTTACTTTTTTAGCAAATCCACAGTTCAATTTGAAAAATCAATAATTTGATTTAATTCTACCTCTTGACGCAATAATTTTGGGTAATTTTGACGTTTCAAGTACCATTTTGAAGGTTTGTGTAGAAAGTGTCTTTTGGCCAGGGTTATTTGTCTTGGTTGGGAGTGGAAAATTATGGGTTAAATACTGACATTTCTCCAAAACACCAGAACAACAAATTTACCTGATTTTGATCAACTAGTTTACCGGAACATCAAAAGTATTTCAATTATATCTTTAATTACTTGTGAAATTGTAACACTTGTAAGTATGATGTCTACCCAGGTTTCCATGTTGAGGACTGAGCCAGAAGTTGGGAACATCAGGCCACGATGTAGTGATGCCAACCCATTTTATCATAATATGAAAAACGTGATCCAACTCGGGTCTTGAAAGTGAGATATTTCCGGGGTCAGTTCCCGAGTCCAGGGTCCCGATTGCCTGTAGCGCAACTATCGCTTTTATATCGAACTACAACAACAACAACAACTACACGGCTCAGTAGAATTCAGTGCATTCATTTTGTACGGAAATAATAGATTTTGTGAGTTAAACAATGCCACCGGTACCGTAGCCACTCTTATCTACATCTGGTTCACAAGGGAATCCACTGAATCAAGACACGCAATCGATACCTGTGGCTCTTAATTGACTGCAAGAAACCACAAATGTGGTCCATTGTGATTAGTATGTGAGTCGGAGCACCTTCTTCATATTATGATAAAATAGGTTGGTATAACTACATCGTGATCAGGCCGTCCGCCCTTCTTCAGTGTCAAGACTCTGCCAGACACATTCAACGGCTGCCATGATTGACAAACAATAATTCAGCAACGGATAGAACAATTAAAAGAATGGTAACTAAACAAAAAGAAACTAATTCTATAACAAAGAAAATCCTAAAGCTGGGCCTATGAGGTACTAGAATAAGAGATGTGTTATAAACTATAGTAAGCATGTAGAGGTGTGAATAAAAAAAAAAATATATAAAAAAGAGAAAGGTTGGGGGGGGGGGGGGGAGAAATGAAGATGGATTAATTTTAAATATGAATGATTTTTCAAAATGTGTAGGCCAACTGTTCTTATCGAAATGTCCACAACAATATAATCTATTATTCCAGGCCTATATATTGTACTAGGGCCTACCTATATTATATTATATATTATACTAGTTTACTGGCATACAAGTTATAACAAATGAGAATAGTTGAAAGTAAAGACTGTATTTGCTCAAAGCCATTCATGGAACGAGATTAGGCGTGAACTTTGACTTGCAAATGTTGAATATGCCAACAACATTGGGTCTGGTGGTGGAGGCCCTACACAACCACTCAATGGTTTCCACAGCAACCTACCTACAAATACCAACAGACAATCAAATAACTTGAATTGAGTAATTGATTTCAATTACTAGACTATTCAAGTTTTAGTAAAAAAATTGAATCAATTTTGATTCCAGTTAAATCAGAATATTTATTAATAATATTGATTTATAATTCAAGTCCCTGTTTTAAGAGTCCACGGGAGTCGATTTAGCGACATATCATTTTTTTGATGATAACTTTTGAACGGTATGAGATATCGGAATTCTGATGTGCAAGAAACACAGATAATTATAATAGTTTCAAGATGATAGAAGTCAACTACCGTCAGACCGTCAGACTTTGGACATTTTTTTAAAATCATCTTTTATAACTTTTTCCTTTTTTTTTGTGGTGTTCCACTGATATTTATGATACCTCACAATAGACATCTTACTTTTTTGGCATTATAATTCTGGTTAAATTTAAATATATTTTTGCCGTCCAAAGTTGTCACTCATGAGAAAATGCTGAAAACGGAGGAAAACAAAACAGGAGGGTGACTTTGGACATCAGATCTAACATGTATCCGGTCAAGGACTAACACAATGTTTTGTTTTTTTCAACTTTTTCCGTGATATTGGTACAATTAAACAATATTCTTCCGTGATATTGGTACAATTGACCAATGTAGATGGGCGTGACTTAAACGAAGCAGGGGAAGTTTTAGATACCTTGATTGGTTATTTCCCTATTTTCCCTGCTTCACTGTTCACTTGATTGGCTATTTCCCTATTTCCCCTGCTTCACTGTTCACTTGATTGGCTATTTCCCTATTTTCCCCTGCTTCACTGTCCACTTGATTGGTTTTTATATTTTGTGACATCACGAGGGCGGACGATCTACAATGGTCAATTAAACAATATTCTATATATACCATAATAGCTTCCCTTTTGTTCGACGGTTAAAATTCTAAATATCTACTATCTGTTCAAACTTGATAAGTACAAAAATGCAATGCTTTTTCAAGAATTGCATGATGTTTCTTTCATTTTCAATATGAGCATTTGTATCGAAGTTACAGATTTAATGCAAATGATAAATGTTCAAGTGATGAATGTCAAATGTAAGAGGGGGGACAACACTGAAAATCTCAAGTTCTACATTTTACACCCGATCGAGTTGATTTTCAAGTTCTACATTTTACACCCGATCGAGTTGATTTTCAAGTTCTACATTTTACACCCGATCGAGTTGATTTTCAAGTTCTACATTTTACACCCGATTGAGTTGATTTTCAAGTTCTACATTTTACACCCGATCGAGTTGATTTTCAAGTTCTACATTTTACACCCGATCGAGTTGATTTTTAAGTTCTACATTTTACACCCGATCCGAGTTGATTTTCAAGTTCTACATTTTACACCCGATCGAGTTGATTTTCAAGTTCTACATTTTACACCCGATCGAGTTGATTTTCAAGTTCTACATTTTACACCCGATCGAGTTAATTTTCAAGTTCTACATTTTACACCTGATCGAGTTGATTTTCAAGTTCTACATTTTACACCCGATCGAGTTGATTTTCAAGTTCTACATTTTACACCCGATCGAGTTGATTTTTTTATTATGGTCTCACACCACCAACAAAAAAACATAAAAAATATAAATTAACAATTTTTCTTTTCTTATTTTTTCTTCAATTATTACCTAAATATTTTCAATTGTCACAGAGACTCTTTTTTCTAGGAAACGGCTTGAGATAAAAGGTTTTAAAAAATTTCACAGTCCTATCGAAAGTGCATGCGACAAAGTTATGCTTTGGTGTTAGGCCTACTTCAAATTTCTTTTTGTGGGAATGACAAATTTATTTATACAAGAATTTTAGGTTATGATAATCATAGCAAGTGTTCAAAGTAGCCCCACATTCATTAAAACCGCAAGAAGTTGATGATGTAAACTGATATAAAATGTAATGATTGAATTGTAAGGCTGAGAAGATGGACTATCTTAGAATGAATGAATATTAGGGTTTTAAGGTGCATCGACAGCGAGGTCATTTAGCGCAATGATGGACTATTTTTTCTGCCTTTACTTTTTTGCAATCCACCTGTTAGTTCATGAGATATGTACTTAAAAGTTTGGAGGTACCTACAATGATGACTACTTTAATCGTCTCTTTTTTTGGCGCCAAAACCTTCGTTTACAAGTATTTTCAGTTGGCAATGGGATGATTAGCTGTAAAACAGTCGAGGAAACACGAGAAAAAATATATTTTCAAGAAATATTTAAACAGAAGTTATTCACAAAAATGCTCGATCAAAACAGTGTGGCTTGTCCAAAGTAACCCTCCATGTCAAAAGTAGCCCCCGTCTGCCGGTATTCAAGTCATGTCGCATAACTGTCAGGCGTATAGGCCTACACGTAAGAAATGTGTTTTTTTAGCTGTAGGCCTAGATACGTTTGACAGTGCGACGTGACATGAATAGTTATAACGTATATCATCTTAAAGCTATTATAATTAACGGCATTTCTCGTGTATTAGAATGTTGATACCTGATACCGTTCAAAAGTTATCACCAAAAAACTGATATTTCACTAAATTGACTCCCATGAATGAATGAATATTAGAGTTTTAAGGCGCATCGACAGCGAGGTCATTTAGTGCCTGTCGAAATATGTTGCAACAAAAGGTGAAAAGTGTGATATAAAGGTGGAAGTGAAATTTTGATGAGAACACCTAAATACATTAAACTAAGACTAAGACTAAACTATGTCTACAGTGTCTAAAGACGTTATACACTAATTTGTTAAAACCGAACATGTGTGTGCTGTAAAGGGTCACACCCATGGGACTAGGATGAGAACGTTTTATTACTTGTTCTCAGTTCAAACTCCCCCTCAAATAGGAGTGGAGGAACGACAAACCATAATAGATATATGGTGGAATATGGTTTGATTTAAAATACTCCTGATGTCTATCCCAAGAGATCGGCATCAAGAATAAGTATCAAATGTCAAAAAGCAGTACATTGGTGAAAGATGATTGCACAAACAACGTCATCTTGAACGGACATGGAAATGTCCTGATTCGGGCAGTTTGAAAAATGATACTGGTAACAAGACGACTTTATCGTCTAACGCAGATCCACGAGCATGTCAAATGAGATCCAATAGCTTCGATAATCTTAGAAAGCTGAATATGGTATCTATCGATTTTGAATTATTCCCTAAAATCTTTGACATTGTGTCTTCCATACGAAGCTGTCTCCTCAGAGCAGTATATTTCTGACACTCGAGTAATATGTGTCGAACAGTTAAAATCTCGTTACAAATCTCATGGACTCTTAACTATTAACACTAGAGACAATAACACTTGAGGTGTGATGTTGAACATAGGCCTATTAAAATATGGTACCCTATATTAGGGTGACTATCTGACCCGGAAAACCGGGATTGTCCCGGTTTTCTACCTCTTGTCCCGGTGTCCCGAAAAAAACTTTCGTGACACTCAAATGTCCCGGTTTCGTTGCAAGAGTAAAAAAGCTCTATTTTTGGCGACAATAAATGTATTTTCAGTATTTACGAAGCCGTGAAGAATTTGTTTCTTTGAGTGAAATGACGTTCTCTTTCAAAAATTACCGCGCGCTCGGCGGGTCACAATAATTCCCCACCCCCTCTCTTCTGACATGTGACGACCTTTTACTGCCTGGTAATGTGTATTATTAGTCAGTCTGGCTCTGAGAGGGCAACAGTTTACTTGTGTGTTGTGTTACAACCTTTTGCCGAAACGAAAATGCTTCAATCAGGAGAAATATTCTGCCGAGTGGAATTTTATTTAAAAAAGGAAGATATGAGGATCAACTACCAACTACAAATTTTTCTGTACCGAGATTTACAATTATGTACCTGTACTTGAGAATAAAAAAAAGAAAACGATTTCCCTTATCAAGGTCGTCTGACAAATAGGCCTACAAGGCATGAACTCAAGATAAAAAAACTGCGCCAACAGTAATCATTACATAAATGTACATAAGACATAAGTTTATAATATGGTAATAAATCATTCTTAAATGAAACAGTATAATGAAACACATAAAGATCTCTAGGACTACATGTAAGAAAATAATGATGTATTTATTTTTTATTCACACCGTGCTCCAAAGCAACTAAAATTCATTAAAACATCGTTCCCCAAAAAAATTCACTGCGGGGCTGATGTTGGGGGGCCTCGCCCCCAAACCCCTCACGGGTCACTGGCTTCGCAGATGTTTCTTTCAAATGTTTCTTTGTCCCGGATTTTATTTCCCACAATCTGGTCACCCTACCCTTCATGTTTTGAAGGCACGCTGTATCAATTTGAAACCACACAATCACAGCAGGGCCCTAGGCCTACGGTATTTCAAACTTCTAAGAGCGTTTGAAATTTCTATATGTAGGCCTACCGGTACACATTTTGGTAAATTTGTCAATAGACGTGTTTTGGTGGGTTGGTGGTTTTTTAGAGAAATGGCAGTATTAGACATTAATTTTCAACCCCCAACCAAGGTCAGGACACCAACCTTGACCACTAACCCCAAACCAAAAACACTTTCTGCACAAACCTTGGAAATGGTACGTGAAACGGCCTAAATACCCACATTTTATAACCGATAATGATTCAAAAACCAGTGGTACTGGTAGACCTAGGCCTACAAACATTACAATATTTTGGACTAGCCTAGAATAACCATGAATAAGTGGAGGCCTATATTGCTATAGCCTGATCTTATCGTCATCATTTTAATCCCAACTATGACTGAGGTACCGGTACATTACAGATTCTGAATGGTACTGTGAAATTGATTATTGCATGCCCAGGGCCTAATTGTAACTATGATGTAATATTTCAATATGTGAGGGGCGTAGGCCCTACATTTTATCTAAAATGTTGATGAAATGAATGAATAAAAAATTGGCTAAAATAACAAGTTAGGGTTTTGTCATGTAGCTTGATATTGATGTTTCTATGGAAACACTTGCATCCCAGTTAGTTCAATTAACACCCTTCTGCTAGGGCCTACTAGGCCTACACCCTAAAGGCCTTTCCTATTTTATTTCATTTTATTATCTCAGTCTAGCATAAGGCAGCTGCAGATCTTACTAAGCACTCAAAGCAATCTTTATTTGTAGGAGTGGGCCTACGACTTGAGATACTATCAATCCAATTTCCTTTGGTTCCTAGGCCTATTGGGTCAGTTATCTAGATAAGAAAGTGGCCCTAGGACCTAAAATTAGGGCCACACACACGCCTTTTTGAAAAATCGATTCGTCAAATAGCTGGAAAAGAGCCCAAATTAATCCATTCATGTCTTTCAATTATACATCGCTGCAAGAATGTCATTCAGAAATATTGCCCGAAGCCGGAGACGAGCAACCATCAACGGCTGTCGTCTGTTGCTTTCCCTTTCATTGAGGGGGCTTCGATGACGAGCCGACTGGGCTACAACCCACTTGGATGTGCCTCTAAATTGTGTGTTCAACATAAATTATTGACCCTAATGCATTCATCAGTGAAATGCAGTTAGCTCGTATTAAAAATGTATTGCTAATTACCCTTAAACGACGCGACACATCAATGCCAACCTCCTTTCACGATCATATTCAAGTCAGCCATTAGGCATAAAAAACACTGGACTTGACGACGATGCGCGGCAAAACGATGCACACAACTTTTATGCGTAAATTAACATTTGAAAGATGGTAAAAAGCTTGCACGTGAATAAAAGTAATACGTAAGAATTATATGGAAATTACGAAACCCAATATCTCTACTAGATATTATATTAGAAGCGTTTAAAGCGAAAAAAATAGTGATAAATTCAAAACGTTAACAACCCTCCATCTTGGAATGCGAGTTAACTCACAGAGTCAATGTCTGTTTATCACTAAATTAAAGCGAATATTTTGTTCAGGATACTATTACAATGAACAACAAACGACAAATAATTTTATTTCCGAAGATTCAACTTTATTAGCTACATTTTTTAAACAATTAAACTACAATAATCACAAAATATATTAATGATTGATTATGAATATAGTTTCAAGGTCTGACTGAATATCCTGTAGCAGCTGGCGACACAAAAATCAAACATTTTGCATCACATAGCAATGACAATAATTATTCGTAAATCGCTCATCAGTTTCGTTAAGAAAATATTTATGCGATTAGTAATACATTTATGGAATCTTATTTGAACTCATCAGCATTTAGAATGAATAATAACTCTTTCGTTGACATTGTCACAATATTTAATTTGCAAGATCAAATTTCAAATAAATAGTAAATAGAATAGCACATTTAAATAATAATAAAATAGTCATAATCATGAAAATGTCGGGTGAAATCTGCTACTTTCATAGATGAGACCGAACTTGATATTTACCATGAAATAAGTTTCATATTTTAGTTTTCCATGTAGAAAAATCCTTCACAGAAGTGAAATTACGAGTATGATATTATTTTTAGTCACAACTAAATTGTAGCTCCCAATTATTTCAACATACAGCAATAAAAGTACCAGTCTTCAACCATCAATTTTTATTCCATTCAATTTCAAGTAGTGGACAAATCTATGTTCGTAATGTGATAATTATCATGTTTGATACTCAAGTCAAATCACATAACTAATTGATTTAAATATTTTTCTCAAAATAAGTCCCATTCCAAAATGTATTTACATTGTATGTCTTTAGTTTGGGGTAAAAACCAGTGACACTACTTTTAAGAAAATTGAGAAAGAAATGTTAAAAAACCATGGAGTCGAACTCTCCAAGAAAAATGTGCTGAAAATAATTGAAATTATACTCAACCAAGGCCCAGGGATACCACTACTGCAATGTTTCAGTAACATCTATTTCAAAGATTTTTGGTTCAATTAAAATCAAACCTTATCCTTGCTCAGTTGGTTCCATATTCTTTTTTTAATGAATTTAATAATTTGTTAAAAACAAAGGGCTGGTTTTTCAATCTGTGTACTGCAGGTTTGATATAAGCAGCGTCACTGACAGTAGTGCCGGTGCCAACAAGTGAACAGTCCAGAAATGCATCATATGTGTATGAAGTAGGCTTATAAATATATTTCAATAGTACATAACCTTGATATCATAATTATATCACCTTACGAGCAACAGTACCGCTTAATCAAAGTTTAAACAGCAAATTTACTCACTTATTATAAAATTCTACATAATTATTATTTACATTCAAAAATACAACAATTATTGTGGGTGCACAATAATATGAATGTGATGAAATGTGAGATGAGATGCAGATATGAGTGGATTTAAGCTAAAACATTTTCTTCTTGACAGCAGTGTATCTCTCCATGTAGTCATCGTAACCAGGAACTTCTCTGAAACTTTTTATATCAAACAGATTTCCATCCAATGTAAGAGTAGAAATCTTTGAATTAGTTAGAATTCTGGAATTGATTGCCGGTAATTGAAGGCAATTTTCTTCCAGCCTCAAAGTTTTCAGACGAGGACAGTTGGCAATTTGTTCTGATATCGTAGTTAGACGATTTTGGTTCAAATTTAATTCCGTGACTCGAAGATCTGCTACACCATCTGGAACAACTGTTATTTTGTTTTTTGATAAATCTAGTGCATCCAAATGTACGATACCATTGAACATAAGCGGGAATACCGTAAGTTGGTTTTCGCACAAATTAACCTGCTTCAAATGTGTTAGGTTTGATAATGATTGTGGAACATCAGTCAACTTGTTGCTACAAACAGACAAACTTTCCAGTTTGGTAAGATTTCCAATCACATCAGGCAGGTACGTTAGTCTGTTTCGATTCAAATTAAGATGCTTGAGGTTTTGAAAGGAGCCAATATCATTAGGCAATTCAGTAAACCTATTCTCGGAGAGGTCAAGGGTTCGAAGAATCTCTTCTAGCTGCTTAAGACTCGGTGGAAATTCAGTCAACTTCCCCTGAGAAATTTTGAGTACTCCCGTTTTCTTTGCTGTTTCATAATGCTGCTTTATTGCCGAGTTGCCCATGTAGTTAGTGTGTTCTGTTCTGCTCGATGGTATTACAGCCGTATGCCGAGGCTGAGGTCCCGACTGTTGCGACGGATACGATGGGCTTACTCGACTTGTTGATGGGACTGGTGTATTACTTCCCGGACACAATTGACCCTGAAAAACACCAATAGGAAATTATGATTATTTCATCAAGATATCGGAGTCAGAGGAAACAAAACACCTGTTACACACCTACAGGAGCCAAGATGACGTCTATATCTGTAATGAGAAACATGGAAACTTACCATGTAAATATTCAATGTCTCCACGCCAACATATTCATTTTTTAAAGCTAACCCAATTATACTTTGGCAAACACCTATAATTGAATAAATGTGGAGTTCAATCGGAATCTATTCGTACTCAGGACTTGTTTACAAAAGGCTATCACTAAATATTGAAAGTCGGATGACAGCCATTTATGTCCGCCCCTTTAGCTGTCAGAAAGAAGAAAAGTTTGCAGTACTTGATTTTACCGTGCGTCGCGCATTGATCGATTTGAACAAAGATGGCGAAATGATTGTGTTGTTAATCTGTAAATATTGAAGAAAGTAAATAAGTGAGATGTAGGCTATGATCTGGTTATGCATACTGTAAACGAACTCTCCTTGGTGATTCAGCAGGGTGTTCAGCTATGTCGGTAACACCGCACACCGACAGAAATGCTTCAGGTAGGACAATATCAAGTTGCAGCATGATCTTTCCGTCCCCACCTTTGCTACTTTGCACACCTGTGATGATCATATTGATTGACTCAATATTTCACACTGGATGTTGTTTCGAGTAATTCGTCTGTACATGTTGAGGTTACCTTATTTACGTCACGCATATAGTATTGTATGAGACATTTGAGCCATGTCACATAGGCCTACCCTGCAGGAATAGGCTTACCTAATTTCCATCACTCATAGGCCAACCATGGTCTATAGACTGTTGCCCTTTGGTTATTCTCGAAGATAGGCCTAGGTCTAGTGGTTATTCTAGTCCTTGATTTGACATTACATAGGCCTACTGTGATTTCTACCCTTCCCAAGTTGTAGGCCCAATATATTATAGGCCTATAGCATAAGGTAGGAGGAGGAGGACCCCATTGGTCTAGACCGGGTTATTTTTTTTAAAATGTATTTATTATTAACTCTTGCAGTTGCACATAAATGCGCGGTGGCAAGTTCCCTATCAATCCTATCCTATCGCCTCCCTAACCTTCTGACGGAATAGCTTCAACCCTATTTCATGCTCAAGTATACTTCTACTAAGCCCATTCCAATCCCTACCTGTCCTATTCAAGAAAGAGAACTTACCGACATCTAATCTAGCCCCCTTTATAACTACTGCTCTATCATGACTTCGCCTACCCCCATACCCTGACTCATTCCTTTCAATCAACCTATTCAACTCTCCCCAGCCCCCTTCTCCTTCCATTACCCTGAAGAAATTACAGATCCGATCCTCCTTTCTCCGTATTTCCAATTCCCGCCATCCCAAGTCTCGGATCATCTCAGATGGACTCTCCAATATTCTCACCCTCTCCCCCCTTTCATTCTCCCCCCATTTCCACCTCCTAACCCTACCTGTAACCCTTCTAACTGCAATCCTTTGCACCCTTTCCACATCCCTTATCTCACCTAATCTATAAGGATCCCAAACTGAACTAGCATATTCCACCATGGGACGCACTAATGGAGAAAGTAGATGAACATAGGGGTATTTCGGAAGTGCAGCATGGGTTTAGGAAGGGGTATTCATGTGAGACACAGTTGTTAGGTTTTGCAGAAGAGCTGGCAGGGGTAGTAGACAAGGGGGGCTGTATTGATGCAGTGTTTTTAGATTTTGAAAAGGCTTTCGACAAGGTAGATCACACTATATTATTAGGGAAGTTGAAACTGTCCATTGGGAATGCTGGGTTAGTTAATTGGATTGGAAACTTTCTTCAGGATAGAGTTCAAATGGTTCGAGTAGGTTCGGAGGTTTCAAGTGAGGTTAAGGTTACGTCAGGAGTTCCACAGGGTAGTGTGCTAGGTCCGTTATTATTTGATTTATATATAGATGATCTGACTAGGGTTGTTAATTCGAGAATAAGGTTATTTGCGGATGATTGTGTGGTATATAGGTAAATCAATACAGAGGAGGATGTAGTAGCTATTCAGGCAGATTTGACGGCACTTAATTGTTGGGTTCAGTTGAACAAGATGGGGTTAAATGAAGGGAAGTGTAAGTTAGTCACCTTTGGTAGGAGGAGAGAGAGGGCTGATGTAGTGTATGATGTAGGAGGGAAGTCACTTGAGTCAGTGGAAAATTACAAGTACTTGGGGGTGGTATTTGATAGACGTCTAGGGTGGGGGAGTCAGATTGAGAGAATAGTAAAAAAGAGTATAAATGCACTAAACTTTGTAATGAGGCAGCTTAGGGGGACAAGTATGGAGATAAAGGAAAAGGCTTATTTCTCGTTAGTGCGTCCCATGTTGGAATATGCTAGTTCAGTTTGGGATCCTTATAGATTAGGTGAGATAAGGGATGTGGAAAGGGTGCAAAGGATTGCAGTTAGAAGGGTTACAGGTAGGGTTAGGAGGTGGAAATGGGGGGAGAATGAAAGGGGGGAGAGGGTGAGAATATTGGAGAGTCCATCTGAGATGATCCGAGACTTGGGATGGCGGGAATTGGAAATACGGAGAAAGGAGGATCGGATCTGTAATTTCTTCAGGGTAATGGAAGGAGAAGGGGGCTGGGGAGAGTTGAATAGGTTGATTGAAAGGAATGAGTCAGGGTATGGGGGTAGGCGAAGTCATGATAGAGCAGTAGTTATAAAGGGGGCTAGATTAGATGTCGGTAAGTTCTCTTTCTTGAATAGGACAGGTAGGGATTGGAATGGGCTTAGTAGAAGTATACTTGAGCATGAAATAGGGTTGAAGCTATTCCGTCAGAAGGTTAGGGAGGCGATAGGATAGGATTGATAGGGAACTTGCCACCGCGCATTTATGTGCAACTGCAAGAGTTAATAATAATAATAATAATAATAATAATAACGAGAAATAAGCCTTTTCCTTTATCTCCATACTTGTCCCCCTAAGCTGCCTCATTACAAAGTTTAGTGCATTTATACTCTTTTTTACTATTCTCTCAATCTGACTCCCCCACCCTAGACGTCTATCAAATACCACCCCCAAGTACTTGTAATTTTCCACTGACTCAAGTGACTTCCCTCCTACATCATACACTACATCTGCCCTCACTCTCCTCCTACCAAAGGTGACTAACTTACACTTCCCTTCATTTAACCCCATCTTGTTCAACTGAACCCAACAATTAAGTGCCGTCAAATCTGTCTGAATAGCTACTCATAAGCTAGAGGTTCTGTCTAAATATTATTAAGCCTGGATGGATATTGTTTGCTTAACGACCCCACCAATAGCTAGGTTATACGGGGGTACCAATGAGCTTAACGACCCCACCAACAGCTAGGTTATACGGGGCTACCAATGAGCAGATGATTGTGAATTTGCCGATTCACGTACCATGCCAATTTTTTTATTCTTTGTGGTAGGGGAAATTGGTGTTTGGGTGGGTTGGTGTTGTTTTGTTTTGGTGTTTTGGAGAAGTGACAGTATTTAAACCATAATTTTCCAACCCCAATCAAGGTTAGTGCATCAACCCTGACCGCTAATCCCAATCCAAAAGACACTTTCTACACAAATATTGGAAATGGTACGTTAATCAGTGAAATTACCATGATGATTATGGAGCAGTGGCGTGATGATGAGCAAAAATACATTTACACTAACCCATACCTTATGCGGGACTCGAACCCACGCCCAACAGTGACTTCAGCTTGTGAAGCGGTGCCTCAGCTGACTAAGCTACCGAGGGTGGCAATATTAGGCTAATAATGCCTATCTAGGAATCTAGGACAAGGCATATTCACAAGTTGGACAGTCTTAATGAGGTCTAGGCCTACTGTTAGTCTATTTAGGACTAGCATGATGTATTGTATTGCATTCAGTCTTTATTGTTGCAATAATGTATATGATAGTATAGTAATATATAACAGGTTATAATATGATAGTAAATGTAGCCTACAATTAGGTGGGGTTCACACTTGAAAGGTGATCTTCCACCCAAATCCTTTTTTAAAACTACGGTAGTGAAAATAATAATAATAGCTTTATGTTTATCTCAATTCTGATAATAATAATAGGATTGACAAAAAATAATATTGAGATCAGATAATAGTAGGCCTACCGGTAACATTAGTGAAAATTCAGAACTGCGCATATGAAAAAATTAATTATATCAAGAGATAGGTTCCGTACGGATACTGCGGGGGAGGGGGGGGGGGGGGGGGGGGGGGCATAACAGCCCCGCAGGGAATTTGTTGGAAAACTTTGTTTTTCAAAGTATCTTGTTACTATTTTGGAAATAGTGATCCCATTGGAAGACTATTTGGGAGGGAATCAAACTTGAATACTTGAGAATAGCAACACTGCTTCAAGGACGTAATTGGCTATTGGATTCACCCCCCCCCCCCTCCCCTCACGCTCATCATAACCATGGTGTTGATGTTGCCTACTAATTTAATGCGCGGAATTTCAATGACGGATTCTTCTTCTTTGATAACATTCATTATTCAACAATATTCGTTATTTTACAACTATGCACAAATTGAAAGCAAGAGCTGCATTTTTGAAGTTTAGAACTGCGCATATTAGGGTCAACTGCGCACTAATTAGACGAGCTTTAGCGAGGATTCAATTTGACATACTGAAAAAAATTGGTGTTCGTTTTTATGTTTTTTTTTAATGTTTTTTTGTCGGTTATCCACAGGTCAAACGGCTACAGTCTATCAATTTCAAACTTTTTTTATTATGGTTTCTCATCTAATTTAGATCTGTATAGTAAATTGTGGCATTATCGGGTGGTAACTTTTTTGTTTATGAATTTTCGAAATTATAACACGGCGGAAAAAAAAGAAAATATTTTTATTTTCCAAAAAAATGAAATTCCGTGTGAAGTTGAATTACATCCTGAAACACATTTCTGGAAATTCTCAGCTTGATCGGATCAGCCATTTTGAAGAAAAAACATGAAATGTACTAAATTGGTACCACTCGAAGCAGTTTTTACCCATTTATAACTAAAATGTTACCCAATTGGCTAATTTAGGCAAAAGTTTGGCAATGAAGTCGACAAACTATTACTTTCCGCTCGTCTAACAACGCGTATATAGCGTTTTCCTAGTATAAGTAACCCAGGCTGGGCAACAGTAATTGTAATTGCAGTTATCGAAAATGATGGAAATGTGAAAAGAGGTTGGTAATGATACAGATTCATAGCAGTAAGTAGCATTCAAAGTAACTAACAGTTTTCAATCAGGAAATCACTCAACAGTGTATATGAATTCTTTTCGGGATGCGATCATGAATATTGTTGAAGATTTAAAAATATCTCATTCCTAATTCATTTGCTTTGTAGGATATTTTATTCACATATTCATATATTATAATAGAATGTATTATAAATTAATGTTTTCATTATTATCACGTGCTTAGAAGATTGACTAACTTACGTGTCGAGTTTTATAGATATAGCACTATTACATCACTAGCATTTTATATTCATATCCATGTAGGCCTGCAGTTTATTTCTTATCATTATATTTGAATTTATTATTACTGGACAGGGCTGTGTGTGTTAGGTACCGGTATTTACGAAAAATAACACTTATCGGTAGGCCTACTTTGCTACTATTTTGTTATTTGATATATTTTGAAGGACTTGCCATATATTGTATGCATAATCCTATGCAATGATCTATTAACACCTTTTGCTCGAACCCAGCAATACCAGTATGGTTTTCACATCAGATCTATAAACCTTTACAATCAAATCAAATCAAAATTCCGTCAAGAAGATGATATTTCCAAATTTAAAATATTATTAAGAGCAGATTTACTACGTGAAAATGAAGTTGGCCCCACATGACTGTGTATTCATCTTTTTCAAATTTAATTTTATTTCTTTTTTTTTATAATGATATTTATATGTTTTTTGTTTTGTTTTTTCCCATTGTATTACTCCATTATGTTATTTTCTTCCAATTTTCTATTCCTTAAATGTTATATTTCATTATTCCAGTATGTTAATTTAGTTATCTTAGTTTAGGCTGGTGGTAAGGCACATGTTGTTACGGGGCTTGCTCTATTCTTACCACCAGCGATACACTACATTTAAAATTCATATGTATTATAATGTATTGTGTATCAAATAAATAATGGTAATAATAATAATAATTTGGATGAATAAATAAATGAAATGAAAGTAGAATAGGTTCTAAGATGATAGTTAAGTATGCCTATAGGTGAAGAGGAACTCTCGGAGGCTGTAAAAGGCATTCAGGACAAGGAAAGATTTGAATAAAAGGAAGGAATGATGAAAATATATTTACCTAATTTCAGAATAATTTATCTGATAAGACATACCATGAAGGGGTATTGATATGATGTTGGTAATGATCAATAATTATATCAATAATGAAAAAATAATTAAACCAAATTCTCTTTTTTTTCATTCGTCTCTTGAAACTTTTGATGATTTGTGCATACTTGTGATGTCAACCCATCTTGACAAAGGAGGCTGATGAAATCAACCACTCTACAGGGCGGGCCCGGCCCCCCGACTTTTTCCTTACGGTACTTTATTGTTCACAAAAACATTAAGCAGAAAATATTATTACATTTCTGGAGAATTCCACAATTTGGTTTGATTTGATTATTATTTTTTTTTTTGAATTATCCTCGGCCTACTAGCAGTTGGATCAAACAACACTTGATGATTTTATACGTTATCTTTTCATTTACTATTCGGCCAGTGAATGTGTGAACACTCAACCTGGACCCGAGGGGTTAACAACTCCTGGAATATGGTGTTTCGACTGGAATCTAAATACACGTGTTCATATAATATATAGTCGCTTCACAAAATTATTGAAACAGATCGTAAAACTCGCGGCAACGAGAGATGTAATATAATTGGTGACGACCTTGGGTGGGGAAGACTTTCCACAGAACCCAGTTTCAGTAATTGTTTCCGTATATTTAAATAGCGGGGGACGAGTTTCCATGGAACAGACATTCCGAGGGGTGGAGACGCAATGAATACATTTAATTATATATAAGAACTGACTTTCTGAGTGACGACTTTCCAAGGGGTAGAGATTCAGCCATCCCAATGGGGTTAACTCACTTGAAAGTTATAGGCCTCTAAAACAGCTGACGTCACACCTTCCTCGCAGCGAAGTTGTCAACAGTCTCCACCTAATAGATCTATCCTATACGACTTTGTGATTGTGACGACTTGCATAATTATTATCCAAGCGCTCGACATGCCACATTTCTTTTCATCACATATTTGTATTTATTGTATATATATATATATATATATATATATATATATATATATATCTATCTCTCTCTCTCTCTCTCTCTCTCTCTCTCTCTCTCTCTCTCTCTCTCTCTCTCTCTCTCTCTATATATATATATATATATATATATATATATACTGTAATGATCAATTTTACATCTGCTATCAAGGGAAAGAAGTAATCATTGCCCAAGAGATTCAGTTCAAAGTGGAAGATATCAACATTCGTGTGTTTATACTGAAAGACTTTTATCTGCGGCGAAAAATTATGGTCACAGACAGCGCAGTCCTGGTGTTGAAGACCATTAGTTTTAAACATTTAAAATGGGGTGGTAAGATCGCCCTTCTGGTGCCCCGCCCAAACGATCCTATCTTTCATCCATAGCCTTAATTGGGGAACAATGATTCTGTATCAAGTTTCGATGTTATTGAAAAAAAAAAATATATATTTGTAATAATCGTTTGTTATTGAACATTTTATTTTCCAAAATTAAAAAAAATGCATTCTTTGATACAGGATGGAAGTGTTATTATTGCAACAATCAACTTGAGATATTTGGTTGTTGTCGACAACACAGCTTGTTATGGCGCAAACTAAAAACAAATATCTAGCTGCTAAGATAATTAAATTATACATTTTTCAGTGTTGCTTATATCAAAAACTGCGATTTCTTGTATAGCTACATTTTCACAGTTATTAATATTTATATTTAGATAACTGTCAAGCCAACGATAAGGATGTGGTGGAAAAAGTTATAGAAAGACCTAGAGTAAAATGATTGAGGAAATGGGATGGGAAAATTTGGCAAAACGAAGACAAATAGAAAGAATGTTTAATTTTGTTAGAGTCAAGAATGAATATACAGGATGGGAGAAATTGAGCAATAGATTTGGAAAGGGATTACAAAGAAGTACAAAGGAAGGGGTAAGAATGGAGGTGGAGAGAGTGGATAGAGAAGTAGGGAAATATGGATTCATCCAGAGAACGACGCGGGAATGGAATGAATTGAAAGAAGAGTTGAAGAATATAACGAAGATAAGTGATTTAAGAAGAGAGCCAAGAAAAAATAACAATGTATAATTGTATCAAGTAGGCTATGTTTGTTTGTTTTCCTCTGATTTCATGATAGTAATCATTACCACCTGTTCTGAAGACAATCTGTAATGATATATATGATATATATGTAATGTAATGAAATACAAATCAATAATACCGGTACAGTAGCTGAGTGGTTAGCGCACTTGCTTCGTGTGACCCGGGAGGTGAAGGGACATATCGGACCCGGTTCGATCCCCGCCACCGTCCATCTTTACAGGGGTGCATCGTGGTTTCCCTCTGTAGTCTAGGCTGATGCCGGAATGGTTCCCACAATATAGGCCACGACCGCTTCCTTCCCACTATCCTTCCCACTACCCATAAAAACCTTCATCTCATCGTCCCATCATCTCATTAATCATCCATCCGACGCCAATAGATCTTAGTAATCATTACAGTGCGTCGTTAAAAACCCAATAATAATAATAAAAAAAAATCAATAATTGTAGTTTGCGTGTTAAGCAACGCATAGTTGAACCTGCTGTGGAAACGTCGTGCTTATCTGTCCAGTATAGTTCATGATACATCTTGTATTGGAGATATTGAAATATCGATTATGAGAAAAGAGCATTCAAAGATTGGCACATACAAGTGATGGTGGGAAAACTCTACCTTCAAATAATTTCAATAAATGAAATATATAAACAAGATATTTAAATATACTCTTCCCAAAATAACAGAAGAAACATAAGAACATATGCAAAAAAAAGATTGAAAAATATATAATACATGACCAGGGCTACTCCCTGCATAATCTTCAACATTCCAGACTTGTCTTTTGGGCACCAATGAGTTACGTTTGAGAATTGAAATGCTGGGTTGTACGTACACCAAGCAGTGCCAATGCCAGCAGTTGCCCGCCATCTTGTTGTGCCTCTCGTACCGCGGCGGCAAGCAGACTGTTGTCACAAGCGCAACGGTGGCTCCCGAACGTACCCGAGCCTGGATCGAACACGTGTTTGCTGTCTCCTCTTGCATTGGATAGGGCGCCTGCTCTTAGTGCTAGGGGGACTGGGTTCGAATACTGACTGTGCTATCTTTGGGGGGTTTAAAATATCATTTAAAAGCTTCCAGTGATGGGCCATGGGTCAATTTTTTTTTGTTATCCTCGAACCTCCTTGGTTTGTACCAGCAAGATGCATTGAGGGTTGCGCTGGTTTGCCGGTTGGAGATGGTGTCCTCACTTCCTGCGCAGACGCCACACGACTGCACCGTCTAGCGTGTGACAGCAGGCGCCGTGGAGAGGCTGCTGTCACACGTCAGACGACTGCCCCGTCTGGTGTGTGACAGCAGGCGCCGTGCAGAGGCTGCTGTCACACGTCAGACGACTGTACCGTCTGGCGTGTGACAGCAGGCGCCGTGGAGAGGCTGCTGTCACACGCCACACGACTGCACCGTCTGGCGTGTGACAGCAGGCGCCGTGGAGAGGCTGCTATCACACGTCAGACGACTGTACCGTCTGGCGTGTGACAGCAGGCGCCGTGCAGAGGCTGCTGTCACACGCCACACGACTGCACCGTCTAGCGTGTGACAGCAGGCGCCGTGGAGAGGCTGCTGTCACACGCCACACGACTGTACCGTCTGGCGTGTGACAGCAGGCGCCGTGGAGAGGCTGCTGTCACACGCCACACGACTGTACCGTCTGGTGTGTGACAGCAGGCGCCGTGGAGAGGCTGCTGTCACACGTCAGACGACTGCACCGTCTGGCGTGTGACAGCAGGCGCCGTGGAGAGGCTGCTGTCACACGCCACACGACTGCACCGTCTGGCGTGTGACAGCAGGCGCCGTGGAGAGGCTGCCGTCACACGCCACACGACTGTACCGTCTGGCGTGTGACAGCAGGCGCCGTGGAGAGGCTGCTGTCACACGCCACACGACTGTACCGTCTGGCGTGTGACAGCAGGCGCCGTGGAGAGGCTGCCGTCACACGCCACACGACTGCCCCGTCTGGCGTGTGACAGCAGGCGCCGTCCACGCACGTCGTGCCAGAAACGCCAGAAATAAACGGATAAACCTGCCAGTTCGACCGAGCCGCGGGAACCGGCCGCATTCATTGAATCAGGCTCACGGGAAAATCCGGTTTTCGTTCGACTAGAGTGACTTCTGTTCCCACAGCGTTGTATTTCAGTGTGAACGTGGCATGTAAACGATCGCAGTGGGTTGTGGTGCAAGTGCAACTGCTTCAGAGGAATATCTAGTGGGGTGTCTGTGCAGCTAGGGATCAACTAGAACTGCGGTCTCACCGCCTTCTCCATGACTAACATTACACCTGGATACTTCCTGTGCTGGGCTCGAGTGATGCCGCAACTGTCGGTACACGCGTGAGCTGCGGGTTGCTGTCGGTACACGCGTGAGCTGCGGGTTGCTATCGGTACACGCGTGAACTGCGGGTTGCTGCCGGCAAACGCGTGTATTGCGGGTTGCTGCCAGCGCACGCGTGTGTTGCGGGTTGCGTGTGAGAATGCCGCACTACGACGACACGTCCCTGCTGGTCCCTGCGGGCGGAGTGCGCCGATATCGGGTCGCCACGCAGGCCCCGCCCCCTCCGAGCCGCGCGCAGCCCCGCCTTCTGGCCGTCAGGCGGCGCACAGACGCTGTCGACGAGCAGTCCGAGTCGGTCCGAGGTGGGCAGTAGGGCAGTAGAGCAGTCTGTTGTCACAAGCCAAACGGCAGCCTGGATTGAACGCGTGTTTGCTCTATCCTCTTGCCTTGAATAGGGCGCCTGCTCTCAATGTGTGACGTCACATGTGACAGACGCAGTGGCAATCTCGCCTGCTTGCAAGTGGATCAAACACATGGTTACACTGGCTGGCAGTTCTTATTCAAGATCGGCGGCAACTTTTGTCAGGTGGAGGAAAGTCAAACTTCGGTTTGAGCTTTCTTCGGATCTTCTGCCAGCTTGAGACTGTAGCCCTCTCTCTCTCTCTCTCCTCTCTCTCTCTCTCTCCTCTCTCTCTCTCTCTCCTCTCTCTCTCTCTCTCGCCCTCTCTCTCTCGCCCTCTCTCTCTCGCCCTCTCTCTCTCGCCCTCTCTCTCTCTCTCTGTCCCCACGAGGTGATGACTCGACCAGAGCATGTGTGACCAAGGTCGGCCGGGAGGCGAGTCGTGTGGGATAACCGCGCTCGTACCCCAGCTAACCTGGCTGATGGTGGGGTGACACCTGTGGACGAGTCGGGAACCGATCAGTCTCGCGCTAACCGCTTGACATCCGGTCTGCCTCTCACCACATATGTCACCCAGCGTGTGTATGACGGCTGGCTCGAACCGGCCGTGCGGCGGTGCTGTCAGATGGGCGAGACGGTCGCTCGGACGCTGCCTCCAAGCAGCTGTCCCCCTCCCCCTCCCCCCCCCCGCCCCCCCGCCCTCGGTCGGCCGCGTGAGTCAGTCGCGCCACTGGTGTCGAGCCGCCAACACGTACAGTGTCGTCACACAAGCAGTGCTGCCAACAGGTAGTGGATTCATTCATTTCTATTGGAACAGATCAAAAAGGTGTCGTGTGTTACGGACTTTTGGAGCCATTTAGCACATTTATCTGTGGCGGGAAAGTGTGGTCACAGACAGCGCAGTCCTGGTGTTGAAGTTCATTAGTTTTAAATGATCAAAATGGGGTGGTAAGATCGCCCTTGTGGTGCCCCATCCAAACGATCCTACCTTTCATTCATTCAAATAGCTTTATTGGAGAGCAATGATTTTGTATCAAGTTTGGATGTAAATGAACCAAACATTATCAATGTGACTGAATCATGATGTGAATCATCCAAAGCCTGTCGATACGATTAGAGCACGTGCTTTTGATAGGCTCCATCCATTGCTAGCGCGTGTCGAGCAGAGAGACTCCTGTCTTGTGACGTAGCAGGCGATTTCATGCAACACCGAGCCATGTCCGTGCTGGAATTAATCAATCAGTTTCCATTGCGAATGGAAGAAAAAGAAAACGGATCAATTGATCAACAGTTGCTTACAGGGGACATTGTAAGCCTCATATTTTCCATGTTATTTTATGTACCGGTACCTTTATCTTAGATACTACTTCTCTTATATTACCTACTTCATTTCTCTTGAACACGCATCTTGAAAGTGTGTGCACACACTCTCCACTGACAGGATTTTATAACCATATTGCAACAATGCTCACAACAATGGAGTTTCAAACAATGCTCCAAAATTTGCTACATTTTTCAATTTTTCATTTTTTTTTTCATTTGTTGCAGAGTTATAAAATCCTATCCACATATGTAGTAAATATGTATAAAAATACTACAAAAAGTTCAAGGATCTAGCTTCAACAGTTTTTGAGAAAAAGGTACATGTATTAGTATAGGAAAGTTTTTGATTCCAAGATGAATGCACTTGAAAATGATGTTCCGTGGATTTATTTCCGAACAATCAATACAACTGAAGCATTTGACGGCTGTGATATTGAGATGTTGTCATGCTTAACTAAACATTCAATTGTAATTAAACTGTTTGCGTTTTTAAAACAAATCTTGAGATGATCAGCTAGGAATGGACCAAATTATTTCAACATGGAAAAAAAGTGAAAAATCATTTTTTACTTACAATGTCCCCTAAGCAACCATTTCACTTCCAATTGCCCACTAGTGATAGGCGTGGCTTATTGGCAGGCCACCTAGATCTATACTTTATGTGGTCATTAAGAGATACTCTGATTGGCAATGTCAATTGACCCCATGACAAACAGCTCATTTGATTGGATGTTTTGTTTTGTGACGTTTGTGGGCGGGTCAATCACCAGTTGTCACTAGTGATAGGCGTGGCTTATTGGCAGGCCACCAGCCACCTAGATCTACACTTCACGTGGGCATTTATAGATACTCTGATAGGTAATGTCAATTTACCCACATAACAAAGCCCATTTGATTGGATGTTCTGTTTTGTGACGTTTGTGGGCGGGTCAATCACTAGTTCTCAATGGCTTCAGTTTGTTGGACGTTTCTTTTTCTGTTATTTCGAACCGACCTGCATCACGTGACCAAGAAATGCCTATTGTTTGGTGATTGGATGAGCGATATCGAACACTTCTCTCCGACTCTCACGGCGCACTGCGCAAGTGGCCTGCACTTTGACCGACCAAACTGACGAGTTTGCAAAACAAGATTCACATCACGTCAACATAGGTTTAGGTTACATTTGTGGTCACGCACACTCATCCGACTTGGAACTGTATGCGGTTTTGGGGCCAAATCGGTTGGACCAGTTTCGAGAAAAACGCCATCTCGACATCTTGGAAAACTCCAGTAAGATTCGGCCGGGCGGAAAAACGTTGAAAATAAAATCCAATTAGAGAAATTAAAATTTTTACTGAACATGAATACGTTTTTTTTCTTAGCTATTTGTTAAGGGTTGATACATTTCAAATAGGCCTATACATGTGTATGTTGTCAAGAATAGTCAAATACTATAGGAGCATACTACAATTTATACTTAAGAGGCCTCTTTACATGTTGCCTACCGGCTCGATTGCAGACGTTAAGTTGGCAACGGAAAACCAATCATCGTATCAACACACAGTTGTCGGTTAAATGATCACTAGTATTCAATACGTGCTCGCTCGAAGAGCTTTAGTTCGTGGTATGTTTTCAACCCTTTCGAAATAATTGTCAAAAATCAACATGTTTCCACTCTTTTTTCATTGTTTTTACGATTTTTTTCAGAGTAATTTAATAGAAAATTATGATTTTTAGTGAACGTAGAGGCACAGATATACTCATTATTGTTTTATTACAGAAATAATTGGACTGATTGGTCTTGCCATTTACCTACCATGTGTTGGGAGCTAAAGGCCTGTATTGACGCTTTTTGTCCTGATTTGACCGTTCCCTGCAGGTTTTACTCCTGGGCTGTGAGATGTAAAGTAGCCTCTTGACACCATGTGTTGGGAGCTAAAGGCCTGTATTGACGCTTTTTGTCCTGATTTGACCGTTCCCTGCAGGTTTTACTCCTGGGCTGTGAGATGTAAAGTAGCCTCTTGACACCATGTGTTGTGAGCTAAAGGCCTGTATTGACGCTTTTTGTCCTGTTTTGTTCGTTCCCTGCAGGTTTTACTCCTGAGTTGTGAGATGTAAAGTAGCCTCTTGACACCATGTGTTGTGAGCTAAAGGCCTGTATTGACGCTTTTTGTCCTGTTTTGTTCGTTCCCTGCAAGTTTTACTCCTGGGTTGTGAGATGTAAAGTAGCCTCTTGACACCATGTGTTGTGAGCTAAAGGCCTGTATTGACGCTTTTTGTCCTGATTTGACCGTTCCCTGCAGGTTTTACTCCTGGGCTGTGAGATGTAAAGTAGCCTCTTGACACCATGTGTTGTGAGCTAAAGGCCTGTATTGACGCTTTTTGTCCTGTTTTGTTCGTTCCCTGCAGGTTTTACTCCTGGGCTGTGAGATGTAAAGTAGCCTCTTGACACCATGTGTTGTGAGCCAGATGCCTGTATTGACGCTTTTTGTCCTGTTTTGTTCGTTCCCTGCAAGTTTTACTCCTGGGTTGTGAGATGTAAAGTAGCCTCTTGACACCATGTGTTGTGAGCTAAAGGCCTGTATTGACGCCTTTTGTCCTGTTTTGTTCGTTCCCTGCAGGTTTTACTCATGGCTTGTGAGATGTAAAGTAGTCTCTTGACACCATGTGTTGTGAGCTAAAGGCCTGTATTGACGCTTTTTGTCCTGTTTTGTTCGTTCCCTGCAGGTTTTACTCCTGGGTTGTGAGATGTAAAGTAGCCTCTTGACACCATGTGTTGTGAGCTAAAGGCCTGTATTGACGCTTTTTGTCCTGTTTTGTTCGTTCCCTGCAGGTTTTACTCCTGGGCTGTGAGATGTAAAGTAGCCTCTTGACACCATGTGTTGTGAGCTAAAGGCCTGTATTGACGCTTTTTGTCCTGTTTTGTTCGTTCCCTGCAAGTTTTACTCCTGGGTTGTGAGATGTAAAGTAGCCTCTTGACACCATGTGTTGTGAGCTAAAGGCCTGTATTGACGCTTTTTGTCCTGTTTTGTTCGATCCCTGCAGGTTTTACTCCTGGGCTGTGAGATGTAAAGTAGCCTCTTGACACCATGTGTTGTGAGCTAAAGGCCTGTATTGACGCTTTTTGTCCTGTTTTGTTCGATCCCTGCAGGTTTTACTCCTGGGTTGTGAGATGTAAAGTAGCCTCTTGACACCATGTGTTGTGAGCTAAAGGCCTGTATTGACGCTTTTTGTCCTGTTTTGTTCGATCCCTGCAGGTTTTACTCCTGGGTTGTGAGATGTAAAGTAGCCTCTTGACACCATGTGTTGTGAGCTAAAGGCCTGTATTGACGCTTTTTGTCCTGTTTTGTTCGTTCCCTGCAGGTTTTACTCCTGGGTTGTGAGATGTAAAGTAGCCTCTTGACACCATGTGTTGTGAGCTAAAGGCCTGTATTGACGCTTTTTGTCCTGTTTTGTTCGTTCCCTGCAGGTTTTACTCCTGGGCTGTGAGATGTAAAGTAGCCTCTTGACACCATGTGTTGTGAGCTAAAGGCCTGTATTGACGCTTTTTGTCCTGATTTGACCGTTCCCTGCAGGTTTTACTCCTGGGCTGTGAGATGTAAAGTAGCCTCTTGACACCATGTGTTGTGAGCTAAAGGCCTGTATTGACGCTTTTTGTCCTGATTTGACCGTTCCCTGCAGGTTTTACTCCTGGGTTGTGAGATGTAAAGTAGCCTCTCGACACCATGTGTTGTGAGCCAGATGCCTGTATTGACGCTTTTTGTCCTGTTTTGTTCGTTCCCTGCAGGTTTTACTCCTGGGCTGTGAGATGTAAAGTAGCCTCTTGACACCATGTGTTGTGAGCTAAAGGCCTGTATTGACGCTTTTTGTCCTGATTTGACCGTTCCCTGCAGGTTTTACTCCTGGGCTGTGAGATGTAAAGTAGCCTCTTGACACCATGTGTTGTGAGCTAAAGGCCTGTATTGACGCTTTTTGTCCTGATTTGACCGTTCCCTGCAGGTTTTACTCCTTGGCTGTGAGATGTAAAGTAGCCTCTTGACACCATGTGTTGTGAGCTAAAGGCCTGTATTGACGCTTTTTGTCCTGATTTGACCGTTCCCTGCAGGTTTTACTCCTGGGTTGTGAGATGTAAAGTAATGTAAATCATCAACAGAGAAAGATGAGTGTTCAGTGAGAACTTCTCTGAGTAGTTGTTTAAAAATATGGTTTTCCTCAGTGCGTTCAAGTGCTGATAATTTGTTGAAAATGCATGATACACATTAGGCCTACGTATACTGCATGGGATCGAATCAGCCGCTCCGAAATAAATAGTTATCCAATGTTTACATTCTTATCAAATATCTGGAAATAGAGGTTATATATTCTTTACTGAGCATCTTGCGCACGGAGGATCACGCAGACTCGACAGTTTCAGTTGTCGCGTGACGTCACGTGACCTCTGACCTCCAGCGTGGGCGCTGACAGCTGTTCGGAACGTTGCAATGACGTCATCAGTGAAGACTGTTGAACGTCGCGGTCAGCTGAGCCACCGCTTCGGAAACAAGGCGCCGTCGCTGGATGGGCGTACGCTCGATTATTATCATTGTTATGACTAGTCAAACGCGAAATATGCGTTGTAAGATGAGCGAGATATCTGAATAAGGTGTACAAGTCCTTGAAGTAGTTCTACCCTTGCTACTTTATCGACTCTGGTATTCTACACACCTTGATATCTGAATAAGCTATAAAAGTCGTTAAAGTAGTTCTACTCTTGCCACTTCATTGACTCTGGTATTCTACACACCTTGACGCATATAAAAAATACTTCATTGTTGGTCAACTCTTGAATCTGGAAAGCAGTGAATCTCGACAACTTAATTCTGTCAATTTTTATATTTTTTATGAATATTATCAGTCATTTTATTTTTTTTCTTCTAAACGACTGATCAGAATTGCTTACAAAATCGTAATAATGTGTAAAATCTATGTATACACATTTAGAGAGAATTTAATTCTATTTTGAGAGATTTTATTTTTCAACATTTTCCACCCAGCCATATCTTATGGGGTTTTTAGAAACTTTGAGATGATATTTCTCAAAATCGGTTCAACCGATTCATCCCAAAAACTATACAGTTCTAAGTTGGATAAGTTTCCGTGCACAAAAAAAGTTTCCTGTCGATCAGTCAAACCCTGCAACCTGTGAAGTGCTTACAAAAAAAAAAAACACACAGACAAACCCCTATAAGAGTGGGATGGAGACTTCGCTACGTTCATCAAATATTTTTTTAATTGATATATAATTTTTTTTTCATTCAATACATGTAGGGCCTACATTAATAATATATTTATATTTTCTTTATTCAGCAAATTGAACAAATACGTGAAGTTCACAAAAACCTCCACAAAGCCTGTGACACAGGCTTATCTGTGGAAATAAATAATTATGCGTCTTGCATTTTCGTAGAATAAAACATAATATCAGAAGTACAAATAAACAGTAAACAGTCGGTACAACCAGTGGCGGAACTTCGTTTCCTGGGCCCGCCCGCAAAAATTTTATGAAGGCCCCCTCACTCAAAATAAACTACCGGTAATGCAATATATTTATATAAGTAATTGAGTGAGTAATTGAGTGATACGTCAGGCTTGGCCAGCCGGTATCTATGAATTTGTGGCCCTAGTTTTTCTGATGGTAGATGTTCCACCAGCCTGACCACGTATTTTTATGTGACAGGAATAAAGATAATATATATATATATATATATCATATTATATTATATTATATTATATAATATATATATATATATATATATATATATATATATATATATATATTTATATATATATATATATATATATATATATATATATATATATATATATATATATACATATACATATACATATACATATATATATACATATACATATACATATACATATACATATACATATACATATACATATACATATACATATATATATATATATATATATATATATATATATATATATATATATATATATATATATATATATATATATACTTGCCGTACTAGACCCTGCACGAACAGGATCCGAACTATGGCTCAAAGTAACGTCGTCAGTCAAAACTTCGTTGCTTTTGCAACCACTGTCAACTGGAGGTGATATAATCGCAACCGAGTCGTCACTTCGGCTAAAGAAAGTGTTTATTTTAGAACATTTTTTAATCTCTAACTCCAGTAACTTTTTTCGCCTTTTTTTCGAAGCACCACTTCTCGCACTGCCACCAGGAAGAGGATCCATTGTAAAAAAAAGCAAACAAATAAACACACGCACACAAAAAACACAAAACTAACTTAACGCGATTAAAGTTATGGATAAAGATAGTTAAGATAAAGAGTTAGATATAAAGAGTTAAATAAAGAGATAAAGAGTTCTGAGTGCTAATGATCGAGCAATGTATAGCTCCATAGTCCTGTGAAATATTCTGTGAAATATTGAAATAACCACTGCTACCTGTAAATATGGCAATTCCACAAGTAACCCATGCTCGAACTTGTTATGAGACTAACAAAAGCGTGAAATAACATCCCTTACACACCTATGCGTATATATAGCATGGGCGTCAACAACACTCACAATACTTGCTTTTCCGCGAATTGTTTCCAATCTTGAAAGACAGTTGACTTCCTTTCTAATTTTCTAGGGAATAGAAATGTCAACAAATACATTTGCTGTTTTTTTTTTAATGCAACCGCAAAGTATACAAGTATATTAAAAGATGGCACGTCTCGAGCATTCAGCAGGAGAAAACGAAAATTCCAATAGGGCCCCCTAAACTGGCGGGCGGGCCCTGCGGGCGCCTAGTTCCGCCACTGGGTACAACACAATGAAGAATTCCACAGAATCTGTGGAAATAAATAAATTATGCGTCTTGCATTTTGGTAGAATTTTCGTAGAATAATAATATATATATATTTTTCTATTGATAATTAGAGACAGTTTACAAATTCTGTACAAAACTCTAATAATAATAATAATAATAATGATAATAATAATGATTTGTATTTATTTATTTATTTGTCAATTCAAGATTATACAGAAAAGTTCACAATATTCCACAAAGCCTGTTAACAGGCTTATCTGTGGTTTGCATTATAATTATAACACATGAAAAACATAACTGATACAAAATAATTACAGGTATAGTGATGGCGTGTTTAGTTTTGTGAATTATACGAGTTTCAATGATATTATAATGTGCCAATATAACAATACATATATGAGTTTTTTTTCCATTCTCCTCATTATTATAATTTCAAAATATATAAAAATTTCCATTCGACATTAAAAATTGAGAGAATATATATGTATAATAATGATGATACTAATTTTTTCAAACGTATTTTTCATCCAATAAATGTACATCACTAGAAAATACATTTCACTAATTGAGTGTCTACAAAAAACATCGAGGGTTCACACCTGTGCAATATGCAGGCCTAATAATACTCATCTTCTTGTACGTGAATAAATAATATCCAAGGCACGTCTAACTAGCGACCTCACATCAAATAGCTACAATAAGAATGAATGTAAATGTAACAACAATTGATTACCTGAAAAAATACACTCAAGCTTCACCTATAGATAACTTCAGCATTATAATTTAATTTAATATAGTTTATTGATTTTATAATTTTATAATAATAATAAGGATGGAAATAAAAATTTCATGATTTTTTTTGAAATTATAAATCATTTTATAATAATAATAATAATAATTATGAAAATAACATACATATACAAATAATTTATATGAAACACTTGAATACAATATTTGATTTAATTTAATTTGATAATCGATTCAATTAAAATAGTGGATATTCGTGTTGAATGTTATCTTGATTGAGATAAGTCAGTATTGAAACATATAATTGACTATTAGTATATTTGACAAGAAGTCATTCCAGGAATAATAAGCTTTGCCAATAAGAAGTATTTCAATTCAATTTTGAATTTTGATTATGATTCCAAATTTCTCATTGCTCCTAGTAATTTATTATAAAGTTTGAATTTTCAAATAATTTGAGTTCACCATGTGTAAGTTTCGATGAGCTTTTTTTGTATTTATGAATCACCGTTTTTTCTAGTGTCAGTGTAAGACATGAGTTTTTGTGAACGTCCTTTCACTGAGTTTCATAATCAGCTGCTGATTCGTACCCCCGTTCAACCCAGCCGTTGGTGGGGTCGTCAAGCAGTCATATAATAGACTGATATTTCTCCCAGTCGGTCTGCATGTGTAACCTTCCAGTCGACTTCCAGCTTCTTATCTGCGCATTGTTAGAGCTCGCTATGCTCTTATTCTGCAGCTATACGACAGTTGCAATATTTTTTTCCCTAATAACATCGAAACTTGATACAAAATCATTGTTCCCCAATCAAGGCTATGGATGAAAGGTAGGATAGCTTGGACTTGGACGGGGCATCACAAGTGCGACCACCCTATTTTATTAATTTAAAAACAAATCAGCTTCAACACCAGGACTGCGCTGTCTGTGACCATAATTTTCCGCCACAGATAGAAGTTTCTCAATTTCTATAAGTCCGTATAACACATTTATAAGGAAAAGCCGTTTCTGTGATATATATCCGGACATTACCAGCATTGGTATTAAGAGTAAACAAAACACAAGAATGTTGATATCTTCCACTTTGAACCAAGGCTCTTGGGCAATGATCACTTCTTTCCATTAACAGCAGATGTGAAGTTCATACCGAGACGCGTGGCCGAGTGGTAATACACTGAACCGTCATTCGGGAGACCGGCGTTCGATTCCTGCCATGGTCGACCATCCTGACAGGGTTTTTTCGTGGTTTCCCTCTGTCGTTCAGGTCAACACTGGGATAGTTCCTTAACAGGCCACGACCGACTCCTTCCCACCATCCAAAACACCTAATAAAATGAACTTTCATCTCATCATCCCATCATCTTATTCATCATCCACGACGCCAATAGATCGTAGTCATCAGTATAGTGCGTCGTTAAAACCCAAT
>OZ023329.1:3874206-3955095 GCA_964007535.1 Brachyptera risi
GGCGAGTGAAGAGGGCGGCTGTCCGGTGGCTGAATTTGAGGGGCACTAGGCACCCATTCGTGACTTTCAATCAGTAATCCTATACCCTATACATTAAATTTCATTCTATTCACATCACTGGATGGAGTAAGTGTTCTCATTAAAAGTTATTGAATGATAGATTGATTCAGCGTTTTATTTGCTTGGAACAGTCATTTGACAAAATCAGTATTGTTATCACAGTGAATTGAATCCATGTATTCCAGAAATTTCGTGTAGTTCCTGAAACCGGTATTGATGGAGGGAAAATTTCTAAAATGTCCCTGCAGGGCATGACTCCCCCCTCCTTGCATTCCCCTTCGATATGCACACTCAGTTTTGGGAGCGCACAATTGAGTGTTTGCCCGAGGCGCTGATATGTCACACAACGGCCCTGCAGCAACAAATATTGGTTTTGGCACCATTTTTATTTTGAAAGTAGAATGATTTCAGCATCTCGATCATATCTGAAACATGCCAAACCTTATTGAAAATGGGTGTAATTTCAAAAAATTTCCTGTGGGTCCAGAAGGGGGCCTTTCCCCCTTGCCCCTCGCTGGTCGTCGGCTTCGCGATATCAGGCCGTTGCACAACTGTTCTCATAAGTAATTTTTTAGAACCAAAATCCCCCCCTCCTTCCCCCCCTCCCCTCAATATGACCTGGATCCGCCCCTGATCTGAGAACTATGGTAGCCGGTGTAAAGACAGTGGCAAGTGCATGCATCTAACAAAAGGTTACACAGGTGAATTGTTTTGACGGATATGGGGTGATATGGGGTTTGGTATGGGTCTCCCCGGGAGGCCTCTGTGCCGCCAGTCCGACACTGGCAACAGCTGACTGTCCGTGTGGCTAACGTGATGTTTGCTTGCAGAACCTGAGGGGAGCGTCAAGCCGCGCGGAGGAAAGCTGGCCCGTCGCGCGCGATCCTTCAAGGAGGACTTCCTGGAGATCCTGTCTCAGATGCGGTCTCCCAGCGGAGCACCCCGGTCCGGTTCTCCCCACGCACGCCCCGGACACAAGGGAGCCGGCGTGGACAGCATGGACCCGGTCGCGGAGAAGAACCCCCTCCGCGACCTTGACGTGCACGTCAGGCAGGTAACTACCAGCAGTTACAGTTAGAGACATGTAGGTTCACGTCAGGCAGGTAACTACCGTCAGTTACAGTTGGAGGGCATTTCAGTTCATTCACCAGGCTTCGCTGCGTATGTGTTGTTAGATAAGCGAGATATCTACGCTAAGTTTGATCCAAAACTCTACACACCTTGACACAAATCAAACCGCTTTTGAAATGTTGACTAAATCAACAAAATCATCAAATAAGGCAATATTTATATTTCCCACTTCTCAGTTGGAAATCGAGAACGTAATATTACAATTGAAAAATAAATCATCAACAGATATAGACAAAATACCATGTAAGGTATTGAAACAATGTTCATCGTATATAAGTAAACCACTTTCGTTTTTGATAAATAAATCAATTGAGACAGGAGAATTCCCAAATAAACTCAAAATAGCTAAAATTATACCCATATACAAGAATAGTGACAAGAGATCAATGAACAATCATCGTCCAATATCAATACTTCCTGTCTTTTCTAAAATATTTGAACGAATAATGTTTAATAGAGTGTCATCATTTTTCGAATATAATAAAACGCTGACGAATGCTCAACATGGCTTCAGAAAGAACAAAAGCACATCTTCAGCAATATTTTCATTGACTGAAAAAGTGCTTGACGCAATCAATGATAAAGAAAGAGTAATTGGAATATTTTGTGACCTGTCAAAAGCTTTCGACTTGGTTCAGCATTCGCTTTTACTAAAAAAGTTGGAATATTATGGAATACGAGGTGTAGCATCGAAATGGTTTCAAACTTATTTAAAAGACAGATCCCAAGTGGTTGAGGTCAAACACAGCAATTATTTCACGGGAAAACAAGAAATTCATTTTTCTGATTCAAAAAATATTGTATGTGGGGTCCCACAAGGGAGCATCTTGGGCCCACTTCTTTTCCTGATATATATTAATGACCTGCCAAATAATATTTCCACAGCAGACTTAATACTCTTCGCAGATGACACAAATGTGGTGGTGAAATCCAAAAACGTTGAAGATATAGAAATAGTGACAAATCAAACCATCGCATTGCTCAATAATTGGTTCTCTGTGAATAAATTGTACCTCAATCAGTCAAAAACGAAGCTAATTTTCTTTGATACAGACAAAATACCTGATATAAAAATACTTAACAGAAACAGCGACATGCTATTCTCGGACTGTACAACATTTTTAGGTTTAAACATTGATAATAAACTCAAATGGGAATACCATACAAACATTCTTGCCTCTAAGCTCACAACAGCTTGCTATGCACTCAGAAATATGTCAAAGCTGACCGATTTGAAAACTTTAGTAACCGTATACCATGCTTATTTTCATTCAATTATGAGTTACGGTATTGAATTCTGGGGAAACGCCTCTGGAAGTGAGAGAATATTTTTAATACAAAAAACTGCAGTACGTATAATTACCAAAAACAATTGGAGGACATGTATTCTACCTGATAAAAGAAGAACCAATCAAATCACATCGATTACAACTAATGATGACATGCCTAAAACTGATAGTTCAGCATCGGGTAAAGTCAGTGATGAAATGTTGATCATGCCCAGTTGTAAGGAAAAATTTCAAGAACTCAAAATTATGACTGTGGCATCCACGTATATATACTAAGTGCTCATGTTCATACATACCAATAAAACTGATTTCCCTCCTATTGATCATGAACATAATACTAGGAATAAGAATCTCATCCACCTAAACAAACATAACCGTTCATTATAAGGCAAAGGTCTTCAAATTTCAGGTAGTAAACTTTATAATATTCTCCCAATAAGTATTAAGATTCTGCCATTAAATCAATTTAAATCACTCCTCAAGGAGCACCTCACAATTAATATTTTCTATCCTGTGCAAGAGTTCGTTGATGCTGGATTTCAGTAAATTTATAATACTTTTTAATTATTGATTTAACTTGTCTGTGTATTGACATATTCGGTAATTCTATTTTTTTTTTTTTTCTAATATATAATTCAACTGACTATCCATATTATCTAGCTATCTATATCTATGTATCAGAGTGTCTACATATACGAGATCTATTGATTTATCTCAATTCCGTAACGATCAACCTGAAATGTTGTAATGGATCATTATTTGTTGTAATATTTGTTTGATATACTAGAATTACTAATTCGTTGATAATTATAAATGATGGCTTACTGCCATACTCAAATGTAATGCTAATTGATAAGTTATATTGTAAAATATGTAAATTGTGTACCGATTTCCTCGAAAGAGGGTTAAAGGAATAAACACTCCTACTACTACTACTACTATAAAGTATACTCCATTCCCTAACTATCAAATCTAGGAAACCGTGAATCTCAGCAATCTTTCTGCTATTATTTCTATTTAATTGTTGAATACAAAAACATCTATTAAATTATTTTCTTCAAAATGGCTGGGACGAATTGCATATAAAATTATAATAATGTGTATAATTATTGTGTTTATATTCAGAAATATTTTTTTTTCCTTTTAGAGACATTTAATTTTTCAATTGTCCTGCCCAGCCAAATCTTATGTAGTTCGTAGAATATTTGAGATGATTCTTCTCGGAAAAGGTCTAACCGATATAATCTAAAAACTATAGGCCTTCAGTTCCAAGTTGGATAAGTCCACGTGTACAGAAAAAGCTTCATGTAGTTCAGTCGAACCGTGGGACCTTTGCAGTGTTTACACACAAGCGGAAAAAAAACAAAAAAAAAAAAACAGGCAAATCTCCATAAGAGTAGGATGGAGGTGTTTGCATTTGCTCATCTAATAACGTACAACAGGCATACAAGAGAAACACCGGTGTTTTGTAAAAATGGTGTCCACAAGCGGGTTATCAGCTCTGACACTCATGGAGATGGAACAAGAAATAGTGGCAAACTGACAATTCCAACACATGACAGAGTAGCGTACGGAAGAAGTACTCATTCTGTAGGCCTAACATCATACAATCACTTACTGAAGGAGATATTATCAATAACTAATTGTAACAAATTCAAGTATATTATCGAAAACACGCTTCTAAATCAGACACTGTATAATGTGAGAGATTTTATTCCATATCATTCAATTGTATTTATTGTGACATTTATTCAGTGTAACACTCTTTGCATAATTTTTTTTTCTTTTAATAACATCGAAACTTGATACAAAATCATTGTTTCCCAATTAAGGCTATGGATGAAAGATAGGATCGTTTGGACGGGGCACCACAAGGGCGATCTTACCACCCCATTTTGATTATTCAAAACTAACGATCTTCAACACCAGGACTGCGCTGTCTGTGACCATAATTTTTCGCCGTAGATAAAAGTCTTTCAGTATAAACACACGAATGTTGATATCTTCCACTTTGAACCAAGTCTCTTGGGCAATGATCACTTCTTTCCATTGACAGCAGATGTAAAGTTTATTATTATACACAATCGACAAATTAAATTAGTGATAGGCCTATAATGTTATAATTAGGCCTATCAATATTTGCATCATAATTGTAACATTTCATTTAATGTAACATTTCTCTCTGTTAGTGTACTTCAGACAAGTCTAATATCCTGGTACAAATGTATATTTCATTATTTGTGATGTAACAGATAAATGAATGAATGCGGGCCTCATCTGCCGCCTGCATTAGCAGTTGCACTTCGTACAACTTCACCGTTTACACCAGAAGTGCTGTAACGTCGGGGAAATAGCATCGTACGGCGAGTATATTGCCTTAACGTTGAGATGTAGCGGAATCTAACGTTGGAAGCTCTTCGGAGCTGTTTCAAACAACATCAAATGTGTGAGAGCGCTTTCACCGCAAGTGCTGTTTATACGTGTCTCTAATTACAGGGTCGTATGAAGAGACACTGTGAGATCTATTGGCGGCAGGGAGCTGAGAAGAAGGGTTATTTCATGTGGTGTTTCTGAGTACTGAGCATAAGTCGGTCGTGGCCAAGGTATATATAATACTATACGAGGTTAGATTATTGACGTGTTTTCCCGTGGAACGAAGAAGGCCTATATTGCTTGGCGTGACGTACTTGGCGACCTCGCTCACAGTACGCTTACGAGCAGATTCTAATACAGGTCGCCTCGTGACGCCACAGCAACACCTCTACCCCATCGATGAGCTAACCTTGTAGTATTATATAAACCTTGGTTCGTGGCCTTTTGTTAAGTAACCATCCCAGTATTGACCTGAACAACATAGGGAAACCACGGTGCACCGCTGTCAGGACGGCCGACCATGGCAGGAACAGAACCCTGAGAGAGCAGTACAAGGTGTGTTGCTTGCAGGTCCAGTTTGCGTTGAAGCATTTCCGCGACGTGGTGGCTAAGAACAAGCTAGAGATGCTGTCCGGGAACGGCACGGTTGTCCTGGAGACCATCACCACGATCCACGGCGTGCTCAAGACCTACGTACTCAACGAGCAGAGGTAGGTCAGCTCCTTACCAGCCTGTATGTGGCTTTTATAGCTAACAAGATGCATTGAGGGTTGCGTTGGTTTGCTGCAAGATGCATTGAGGGTTGCGTTGGTTTGCCTCCTATCCCTTCCATGTTGAAAATATGTTCCAATTCACGGGCCACATTTTGACAACTACCAATCGTGTGTAGATAAGTAGTGATAAAAAGAACTAGCTTCATGTTCACATCGGCACAGCTAATAACAGCTGTCATCAAGTTTGTCAGCCTGGTAGCCGTTTCTACAGAAAACACTAGATAGAGCAGCGATCAATGTTCTCAGAAAAGTAGTCAGGAAATGGAACTTGTTTTCGAATTAGTGAAGTCAGGCAAACCAACGCAACCCTCAATGCATCTTGGTAGCAAACCAACGCAACCCTCAATGCATCTTGGTAGCAAACTACTATAAACAGGAACTGTCAACTGTGGATCAACAATGACGGGATTGTCAACGGAAATGACACATTCTCTCGGACTTTTCAGTCCGAGGCAGGAAGTTCTTAGAATACCACTAATTTTTGATCGGTATTCAAGGAAAAAGGTAACGATTCTTTTCAACTTGACATTTGGTTACTACAGTTAGGCCCGGTTTTACCAATCTTAGTTAGGGTACTAATCCACTAACTATTAATTAAAGGTACGAAAATAACATATGCAACCAATGGGATAACAAGTTCATCCGCTAACTATTGCTTAATCCAGTTTCGTAAAACCGGGCCTTAATATTTTATTTCAACACTCTTTTCAAAAATGATATTTTATTCAATCCGGCTCAATACCTTGAAAATCATGCACATTTCCATGAAATAGCTGAATGTAGTTAAATACAGTCAGTGAAACCTCTATGCATCGTTCCCGGATCCATCGTTTCCCTGCTTGTATCATTCATTTTACCTCACCCCACTCCCATATAATCCATGTTAAATCTTCCTGGATGGATCGTTTTCCTGCATGCATGGTTTTATTTTCCTGGTCCCTTGAGAAACGATGCATAGAGGTTTCACTGTACTCTGAATTAGTGAAATACAATATGATGCCGAATGAATCGTGATACTATGAAACACAAGTGCCGAGTCGAGGACCGGACACGGGCAGAATACTCTCACTTAAAGTACAAAACACTTAATACAGATACTTGGAGAAGGCTATTTCTAATACAAGATACGAGATACATTTAAAAAATGTATTCAAGATACAAAATACAAGATAGTATCTCAAAAGGCCTCTGTACACATGTTGCCTACCGGCTCGATTGCAGACGTTCGGGGGCCAAGTTAGCAACGGGAAACCAATCATCGTATCAACATACAGTCTTGAATTAAATAATAGCCAGTAATCAATATGTGCTCGTTCGAAGAGCTTTAGTTCGTGGTATGTTTTCAACCCTTTCAAAATAATTGTCAAAAGTCAACATGTTTCTACCTGTTTTTCATCGTTCTTACGATTTCTTCAGAGCACTTGATATAATATAGAATTATGATTTTTTAATGAAAGTAGAGACACAGAAGAATTATTGCGAGAAGAATCAGACTGATTGGTCCTACCGTTTACCCACCATGTGTTGGGAGCTGAAGGCCTGCATTGGCGCTTTTTGTCCTGTTGTGACCGTGCCCTGCAGGTTTTACTCCTGGGTTGTGAGATGTAAAGTAGTCTCTTAAGATACATTCCGAAGATACTTCTTATAAGATAAAAGAATGAGTGGGTGGAAATATAAATAACACTGAACATGATGTGCTGAAGTTTCAATATAATTGCATTGTTTTTGAAAGAAAGTTCCTGCTTACATATGTACGTGGTGTCCAGTGTAGAGTGGAAGTGAGGTTAGGAAATTGCTTCGATTTGCGATTCTGATTGTCAATTCGATGCTCGATAAATGGTCGACAGTCGTTGGTTAACAACAGTCGAAACGATTCAGCCGATAATTGTAAGCTCGTTTGTGTCGTTCTGTATTTTTAAGCGAGAGCGCGATATGACTATTTGATTGAATCACTTTTGATCGATGGAAAAATTCATCTCGTGTTTTAATAGTTCGGAAAAGATTAGCTGGCTTCACATGAACATTTTTGATGCAATATCGCTCCTGCATGCGGGAACGGGACGGTGCGTTGCGATTAAACAAAACTGCTGCTGCCTAGTAGCAATTCAAGCAAGTTGGTCAAAGAGATGGGCGTGTATAAAGTATCCCTTGATTTTCGTGTCATGACTCAAGTCCGTTGACTGTTTGTTTTTTATTTTTGTTGATATTGCTCGTGTAATTGCGATAATTATAATATTAACTATATGAAAACAATATCTCATAAAAGAAGTCGTATGCACATCGATCAATTAGTTTTATTTCAAAACAATTCATGCTGAGATTAACACAGCTGTTCTGGAGGAAGCAGTACGTTGGCGACCTCGCGCGGATTTCACCTGAATCTAAGCTACATCCGGCGATTTGCTGCGGTGCGGGCAAAAGTTGACTAGAGCTGAACTGGTGCGACAAAACCACGCACCATCACACAGTCTTCGCTGATTGGTCAATAATTCAAAATGGCCCTTATCGCTCCCGCATGCGGTTGCGATATTACATCGAGAGTGTTCATGTGAGGCCAGCTTTACAAGATACATTGAAAATGTGTTTCTGAAATCCAAAATCCAAGATACTTGTGTGTGTGTATAGTGTTTGAGTGGATCCGCTGGTTGTTTGCCCTCAGCTCCACGCTGGCCTCCGCCACGAACCAGGTGTACCAGAGCCTGGCCCAGCTGATCAAGCTGTGCGACGACGTGCTGCTCCACGGAGACAAGGCTCTGGACGCGGAGCACGTCTCCGAGGTCCTGACGCTTGTGGAGGACGCCGTGCAGGTGAGCTCCGTTACTAACCGACATCAAGCTCCAACTTTGTTCTGTGAACGCAGTTAGAGCTTAACTGCGATCAGAATCCACCGCCTTCGCAAATAGCAACATCATTCGCATCGTCCCATTGTTGGCTCAAAGCAAGGCCCTCTGTGTTATCGTAGAACCTCTGTTATAAGTTTCTCGTTTATATATTTATTACATTTTAGCCTTAATTGGGGAACAATGATTTTGTATCAAGTTTCGATGTTATTAAAAAAAAAAAAAAAAAACATTTATAGGCCCAAGTTTTATTTTTTGATCCAACCCATATGCTCCATATGTTGAATAGTTTCGTCAATAAGTTTTTCACATTGATACATTTTCAAGTTTGGTCCCCTGAAAAACATATAAAAGAGGTTCCATTGTATTTACATCATTGAATTATATAGATGGCCTTATTCAAAAACAAGGCGAGAGATGAACAGAAAATCTGTGAATCTTTAAATGTATTAATATGAAAATGAAGAGTAAATTGGACGAGAAAATGGCAGTGCATGACGTCACTAACAACTCTCTCATCGCAGTATGTCAGTATGTCATACTGTCAGTACTGACATATTGTCAGTACTGACAGTATGTCAGTAGCATCGAAACGAAGCGGACGTGTTTTAATCAGCAATAACATTATCAGTGCATCAAACAATGGGTGTGGATATAACAACGTGGCGGGCGAGAATCAGTGCTAGAGCAACGTGTAAAAGTTGGTCAAAATGTGTCATTATAATTTTTGACATAGACTCTGTCTTAGAATTATTTATTGGGTCAATAACTGCAATTATTGATAATAATAATATTAATAATTATTATTATAATTAATAATATTAATTATAATTACATTAATTATATTTTAAATATATTAATTATTATTATTATAATTATAATAATAATAATAAATTAATTAATTAATAATATTTGCAGCCACAAGGTGGTCAAGGTTGACGTGTTGTGACTTGTAGTTGTATGTAGGCTGTGTACACTGACTGTATTGTTCCAGCGTCTGGAAGCGACGCACATTCAAAGCGTTGAATCACTATTGAACTTGAATCATTTATTGTGGAAAATATGTGTGTTACATATCTTATTTTTGAACCCCTTTTTTCCATATAATTTTCAAGATGCATTTTTGAACGAACGTATTTTTTTTTTTAATTTGAACTTGAACTTTTACTGCAAAGTCCCGAAAACGAACTTTGAACTTTTTATAAGATCGACGACATGACCTGAAATTTTTGAAAGTTTCTTTTATAAGAGAACTTCCCCAACACTTGCTTCTAGCATCAGTGGGTTTAATATAACTAGGGGTGTGCGAATCCATGTTTTTCAAATCGAATCCGAATCCACTTTCAGATTCGGATTCGGTCCAACATGAAGGATTCGTAAATTTCGAATCTTGGCGCCAAAAATGTGGCAACATTGCATTCTCCATTCTCAAGTACAATTGCTGTAATGTTTAGACTTGTGCTGCATAGAATGTTTTATACAGGGGTAATTATCAGAACGCTGAGCTTTCACTTCCTGGATCAAGTGTGACTTGATCAGTAGTGTCGTTTGTCCCACTATTACGCTTCACAATGCATGTTGAAAAGATTCGGGTTCGGATTCAGTAATTTTGACAAAGATTCGGTTTGAAATGAAAAACATGGAATGGCACACCCCTAAATATATCAGTATGTCTTGGAGATGCAGTTTGACGGCAAGTGTACTGAACTGAGTGCGGCATTTGCTTCAGAACCTGGTGTCTCTTGCGCAAGAGAAGATCTTGAGCCGCGAGAGCCACTGCAAGACGCTGGGACACAGCCAGAGCCGGCGGCCGACGCTGAAGGAGCGCACGTCTACCTGCTCGCTTGACGGCCCGCAGCGCAGCTCCCTGCCCGACATCCCGCTGACGCCGCGCGAGAGGCAGATCCTGGAGCAGACCTCCGTCTCCGCCCTCCGCCCGGACCACACCGCCAGGCAGGCCCAGAGCGAGGAGTCCATGCTCGTAGACCCCAGTCCGCCGCCCAAGCCCCCCCTGCCAGGCAGGTAAGTCCCCCTTCAGCTCCCTGCCCGACATCCCGCTCACGCCGCGCAAGAGGCAGATCCTAGAGCAGACCTCCGTCTCCGCCCTCCGCCCGGACCACACCGCCAGGCAGGCCCAGAGCGAGGAGTCCATGCTCGTAGACCCCAGTTCGCCGCCCAAGCCCCCCCTGCCAGGCAGGTGAGTCCCCCTTCAGCTCCCTGCCCGACATCCCGCTCATGCCGCGCGAGAGGCAGATCCTGGAGCAGACCTCCGTCTCCGCCCTCCGCCCGGACCACACCGCCGGGCAGGCCCAGAGCGAGGAGTCCATGCTCGTAGACCCCAGTCCGCCGCCCAAGCCCCCCCTGCCAGGCAGGTAAGTCCCCCTTCAGCTCCCTGCCCGACATCCCGCTGACGCCGCGCGAGAGGCAGATCCTGGAGCAGACCTCCGTCTCCGCCCTCCGCCCGGACCACACCGCCAGGCAGGCCCAGAGCGAGGAGTCCATGCTCGTAGACCCCAGTTCGCCGCCCAAGCCCCCCCTGCCAGGCAGGTAAGTCCCCCTTCAGCTCCCTGCCCGACATCCCGCTCACGCCGCGCGAGAGGCAGATCCTGGAGCAGACCTCCGTCTCCGCCCTCCGCCCGGACCACACCGCCAGGCAGGCCCAGAGCGAGGAGTCCATGCTCGTAGACCCCAGTCCGCCGCCCAAGCCCCGCCTGCCAGGCAGGTAAGTCCCCCTTCAGCTCCCTGCCCGACATCCCGCTCACGCCGCGCAAGAGGCAGATCCTAGAGCAGACCTCCGTCTCCGCCCTCCGCCCGGACCACACCGCCAGGCAGGCCCAGAGCGAGGAGTCCATGCTCGTAGACCCCAGTCCGCCGCCCAAGCCCCGCCTGCCAGGCAGGTAAGTCCCCCTTCAGCTCCCTGCCCGACATCCCGCTCACGCCGCGCGAGAGGCAGATCCTGGAGCAGACCTCCGTCTCCGCCCTCCGCCCGGACCACACCGCCAGGCAGGCCCAGAGCGAGGAGTCCATGCTCGTAGACCCCAGTCCGCCGCCCAAGCCCCCCCTTCCAGGCAGGTAAGTCCCCCTTCAGCTCCCTGCCCGACATCCCGCTCACGCCGCGCGAGAGGCAGATCCTGGAGCAGACCTCCCTAAATACTGTCTCCTAAATGATTTCCTCGCCTATCGTATATCAGCATTCAATGGCCCAAAATGGGCGTCAAGTTGGAATACAGTATTCTTTAAACACTGGTACTTAAAATATATTTATTACTAAAATTTGCATCATCAGGTAATAAATATCAGGTAATTTATAAATATCAGCTGTTTCATTTGACATTCATTGTCTCTCTGTTGTGTCTGGTGACGATCATTCAGATAGATCGAGCGGAAAGAAAAGTACCCAAAGTTTTCGATGGTTCATTGGTGGCCGTGATTTAACCGTCGATACGACAGTATTCTTCATTTCTGAAAGTTATTATTCCAATCTCTTCCGGTTAAAAATGATTAATTGACAAATCTCGCACACACAATCGATCTGGTAAATTTATACAAACATATTTTCGAAATTTCATTGAAATCTGTCGTGAAATGATTTTGAAAAATAATAAAAACTTGAAAAATGAGTGTAAAATAACCTTACTTCTGGTTTTCGAAAGCACCTTCTGGTTAAAACATTCAAAAGTCATAATTCCATATGAGTTCACAAAATCCTTGAAAAATCAGACAAATCTGGACGATTCGTTTGGCCTGTAGCCGAGTTCTTAGATGACAATGGAAGGAGGAGGAGGAGAAGAAAACGAAAAAAGTAGTGTTTTCGCAGTGCTATAACTTCCAGACGTTCGGTCCAAGATAGCCTTAATTTGATATATCGTGTCATGTATGGCGCCTCATTCCATTACAACAAACTAGAGGTATCTAGGTTTGTTAGCTCCGGAGATGCAGTATGCTCAAAACTGCCGGGAAGTACTTTGTGTAAACAGTGTAAGCGTATAGCTGACTTCGCGCAGACTTGGCTCCCGTCGAGCTACCGCTCGACTAGATCACGTTCCCATACCATTTCTTTCCCGTCACATAAGGTAATGCGTTCTATCGGCAAAAACTAGAACCTTCCGAAGCCAACCATCGAAATGAACGTGTCAACATGACACTATCTTAGGCACGTATATTCTCTAATTGCCTTGATGAACATTTTGGGATCAAAACTAATCATTAAAAATTATTCATTGTTTATATAACCTCAAAATATAAATAGTGTGTGATTTTGCTCGCGATTATAACAGTTATATCGAAATCAAACGGAAATGCGACGATGTGATCCTACATTCGACTGTTGGTACTCTACACGACGTCCGCAAATCGTCCCGTTTGACAAGAGTTAAAATTGGCTCTACTTGGACGGGGAAAAATCGTTCCCTCCCTCCGATGCATTCTCTCGCGCGTGATGGGTTCAAAGTTGCCGTCGGCCGAAGTTTTGACGGATGGGACGTGAAAAAATTGTCGTGGCAACCTTGCTTTAAGGAAGCTGTGCTATTTGTTTTAAAGAACAATTCCAATTTTGGTTGCTAAACAATATCGGTAGATGAAAGAAAATAATCCTGACCCATAACCATCAGCCCAAAGCATTATATAATATTTGAAAAGTAGAAAAGTAGAAAAAGCAGCCCGGCGTGGGGATGGAGCTCTTACCGCTAGCACCGTGGCGTGACGCTGGTTGTGAGGATATCTGAACGATATTGAGGGCTCTCTTGACCCGCTTGTCAGAAACATAACCTACATAACCTCACATGTCAGCTGTTCGACAGAGCAGTCCAGGACCCTTATTCTCGAGACTTGTCAAATGAGATGAGATAACTTTTTCATTTTTGTTCGTTTTGCTATTCCCGAGTTGAAAAATCGTGAAATATGGAATGGAATTGTTTTTATTATATGAGAAATACCCTCTAGGAGGCTAGCAGATCATAGCCAATAGCGGCCGTGAAAATGTACACAAATAGGATGCACGACCTTCCCTAGTTAATTATCCTAGTGGCAGTGATGCAAAGCCTTCTCGAGTGCTATGCACAATATTTTACAACTCACTTTGACATTTCACTAACCAAGTGGGTGGTGAGATTTCCAAGTGAAATGCGGAATGACATGAAATGTGAAACCAGTATTCCGGGAATACCAATCAGCCATTTTCAGTGAGATTACCAGAATTCCTCCTAAATAATCTCATCTCATAATCTCGAGAATAAGGGTCATGAAGTTGGAAATAATGATTTCAGGAATACCAATCAGTCATTTTCAGTGAGATTACCAGAATTCCTCCTGAATAATCTCATCTCATAATCTCATAATCTCGAGAATAAGGGTCATGAAGTTGTAAATAATAATTTCAGGAATACCAATCAGCCATTTTCAGTGAGATTACCAGAATTCCACCTGAATAATCTCATCTCATAATCTCGAGAATAAGGGTCCTGAAGTTGGAAATAATAATTTCAGGAATACCAATCAGTCATTTTCAGTGAGATCATTGGAATCTCACACAGATATCACTCATGTCACACTTGATGAATCCTGAGAATACAGTTTCTGGAAGCCATTGTCATTGCGTTGCTGCGATCTGGTATCCGTGAGGAGAGGCGCTTGATGCATGTCTCGTGTTTCAGCCGTGTTTACCACCTGTCGGACAGCAGCTCCCCGTGCAGCGACCCGCCCCCCCTGCCCCCCAAGAGGCGGCACCGACAGCTGGCCGCCCCCGACTTCGACACCTCCAGCCTCACAGACACCCTCAACAGCAGCAGCAACAGGTAAACCCTGGCACAACACTCAGTCATATCGAACGCCAACTCTAATATATAACAACGATGGAAATATTATAGAGTGAAAATAATATGGAAATAATAGTAGGCTAGTATTTTTATATATTTGTTACTTATATGAATTTTGGAATTATTTTTCAAATATTCAAAACAAGATTCTAAATTTGAGTGTATAGAAGATTCACGAAACCCTTGCAAGACAATGTCTTGTATGTGGGGTTCTAAAAAATGGAGTACAATGTGAAATCTATATAATTTATAATAATAATAATATCTTTATTTCATCTTGATTGAACAACAAGTTGTTATAAGACAAGTCATAAGTCAACATGATACATACATATAAGGTTAAATATATACAGATTAAACTACAATTGTCAATAAACTATTCTGATAAAAATTCTTCAACAGAATAAAAACATTATGAAAACTTTTAAAACATTAAAACTTGAAAGAATTGAACAAAAAAGAATTGCAAAAACTTACATTTCAACAAGATAGAATGAAGTGGTAACCAGATTATGGTCAAGAGGGGGATGAGGACCAAACTTCCGAGTAGTCGACATAATACCGGTACAGTAAACCCTCGTTAATCCGAAGTTCAAGGACCCCAAAAAGTAATTTCGATTTATAAAAATTCGGACTAACCAAAAAACTCCTTTGCCACGAAGATCATCACACTTCCCGGTTAGAATTGAAGCAATTTCGTATTGAGCGCGAGAGAAAGCTAGATGCCACATGTGCGAGGAACCGAATCACTGATCGTGTGTATTCGGCTATCTTCGACAGCAAACTAACGTTAGATGGCCAGCTTCCATTGGCGCTTGGCCGTTCTGAGTGATTGAGTGTTCCGAGCTTACCGCTCGTCAAGGACAGACAGAGCGGCCAAAGACCTTAGTATCTAACCTAACGAAATTAGATACTATGGTCTTTGGAGCGACCCAAGCGCACTCGGAGTCGGATGACGTATTCAGTGGCAGCGAACAGCTGAGCTGGCTTCGGCCTATTGTTATGCATCAAATAAAAAGGATGGAATTTACGAAAATAATGATCAATTCAAGGAATTCACTCGATCTATTTCGTATTATCCAATCCGAAAACAGTGCTGAAGCAATTGAGGGGTCGAAATATTAGTTTGAATTATGGATTAGCTGGAATTCGGATTAACCATATTCATTAACATTGAAATGCCTATACCTTCAGCCGAGGACTGACTTCACGTTCGAAATATGTCAAATTTCGGATTAACCGAGTTTGGATTAACGAGGGTTTACTGTACAGTGAAACCTCTATTAATGGTTTTTCAAGGAACCCAGCAAAACAATCCATCCAGGAATAATTAAAATTAATTATATGGGAGTGGGGTGAGAAGTAATGAATGATACATCCAGGAAAACGATAGATCCGGGAACGATGCATAGAGGTTTCACTGTAAATATAAATTAAAATTAAAATTATATGGTAGTGGGGTGATGAGAAATGAATGATGCAAGCAGGAAGAAGATGGATGCAGGTTTCACTGTCTGTTGGCTGAAGCGTCTCTTGTTCCAGCTGCGGTGGCGGCAGGTCCCTGATATCCGGGCTGGCCGCCAGCCTGGACCAGATCAGCCTCCGGAGCAAGTCCCCGGAAGACACGTCGTCGGCCGGCAGCCTGGACTCTGTGCTGAACCACTCCAGGGAAGAGGAGGAGATCCAGGTGCTCATGGACCCCGTGGAGGAGTCTGTCCTGTCTTCCGAGAACTTCCTCAGTCAAGGTGAGGCGCACACTCTAGCGCCCGTCACTTGACGAGCTCTCTCCTCAAACTCTTTATCAACGGATATTTCCGTATCTCGTCCTCAAACTATTCCATGTGACAAACGTCTATATAGTAGGGATTTCTGCATATCCTATCTCAAGTGAAACCCGGGTTCAAACAATTACCTGCCGGGCAAGATGCATTGAGGGTTGCGTTGTTTTGTCTCGAGATGCATTGAGGGTTGCGTTGGTTTGCCTGTCCTCACTTCCTATCCCTCCCATGTTGAAAATATGTTCCAATTCACGGGCCACATTTCAAGAACTATCAATCGTGCGTAGATAAATAGTGATGATAGGAACTAACTTTACGTTCACGTCGGCTCAGCTAATAACAGCTGTCATCAAGTTTGTCAGCCTATCAGCCATTTCTACAAAACAACTCTAGATGGAGCAGCGATCTTTGGTTCTCAGGAAAGTATTCAGGAAATGGAACGTGTTTTCGAATGAGTGAAGTCAGGCAAACCAACGCAACCCTCAATGCATCTTGGTTTGAACTAACATCATGAGTCGATAATTGTCGTCAAACTATCGGGATAGCCACACGACTGCACCGTCTGGCGTGTGACAGCAGGCGCCGTGGAGAGGCAGCTGTCACACGCCACACGACTGCACCGTCTGGCGTGTGACAGCAGGCGCCGTGGAGAGCAGCTGTCACACGCCACACGACTGCCCCGTCTGGCGTGTGACAGCAGGCGGCGTGGAGAGGCTGCTGTCACACGCCACACGACTGCACCGTCTGGCGTGTGACAGCAGGCGCCGTGGAGAGGCAGCTGTCACACGCCACTCGACTGCCCCGTCTGGCGTGTGACAGCAGGCGCCGTGGAGTGGCAGCTGTCACATGCCACACGACTGCACCGTCTGGCGTGTGACAGCAGGCGCCGTGGAGAGGCAGCTGTCACACGCCACTCGACTGCCCCGTCTGGCGTGTGACAGCAGGCGGCGTGGAGAGGCTGCTGTCACACGCCACACGACTGCACCGTCTGGCGTGTGACAGCAGGCGCCGTGGAGAGGCTGCTGTCACAGGCCACACGACTGCACCGTCTGGCGTGTGACAGCAGGCGCCGTGGAGAGGCTGCTGTCACAGGCCACACAACTGCACCGTCTGGCGTGTGACAGCAGGCGGCGTGGAGAGGCTGCTGTCACACGCCATACGACTGCACCGTCTCAGTGGATATCTAAGTCTCAGTTCGCCCCAGGTCTCAACCCTGGGTAACTCATCCTTGCTACTTCTTCTCCCTTTCATCTCACCCTTTCAACTTTTCAACTCTACACTGCACAGCATCTTTTAGCCACCTCCCACACTTCCAACCTCTATAAACCCCCCTACTTCTATTCATTGTTTCCTCCCCTCCCCCTCCTCTCATTTACACCCTCCCACCTGAACAAGCAGCCTTCATCAGTTCATCACTCTCTACTCTACTGTGACCAAGGCAATAGCCGATACGTCAGAATCTCGTGTGTACTTTTCATCTCTGTGTTCTATCAACGGGCTCTCCACTATGAGTAGGCCTTTCTCCACTCATAAACCTTAGTAAGCTGCTGTTCTTTCCCTTTCACCCAATTCATATAATATAAGACAACAACCAGCAACTGAAGCAATTTTCAAAGTTTTGCCGGTAAAAGTGACGCTATTAACATAGTATTCATTTTCCCAAAACAAACTGATTCAATAGATGAAATTTAATCGAGCTCACATATGATAAACTATCAACATTTGTTCTGAGCAATAATATTCCAAACCGCCAGCATGAAAACTGTTGATGTAACCCAAACAAGCCGTCCCGTTTAACAGCACGTTCTTTCTCCGCAGACGGGGCTTTGATGACAAACGGCGTGAGCAACGTCTGCTGTTGCTGGGAAGCCACTTCGAACGGCGCGACGGAGAAGAGAATGGCTCTCAGCCAGCAGCTGCCAGGTAGGTCACCTGTCATATCGTCTAGCAGCTGCCAGGTAGGTCACCTGTTACACCGTTCTAGCGGCAAACAGCTACTCAATAGACTGCATGAGTTATGATGTACTGTGAAACTTTGAATCCTTCATCATCTTATTTACCATATTTACTTGCATATAAGTCGCAAGTATATTTAGAAATTTGAGAACTCAAAACAGGGGTGCGACTTATACGCGCGCACAAAATCTCCAAAAATGAAAGTCAAATGCATCAATTCTCGTCACAATCCAGCATGCTATTTTTACGTCATCAAAAAGTCATATGCGTCTCATAAAGGTAAGTGAGAAAAAAGTCACATTTTGCGATAAAAACAGTTGCCGTGAAACACTGCCAGTCGTCCAGTGTTAGAGCATAGGGCGCCCACAATCGTTGTCAGAATTCATGCAGAGACAGTCATCAATGTTGAAGCAAATAAATACACATAAATATGTTTACATTCATTTTTATCTAGCCTCTTCCTAGTGTTGAATGAGTAGCCCCCTACAGACAAATCAGCCATACATAGCATTGTTGATTGATGATAATCAAATATATATTGTTGATGTAAACACAACCAGGTTGCCATGGCAGTTACAACTGTCTTGGCAACCCACAGCCTTCGAGATCAAACTGCAGAAGAGCACTGCTTGGAATTGAGAAAAGGCGGGAGAGTTTGAAAAAGTTTGTTCTCGAACGTATACTGTAGCAACAAAAGTTCAAGTTGGAGTTTGTTTTTGAGCTGTTGGCACTACAGGTCGTTGAAAGGCTAGAATGTAGAATATCGGTGCCATTGCTTCACAACTGCAAACGCAGTGAAGGCCCAGAACCCGTGTCGTAGAGAAGTTGACGTACGGAATCGCACAAATCAAACCAATATAGGCTGTTTTCATTTGATTCTAGATTTCCAGAATGATGTAAGTTTTGTTGTGGTGTTTTCAGGTATGAGCGCCATCGCTCCCGGCAGCATGGTCGGTGCCGAGAACATGGTCAGCCTCGCTCCCGGCAAGCTGTGTTCGCTTCCGTCACAGACTGAGTCCGGCTTCGCTTCCATGCACTCCCTCCGCAGCTCCAGCCAGAGCTACACGGCCTCCTCCATCTCCTCCCAGCAGTTCAGCTCCTCGGTGAGTGAGGTTATGTTGCCCTCCATCTCCTCCCGGCAGTTCAGCTCCTTGGTGAGTGAGGTTATGTTGCCCTACATCTCCCAGCAGTTCAGCTCCTCGGTGAGTGAGGTTATGTTGCCCTCCATCTCCTCCCAGCAGTTCAGCTCCTCGGTGAGTGAGGTTATGTTGCCCTCCATCTCCTCCCAGTAGTCGAGCTCCTCGGTGAGTGAGGTTATGTTGCCTTCCATCCCCCCCCAGCAGTTGAGCTCCTCGGTGAGTGAGGTTATGTTGCCCTCCATCTCCTCCCAGCAGTTCAGCTCCTCGGTGAGTGAGGTTATGTTGCCCTCCATCTCCTCCCAGTAGTTGAGCTCCTCGGTGAGTGAGGTTATGTTGCCTTCCAATCCCCCCCCAGCAGTTCAGCTCCTCGGTGAGTGAGGTTATGTTGCCCTCCATCTCCCCCCAGCAGTTCAGCTCCTCGGTGAGTGAGGTTATGTTGCCCTCCATCTCCTCCCAGCAGTTGAGCTCCTCGGTGAGTGAGGTTATGTTGCCTGGACGCTGAACGAAGCCGTGTGACCCGCAGGTGTCCCGGTCGTCTCAGCAGAGCAGCGTGTCGACGTTCTCCAGCTCCGACTCGGCCAGCGCGACCAACAAGACGTGGCAGCAAAAGTCCTCGACCTCCGAGTCCAACTTCCTGTCCACGACGCAGAAGCTGGTGACGTCGTCCGACTCGATCTCCGTGTCGACTGTCTCCCAGCGGACAGAGTCCAAGGCCTCCTCGATCACCGCCACAGAGGACTCTGTCAGTGAGTCCAACAGAAATTTACTAATATGCCGTATCAAAAAATGAGGAGTTTTTTATTGATATCGAACATTGGTCAGAATTATCGACATATTTTCAGGTCTGAAACCTTCATTTTAGCCTACTGTAACTATTTTGTGACTTGGTGAGGATTTGTCTTTGTCTCAACATTTACTTGGAGCGTCAACAAACGACTGACGACCTGACCTTGACCTGACCTTGGACCAGCTTGACTTTATAAGGAGACAACAGTTGGCTGGGACGAGTTGAAATGACGAGATTGCATGTGGACAAGTTGGTGTGATTCCGACGGTTGGGCCCTCGTAGGCTCACTCCTCGGTCGGTTGTTCTTACAGACGTTGTTCTCATGTGCTCACAAGCGCGTCCACACTCGCCAATAGCGTCTCACATTAGAAACGTACATTTGGAAATTTACGGAAGAAACTGAATGGCTAGAAAATGAAGACATTTTTTGAAGTTTTTTCAGATTTTTTTCTGTAATTCGAATTAATCAGTTTGAACAAAAACACCAAATAAGTTTGTGATTTTTGTAATTTTCTTCATTTTCCAAGTGAAGACCGATCCTACCTGGTCTTTACAAACGGGTACCCGGTCTTCAAAACTCGGGACCAATGTAATCACCAGTTCATTTGTACCTTGCATGATATTCACATTATATTGTACTGTCCCGAATATAAGCCGAGGGATTTTGCTGTAATTTTGAGTACAAATGTCACCATCAACTTATATGCAAATCTCGGCATACAATCGGTCAAAAACACCTTTCTTTTGAATTATAATTGTGCCTACTATGCCAGATGTGCACTCAGTGAATTATCCTATGTTTATTCAGTTCAGAAGATAGAAAGAATGGAGAGATTATTCTCCATTTCATTCTCTCTCTTTTAAAAACATCTACATTATGAGAGAAAATAGCCGACTAGGAACTAATACACTGATAGATTCATCAGATAACACTTTCAGTGAAAGTTTTCAAGCTGCAAAGCTTTCAGTCAGTAAAGAGGAAGGTGTGGGGGGGGGGGGGGAGGGGGGACTGTGTTACTGATCAAGTGGAACGTAGACATCTTGTGGAATAGATCTTGTTAGAAATGCTCTGGATGATCCCAATTGTTTGCCCCATGCTAAAACCCTGACAGCCAGTTGTTTGTTGACACTTGAAGTGGAAGTGTCATCCTCACTACCCATCACATGATATTTTCTTTTTTTTCCCTCTGTGTTATTCTAATGGGTATTTTTGAAATTTCTAAAATTCATAAAAATAAAAATTACCACACGATAATGCCACAAAACTATACAGATATCTAAGTTAGATGAGGAGCTTTGATGAAAAAAAGTTTGAAGTTGATAGCTGTAGCCGTTTGGCCTGTGGAGAACCGACAAAAAAACATGAAAAAAAAAAAACATAAAAATGAACACCAATTTTTTTCAGTATGTCAAATTGAATCCTCGCCAAAGCTCATCTAATAAATGGTTCTGTGTAATTTCATCCTCTTAGTATCTAATTTGCCTTCTTCAATAATTTGTATTTTCTGATGCGATATGATATTGTTTGCGTGTGAACGTGTGAACGTGCAGGTCCGAACGTGTCGCCGGTCCGCAGCCTGACGGGCACGCCCCCCGCCCTGCCCCAGAAGACCCGGTCGCGCCACCGACACGTGTCGCAGTACGACAACATGCACCTGGCCAGCTGCAGCCTGCACCAATCACACACGTCGAGCCCGGACAGCAAGCCGCCCCCGCTGCCGCTCAAGAAGAAGCACAGTGAGTCTCCTTGTTGCTACCATACGAGCATTAGGCGACATCACAACCCTCAGACTAGAGTCTGACAATCTTCATCTCCCTCGTTCCAGAGAAAACTAGAAATCATCTCAATTCCAGAAATTATAATTATTTTTCTTGTCGTCCAGAGACCGTGAGTCATTGCCAACCTATATAAACATAAACAGAATCACTTAATGTCCTCATTGGCTAAGAAAAAGGGCAGATTCTGAAGGGCAATCAGATTAATTATAACTAGGGGTGTTCGGGTACCCGAGATTTCGGGTTGGGTCGTTTTTTTTTTACCCGACCTGACCCGATCTGAAACTCATGTAACACTAAAATCGGGTTTTTCGATATCGCGCGGTTTTGGCGCCATTTACTTCATTTGTTGACTGATCCACTGCAAACAACTACTAGAAGTTGAGTAGATGGCAGCATCGTGCACACAAAATTGAGATATCTTTGTTTCCAAAGCGTTTTGAAAACAAAGATGGAGGCAAAAATTTTGTTGAAAGGTGTTGGAAGTTGGTTTTAACTTAATTTTGTACCACGTAGGCCTAAGCTACGTCTATCTCGTGATGAGTGAGGAGGATATGGATGGAGATCTCTATTTAGAAGCAAATATAGATCACTTGACTGGCTCTAGGTATATACCTCCAGTAGGCCTAGGCCTGGATCCAGTAGATAGGCCTATTCGCGCAACTTTTTCATTTTGAGGTTAAAATACCGTGTTTTTACTGAAACCCGAAACGAAACCCGAGTTTTTTCACACTACCCGACCCGAACCCGACCCGAACCAAAAAAACACCACCCTTACACCCCTAATCATGATATTTTTCTATTTTTCTCTGAAATAAGGCAAATGAATATTGTCGTTATTCGTGAGAATCTAGTCTCACGGTGGTGACCTTGACTGGGAGCAAGTGATGTTGTGTCAAGGTCTCGGTGTTGATTCATGGAATAATGTCCAACAGGTGCGTGAATAACCAATATGGCCGCCGTGCTTAGAGCATCACACTGTTGAGCCGCGTGACCAACGTAGTCAGTGTCGCGTGACCGTCGCTGAGGAAACTGGTCCTAAGCTAACCATAACTAATTGTTTTCATTTGTGAGAGATGACGTCTTTGAGCATAGTAGTTGCTTCAGAGGTGATGACGGCTTACGCCACTCGATGTTGATCTGACCTTGACGAGCAGGAGACCTGTTGAGCTGGGAACGAGGGGTTAACGACTAAAAAAATCAGGTGTACACTTTTAAAAAAATAACCTTGAAAGTAGGGCTGTGCGAGCAGAGCTTTTTGAGTTCGAGCGAGATTGACTTTTTTCGAGCGAGTTTGAGCACTATTTAAGTTCGAGCGAGTTCGAGCACAAATTTTATAGAAAATTTTATAGAAAATTTAATTTAAAAAAAAACATCGTAAATAAAATCATATCTTGAAATATAGCCGGAATCTAAAAAAAGCGACATGACCAACCCTTGAACAATACTTCAGAAACATTTTCGTGAAAAAATTGAATTGAAAAAAATTATTGTTTGAGAAAAACAAAGAATAAATTTCATCGTTGAAAATTTCGTAAAAACCACATAATCATGTACTTTGTTGGTTTTTATTTTATTTTCATTTTTTTGGCAGTTTTAACATGATAGTTATCTCAGTGCAAAATTTGAAGTGGATACAATCAATATTAAAAAAGATAGCCACAAAAATCATCACTTCCCGGTTAGAATTACGACAATTTTGTATTGCGTACGAGAGAAACCAGTCAAAACTAATTGATAAGTTTGCTACTGATGAGCAAGTTGATCGGCTAACTTCGCCGATGACGACGCGCGAACTTTTTGCCATTGGCGCTCGGCCGTCCCGAGTGTCTTGGCTTGGCAACACGTGTGATGACGTTTTAATCTGTCCTTGAAGAGTTTCTGGTGGTGGGGAACTGGGGAAGGGAGAGAGACGCGTGTGCGTGTCTGGTTGATACTACGACTCAACTCAGTCACTCGGAGTCAGTCAGTCCGGTGCAACTGACAGTGTGAAATGATGCGCGTTGCAATCATTCAGCAAGTTCTATAAGCAAAATCGAAGGGAGAAATGCAGAAACAAAACTTTTTCATAAGTTTCAGACACTATATATTTATTATTTACATAATACCACATATACCAATATATGTTGAATGATAAAAAGATGACAAGTTTATTCTTGCTCGCTCGCTCGAAAACATTCAAGACTCGAAATTTCGATCTGGGAAAAAATCTTCTCGAGCGAGTTCGAGTCTCGATCTCGACTCGTCCTCGCTCGAAAATTTCGAGTCTCGCACAGCCCTACTTGAAAGAATAATCCAGAGGGAAAATACCGTATTCACTCGCATATAAGTCGCACCCGCGTATAAGTCGCACCCCTGTTTTTGACAGTCATTTTTTTAAAAACCCTTTGTATGGTCGTATAAGTCGCACCTGCAGTCTCCAGTATTAGTATTAGTATTATTACCATTATTTAGTAGAGTGATAGGCCTAATTATAACATTATAGTCCTATCACTAATTTATTTTATCCATTTTGTATAATGATAAACTTTACATCTGCTGAAAATCGAAAGAAGTGATCATTGCCCAAGAGACTTAGTTTAAAGTGGAAGATATCAACATTCGAGTGTTTATACTGAAATACTTTTATCCACGGCGAAAAGTTAAGGTCACAGACAGAGCAGTCCTGGTGTTGAAGTTCTTTAGTTTTAAATAATCAAAATGGAGTGGTAAGATCGCCCTTGTGGTGCCCCGTCCAAACGATCCTATCTTTCATCCATAGCCTTATTTGGGGGAACAATGATTTTGTATCCAGTTTCGATGTTATCAAGAAAAAAAAAGTCTCCAGTACGTCCAAAATACATCGCGATTGACATGTTTAGCTCTCTGTTCCCGACACTTAAGAGAGAAACCCTTGGTATGAGACATGAGAAACCATAGTGAGGGGCCTCAACTAAACGGGGAGGGTGGGAAGGGGACAGGTTGCCTAACATACCCGAGCGTGAGCGTGACGACGGGACCCAGAGCACACGATGATTACGTAAATATCTCCCTAGTTTATATTCATTTTTATCTAGCCTCTTCCTAGTGTTCAATGAATAGCCCACTATAGACTGTTATCACCCATACATAGCATTGTTGATTGATGTTAAACAGATGTGTCAAAAGTGTTCTTGTTGGTAATCAGTGTAACATTTAACATGATACTTTTAAAGTATCATGTTACACTGATTACCAACACGAACACTTTGAGACATCTGTTTATCATCAATCAACAATCAACAATGCTATGTATGGCTGATTTGTCTATAGGGGGCTACTCATTCAACACTAGGAAGAGGCTAGATAAAAATGAATGTAAACATATTTACGTGTATTTATTTGCTTCAATATTGATACTGCCTGTGCATCAATTCTGACAACGATTGGGGGTTCGCTCTATACTGTAACATTGGATGACCAGTGTTTCATGGCAACTGTTTTGATGATGAACAGATGTGTTGAAGTGTTTGTCTTATTATTCAGTGTAACACAAGACTCTAAAAGTATCATGTTTGCTTCAGCACTGACGACTGTCTATGCATGAATTCTGACGACGATTGTGGGTTCGCCCTATGCTCTAACATTGGACGACCGGCAGTGTTTCACGGCAACTGTTTTTATCGCAAAATGTGACGTTTTTTCTCACTTGAAAAAATGACATGAGACGCATGTGACTTTTTGATGACGTAAAAATAGCAAGCTCGACTGTGACGAGAATTGATGCATTCGACTTTCATTTTTGGAGATTTTGTGCGCGCGTATAAGTCGCACCCGCGTATTGGTCGCACCCCTGTTTTGAGTTCTCAAATTTCTAAATATACATGCGACTTATATGCGAGTAAATACGGTACTTGAGAAATAAAATTCTTCTAAAGATTTAATAATTCCACTGAATATGCATAAAACTGTCGTACATGATTTCAGTGATTGTCACAACTATCGGATGAGAAATACAGTGAAACCTCCGTGCATCGTTCTCGGATCCATCGTTTTCCTGCTTCTCATCCCACTCCCATATAATCAATGTTACATTTTCCTGGTCCCTTGAAAAACGATGGATGGAGGTTTTGCTGTACCAAAGAAAATTATGTAATTTTTTCACATCAGTCAAAGCTATCAAAAATACAATCAAATCTAAACAACAAGTGTCACCAATTAATTCAGAACGGATATGAGTGATGGATAAAACCGGTAGGCAGTAACATTTTAAACGTTTGAAGTAATCCAAGGTCTGCAGATGTGGATTCAGTTACGGAATATTTTCCCTACTTGTAAGCTCGTCTCACAAGGCATATCCCGAGTCTTCCTCGTGATCAGGGTGTTTGTATTGTGAACGCAGCGTGTTCCCGTGTTCCCGTGTTCCCGTGCTTGTGTCGGACTGGAGTCTAAATGAGTGTGTTTGTTCCTTAGTGTTCCAATCAGTGGCCTACTCCGGTAAGTGGGTCTCGTCTCTTGCTGTCACCTTCTGTCTCTCTCTTCTTTACTTTCTCTCTCTGTTTACTGTGTTAGCTCATTATGTTGACCTCACCCGTAGCTCACGGCCTTCATCTCATTATCATCTCATGTAGGTAATCTACCAAACAAGTCATCTTTGTTCACAAATAATTGGTTTTAGTTTTCATCAAAAGTTATTTTTCTATTCTGTCCATGTTGTTGTTGTTGTTGAAGAAATGGCCCCGACAGAGGAAAGTGAATGTGATGATATATCTGGCCAACCGTATATTCACATATCATTTGTAAAGTTGTAGGAATGTAGCGTTTATTTTCAGGTTTTTCAAACCTATTTCTTGTGAAATATAGCATTCATTTTTAGGTTTTTTAAACCTATTTCTTGTGAAATATAGCATTTATTTTTAGGTTTTTTAAACCTATTTCTTGTGAAATATAGCATTTATTTTTAGGTTTTTTAAACCTATTTTTTGTGAAATGAAGCATTTTGTAGCAAACTACTAAGAACATGAGCTGCCAACTCGAGATCAACAACTGCGGGATTATCAACGGAAATGACACTTTCTCTCGGACTTCTCAGTCCGAGGCAGGAAGTTGTCTGAATGCCACTTATTGTTGATCCGAGGAAATAGGTAAAACAATTCTATTCATCTCGACAATTGGTTTCTCCAGTTAGTTTCATATTTGAACACACTTTACAAAAATAATATTTTATATACGATCCAGCTCAATATCTTGATAACTGTGCACATTTTCACTGTAAATGTACTTTACATGTAAATGTAATGTAATGCTAAATGTAGCTAAATACTCTGAGAAAGACATTTATAGTGGAAAATAGTGAAACAGAATAGGATGTTGAATAAACCGAAATACCACGACACGCAAAGAATATACAAAATATACATCCTTGTAAAATATTTGGATTTGAGTCTATTTCATTAATGTTTTTTCACCGTCAACACTGGAGAAAAAAGACGAGTTGAATCCCGACCTTGAGCAGTCACCTGTTGAACGTGTTGTTGACTGTTCCGCCCGTCGGATAATCACTGTACGTTTCCCTTCATTTCCAGACCCTCATTTCCAGACCTTCATTTCCAGACCCTCTTTTCCAGACCCTCTTTTCCAGACCTTCATTTCCAGACCCTCTTTTCCAGACCTTCATTTCCAGACCCTCATTTCCAGACCCTCATTTCCAGACCCTCATTTCCAGACCCTCATTTCCAGACCCTCATTTCCAGACCCTCATTTCCAGACCCTCATTTGTAGACCCTCATTTCCAGACCCTCATTTCCAGACCCTCATTTCCAGTCCCTCATTTCCAGACCCTCTTTTCCAGACCCTCATTTCCAGACCCTCATTTCCAGACCCTCATTTCCAGACCCTCATTTCCAGACCCTCGTTTCCAGACCCTCATTTCCAGACCCTCTTTTCCAGACCTTCTTTTCCAGACCCTCTTTTCCAGACCCTCATTTCCAGACCCTCATTTCCAGACCCTCATTTGTAGACCCTCATTTCCAGACCCTCATTTCCAGACCCTCATTTCCAGTCCCTCATTTCCAGACCCTCTTTTCCAGACCCTCATTTCCAGACCCTCATTTCCAGACCCTCATTTCCAGACCCTCATTTCCAGACCCTCTTTTCCAGACCCTCATTTCCAGACCCTCATTTCCAGACCCTCATTTCCAGACCCTCATTTGTAGACCCTCATTTCCAGACCCTCATTTCCAGTCCCTCATTTCCAGACCCTCATTTCCAGACCCTCTTTTCCAGACCCTCATTTCCAGACCCTCATTTCCAGACCCTCATTTCCAGACCCTCATTTCCAGACCCTCATTTGTAGACTAAATCATTTCTTTGTAAACAACCTCTGTTATTATTAATTATGTAATGACTTTATTGTATGTAAATAATCCCCTATGTTTTGTCCCACGAGTTGTGATGTTCTTTGGTTCTGTTGTGTTGTGTAACATTCGTGTTTGTGTTTGGATGTCGTTTGTCAGGCAAACAGAAATACAAGAGTAACGTGTTGTGTTCAGCCTAACAGGCAATTGATTGCCAGGCATTGGATGAGCAGACGATTGATTGCCAGGCATTAGATGAGCAGGCGATTGATTGCCAGGTGTTGGATGAGCAGACGATTGATTGTCAGGCATTGGATGAGCAAGTGATTGATTGTCAGGCATTGGATGAGCAGGCGATTGATTGCCAGGCATTGGATGATCAGACAATTTATTGCCAGGCATTGGATGAGCAGGCGATTGATTGTCAGGCATTGGATGAGCAGGCGATTGATTGTCAGGCATTGGATGATCAGGTGATTGATTGCCAGGCATTGGATGATCAGGTGATTGATTGCCAGGCATTGGATGATCAGGTGATTGATTGCCAGGCATTGGATGAGCAGACGATTGATTGTCAGGCATTGGATGAGCAGGCGATTGATTGTCAGGCATTGGATGATCAGGTGATTGATTGCCAGGCATTGGATGATCAGGTGATTGATTGCCAGGCATTGGATGATCAGGTGATTGATTGCCAGGCATTGGATGAGCAGACAATTGATTGTCAGGCATTGGATGAGCAGGCGATTGATTGTCAGGCATTGGATGATCAGGCAATTGATTGCCAGGCATTGAATGATCAGGTGATTGATTGCCAGGCATTGGATGATCAGGCAATTGATTGCCAGGCATTGGATGATCAGGTGATTGATTGCCAGGCATTGGATGAGCAGACGATTGATTGTCAGGCATTGGATAAGCAGGCGATTGATTGCCAGGCATCGGATGATCAGGCGATTGGATGATCAGACAATTTATTGCCAGGCATTGGATGAGCAGGCAATTTATTGCCAGGCATTGGATGAGCAGGTGGTTGATTGCCAGGCATTGGATGAGCAGGCAATTTATTGCCAGGCATTGGATGAGCAGGTGGTTGATTGCCAGGCATTGGATGAGCAGGCAATTTATTGCCAGGCATTGGATGAGCAGACAGTTGATTGCCAGGCATTGGATGAGCGGACGGTTGATTGTCAGGCATTGGATGAGCAGGCGATTGATTGCCAGACATAGGATGAGCAGGCGATTGATTGCCAGGCTCTGGATGAGCAAGCGATTGATTGCCAGGCATCGGATGAGCAGGCAATTGATTGCCAGGCATTGAATGAGCTGGAAATTGATTGCCAGGCTCTGGATGAGCAAGCGATCGATTGTCAGGCATTGGATGAGCAGGAAATTGATTGCCAGGCTCTGGATGAGCAAGCGATCGATTGTCAGGCATTGGATGAGCAGGAAATTGATTGCCAGGCATTGGATGAGCAAGCGATTGATTGCCAGGCATTGGATGATCAGGCGATTGATTGCCAGGCATAGGATGATCAGGCGATTGATTGCCAGACATCGGATGATCAGGCGATTGATTGCCAGACATCGGATGAGCAGGCAATTGGTTGTCAGGCATCGGATGATCAGGCAATTCATTGCCAGGCGTTGGATGAGCAAGTGATCTGCATTCAACAGTGCTTGGACAGGAGTGCAATGTCCGTGCGTGAAGGTTTGCGCTGCGGGAAATGCCAGCTGGGCGATCACGCAGGTTCAATGTTAATAATATCCTGCAACAAGTTGCTGTTCACTCCTTTGATTCATCAAGTCGTTGAGTCATTAGTCGTGAAATGAGCGATCATCATTGCATTGGACTTGGATTAGCTACTGTCACTTGTTGTGACGCAGCAACAGCCCTCGTTTCTCCTCGCCTGGCGTCTCCACATGCTTCTCACATGCCAAACGCAGATGACTGAGTGCACTCCGATGTGACGCCTTGTTGCGTGGGCCGCGCGAAGCCTCCTGTTCCCCGCAGCGCAGCCCCACGCATAGAACCAGCTCTTGCTGGCGTTCAGATAATCTAAATACTATCTGACTATTCTGAGCCTGAGTTATAAGACTAAATGATTCATTTTTATATCAAATTAGAAACCATCTCAACATTCAATCATTTTGTAGAATAATTATTAAACAATTTGAAATCATTTCAGTTGATTTCAATTTGAGTACCAATGTTGACTCGTCACTGACGACAGGTCAAAATAATGTCCCGACGTACTGTTTGTGGACGTTTCCACGGTAACTGTCCCACGGCTGTTTGCCTGACGGCTTGACGTTGTGTTTCAGTCATGGCGTACATGGAGATGTTTGGCAACTGCTCGCACCAGACCAACACGGAGTTCCTCCGCCACTCGGTGCACACGTACAACCTGTTGCAAGCCGAGTGGCAGCAGCAGGAGATGTCTCTCTCGTCCACGCAGTCCTGCTCGTTCTCCGTGGTGTCTTCTCACAGCAGCCAGGTGCTGCCCCCACACCACCTCGAGGTGAGCCACACTCCCCTACACTCCCCTACACTCCCCCACACTCGGTGCACACGTACAACCTGTTGCAAGCCGAGTGGCAGCAGCAGGAGATGTCTCTCTCGTCCACGCAGTCCTGCTCGTTCTCCGTGGTGTCTTCTCACAGCAGCCAGGTGCTGCCCCCACACCACCTCGAGGTGAGCCACACTCCCCCACACTCCCCTACACTCGGTGCACACGTACAACCTGTTGCAAGCCGAGTGGCAGCAGCAGGAGATGTCTCTCTCGTCCACGCAGTCCTGCTCGTTCTCCGTGGTGTCTTCTCACAGCAGCCAGGTGCTGTCCCCGCTCCACCTCGAGGTGAGCCACACTCCCCCACACTCCCCCACACTCCCCCACACTCGGTGCACACGTACAACCTGTTGCAAGCCGAGTGGCAGCAGCAGGAGATGTCTCTCTCGTCCACGCAGTCCTGCTCGTTCTCCGTGGTGTCTTCTCACAGCAGCCAGGTGCTGCCCCCGCACCACCTCGAGGTGAGCCACACTCCCCCACACTCCCCTACACTCCCCCACACTCGGTGCACACGTACAACCTGTTGCAAGCCGAGTGGCAGCAGCAGGAGATGTCTCTCTCGTCCACGCAGTCCTGCTCGTTCTCCGTGGTGTCTTCTCACAGCAGCCAGGTGCTGCCCCCACACCACCTCGAGGTGAGTCACACTCCCCCACACTCCCCTACACTCCCCCACACTCGGTGCACACGTACAACCTGTTGCAAGCCGAGTGGCAGCAGCAGGAGATGTCTCTCTCGTCCACGCAGTCCTGCTCGTTCTCCGTGGTGTCTTCTCACAGCAGCCAGGTGCTGCCCCCGCTCCACCTCGAGGTGAGCCACACTCCCCCACAATCCCCCACACTCGGTGCACACGTACAACCTGTTGCAAGCCGAGTGGCAGCAGCAGGAGATGTCTCTCTCGTCCACGCAGTCCTGCTCGTTCTCCGTGGTGTCTTCTCACAGCAGCCAGGTGCTGCCCCCACACCACCTCGAGGTGAGCCACACTCCCCCACACTCCCCTACACTCCCCCACACTCGGTGCACACGTACAACCTGTTGCAAGCCGAGTGGCAGCAGCAGGAGATGTCTCTCTCGTCCACGCAGTCCTGCTCGTTCTCCGTGGTGTCTTCTCACAGCAGCCAGGTGCTGCCCCCACACCACCTCGAGGTGAGCCACACTCCCCCACACTCCCCTACACTCCCCCACACTCGGTGCACACGTACAACCTGTTGCAAGCCGAGTGGCAGCAGCAGGAGATGTCTCTCTCGTCCACGCAGTCCTGCTCGTTCTCCGTGGTGTCTTCTCACAGCAGCCAGGTGCTGCCCCCACACCACCTCGAGGTGAGTCACACTCCCCCACACTCCCCTACACTCCCCCACACTCGGTGCACACGTACAACCTGTTGCAAGCCGAGTGGCAGCAGCAGGAGATGTCTCTCTCGTCCACGCAGTCCTGCTCGTTCTCCGTGGTGTCTTCTCACAGCAGCCAGGTGCTGCCCCCACACCACCTCGAGGTGAGTCACACTCCCCCACACTCCCCTACACTCCCCCACACTCGGTGCACACGTACAACCTGTTGCAAGCCGAGTGGCAGCAGCAGGAGATGTCTCTCTCGTCCACGCAGTCCTGCTCGTTCTCCGTGGTGTCTTCTCACAGCAGCCAGGTGCTGCCCCCGCACCACCTCGAGGTGAGTCACACTCCCCTACACTCCCCCACACTCCCCCACACTCGGTGCACACGTACAACCTGTTGCAAGCCGAGTGGCAGCAGCAGGAGATGTCTCTCTCGTCCACGCAGTCCTGCTCGTTCTCCGTGGTGTCTTCTCACAGCAGCCAGGTGCTGCCCCCGCACCACCTCGAGGTGAGCCACACTCCCCCACACTCCCCTACACTCCCCCACACTCGGTGCACACGTACAACCTGTTGCAAGCCGAGTGGCAGCAGCAGGAGATGTCTCTCTCGTCCACGCAGTTCTGCTCGTTCTCCGTGGTGTCTTCTCACAGCAGCCAGGTGCTGCCCCCGCACCACCTCGAGGTGAGCCACACTCCCCCACACTCCCCCACACTCCCCCACACTCGGTGCACACGTACAACCTGTTGCAAGCCGAGTGGCAGCAGCAGGAGATGTCTCTCTCGTCCACGCAGTCCTGCTCGTTCTCCGTGGTGTCTTCTCACAGCAGCCAGGTGCTGCCCCCGCACCACCTCGAGGTGAGCCACACTCCCCTACACTCCCCTACACTCCCCCACACTCGGTGCACACGTACAACCTGTTGCAAGCCGAGTGGCAGCAGCAGGAGATGTCTCTCTCGTCCACGCAGTCCTGCTCGTTCTCCGTGGTGTCTTCTCACAGCAGCCAGGTGCTGCCCCCGCACCACCTCGAGGTGAGCCACACTCCCCCACACTCCCCTACACTCCCCCACACTCGGTGCACACGTACAACCTGTTGCAAGCCGAGTGGCAGCAGCAGGAGATGTCTCTCTCGTCCACGCAGTCCTGCTCGTTCTCCGTGGTGTCTTCTCACAGCAGCCAGGTGCTGTCCCCGCTCCACCTCGAGGTGAGCCACACTCCCCCACACTCCCCCACACTCCCCCACACTCGGTGCACACGTACAACCTGTTGCAAGCCGAGTGGCAGCAGCAGGAGATGTCTCTCTCGTCCACGCAGTCCTGCTCGTTCTCCGTGGTGTCTTCTCACAGCAGCCAGGTGCTGCCCCCGCACCACCTCGAGGTGAGCCACACTCCCCTACACTCCCCCACACTCGGTGCACACGTACAACCTGTTGCAAGCCGAGTGGCAGCAGCAGGAGATGTCTCTCTCGTCCACGCAGTCCTGCTCGTTCTCCGTGGTGTCTTCTCACAGCAGCCAGGTGCTGTCCCCGCTCCACCTCGAGGTGAGCCACACTCCCCTACACTCCCCCACACTCCCCCACACTCGGTGCACACGTACAACCTGTTGCAAGCCGAGTGGCAGCAGCAGGAGATGTCTCTCTCGTCCACGCAGTCCTGCTCGTTCTCTGTGGTGTCTTCTCACAGCAGCCAGGTGCTGTCCCCGCTCCACCTCGAGGTGAGCCACACTCCCCTACACTCCCCCACACTTCCCCACACTCGGTGCACACGTACAACCTGTTGCAAGCCGAGTGGCAGCAGCAGGAGATGTCTCTCTCGTCCACGCAGTCCTGCTCGTTCTCCGTGGTGTCTTCTCACAGCAGCCAGGTGCTGTCCCCGCTCCACCTCGAGGTGAGCCACACTCCCCTACACTCCCCTACACTCCCCCACACTCCACCGCACAACTCGTTCACACGCCCACGGAAATGGAGAAAAAAAATTGAAGACAGTTTGAAGTATTATCAGAAAAATTAAAGTTACCAATGCGTGTGGCCGAATGGTTAATACACTGAACCGTCATTCAGGAGACAGTGGTTTGATTCCCGCCATGGTCGACCATCCTGACAGGGGTTCATCGTGTTTTTTGCGTGTTGCAGAGCATGGAGACGCCGCTGTCTCCTCTGAGAGAGACGCTGCCGGGACTGCCCCCCGCGCTGCCCCCCAAGCGCAGCAGGACGTCGAGCGTCCGCTCCACAGCCAGTCCGCCCCCCACCTCGCCACCCCCCCTCAACAAGCTCAACGAGACGGTCGTCAACGACAATCACAGCGCGGTCAACGATGTCAAGACAAACAGGTGAGAGGAGAGCAAACATCACTCATCGTTAGGGTTGTGTAAACCAAAACCTTCGAATGCTATTTCCAAGTCGAGTTGTGTATGTTTGGAAACGAACTTGGTGAAAGAAACTGTTGTGTCCAAAAGGAACCTTGATGTCACCATCCCATCATCTCATACATCATTCATCGACGCCAATAGATCTCAGTCATCATGACAGTTCGTCGTTAAGGGGACATTGTAAGCCAAAAATTGTTTTTTTCACATTTTTTTTTTTTTTTTTTTTAATAATTTGGTCCCTTTTAACTGATCATAGAAAGATTCGTTTTGAAAACCTAAATAGTTTGATTACAATTGAATATTTAGTAATGCATGAAAACATCTCAATATCATACCATGCCAGATTCTATTGTTGTTTTGACTGTTTTGAAATAAATCCAAGAAACATCATTTTCAAGTGCATTTATCTTGGAATTCAATATTTTCTCACTAATATACCTTTTTCTCAAAAATTGTTGGAGCTGGACCCTTGAAATTTTTTCTGTATGTTTGTACATATGTACTACATATGTGGACAGGATTTTTTAACTCTGCAACAAATACATGGTATTGAAAAAATTGAAACAAGTTGAAAAATGTAGCAAATTTTGGAGCATTGTTGAAAATTGCATTGTTGTCAGCATTGTTGCAATATGTTTATAAGATCCTGTCAGTGTGTACAAATGCTATCAAGGTGCATGTATAAAAAAAATGAGTATCCTAGGTAAAGTAGTTTCTGAGATGAAGGTACATAAAATTTGTTTTTTTAACATGGAGGGATAGGGCTTACAATGTCCCCTTAAGCACAATGTGTATAAATTGTTCACACGTGGCGTTTTTATCTATCTATATCTCAAACCTAGATAACCAATCAAATTGGGCCAGGGGGTGTTTCCACCAGTTTTTCTAGGGCAGACTTCTCATATCAATCGGTTCCTGCCAGTTACGACTTCTTCCTCCACTTCTTCACTACTGCTAGGCCTATCCTCTATTTCTTCTTCTCTTCCTACGAGCTCCCTCCATCGTTCTCTATTCTCCCACCATCTCTCGTCTTCCACTTCTTCCCATTTTTCTCCTCGGTTGACTACCCCGAACTTGACTCCCTCTTGCCACCTTTCTCTTGGTCTTTATATGGCTGGTTTTTATAACGTAATAAATTGAATGGATAGTGGGCTGTATTCAACTAAATATGGTGAGCCCATCAAATTAAACGAATCCAGAAATGCTGACTTGGCATGATAACTAGAGTGTGTATAGGCCTGACATGGCTATACCGCGCAAAATAAATATAAACAAAAACCAAGGGTGGAACGATATGAATCCGATTTGATGAGAAATGAAATAACGTGGTGTGTTTCAGCGGGGGGGTCGAGCCGGTGAGCCCTGCGGAGGTGACGCCGCTGGAGGAGCTGGATATCATGCAGTATCTGGTGACCAAGAGGGCGGAGGAGGAGGGGCCGGACGTGAGGGGGGGCCACCCCGACGCCCTCATCGTGCACGCCACCAAGGCCAATAAGAACGGTAACGTCAAGTCAGTTATTCCTCCACGGCTGTGGGGTGTGGGAACGAGGCTCACAGCACGCTAGCCACTGGACCAACCTCCCAGTGAACATATGCTTGATATGTCACAGTGGTGGATCTAGAGGGCGCAATAGCGCTGGTCCTAATCACGCAGGCTGTGAGGCTGGTGGACCGTAGCAGGAATAGAACCCCGGTCTCTTGAAGACGGTTCAGCACGCTAGCCACTGGACCAACCTCCCAGTGAGCATATGCTTGATATGTCACAGTGGTGGATCTAGAGGGCGCAATAGCGCTGGTCCTAATCACGCAGGCTGTGAGGCTGGTGGACCGTAGCAGGAATCGAACCCCGGTCTCTTGAAGACGGTTCAGCACGCTAGCCACTGGACCAACCTCCCAGTGAGCATATGCTTGATATGTCACAGTGGTGGATCTAGAGGGCGCAATAGCGCTGGTCCCAATCACGCAGGCTGTGACCAGCCCTCGGCTGCCGAGCTAGGGTCTTGCAGCCGCCACTAGAATGGCAGCCTTGATCCCGGCGCTTCTCGTGGGCCTCGGGACGTCTTCTCTCGAGGACACAACTCTAGGCTACCACACTATTATAAACCTCTCATTAGGTTTCTGCCATTTCACTTGATAGGGTGGAGCTGTAGGAATATAGTTCTTATTTTCGCCTCTCGAGTCACGTATATTTCTCAAAATGCAGCATCGTGTAGCAAAATACTCAAAAACAATTCACTTCCTACTCGTCCTTGGGTTTTCCATATGCTTTTATATTCACATGCAATAATATTCTATACAATACTTGCCTTTAGGCCTACGGTTCAATATCATCCGAATTGTGCATAAATACCACAAAATACCCCACTCTTGTTTAGTACTCTGAAAAAGACACTTATCGGGAAAAACATTGAAATAGAATATGATGTAAAATGAATAGAAATATCATGAAACACAAAGATGACTGAAAATAAATGTGATTCTAGTATAATATTTAGATTTCATTGCCTATTTTGTTGATGTTGAGCTCGTAGATTTGAGTAGATGCGTGATTAGCGTAGCACGTCTGTTTTATTCCGCTGATGAGACTGATGTGAGTAGAGTGTGTTGTACTGATCCGTCATGTCCTCCTTGTTTGTGCTTGCCGTCACGCAGAGGAGAAGGAGAAAGGTACGTATCAGTGCCGCTGAATACGGCTCAACTGTCATTATTCAAGCCCTGGGCCACATAAACAATCCATTGGTTAGAGCAGTAAACCCTCGTTCGTCCGACCTTGACCTGAAGGTTTGGCATTTCACTGGTGATTCAGATTTGATATGATTAATCTGAATTCCAGTTGAATCGTGATTCAAACAATATTTCGACCCTTCAATTGCTTTAACTTTTTTCTGAGATTGAATATTCGAAATGATCCAAGTACAGTGAAACCTCTCTGCTTCAATCCCGGATCCATTGTTCTCCCGGATCCATTGTTTTCCCGGATCCATTGTTTTCCCGGATCCATTGTTTTCCCGGATCCATTGTTTTCCCGGATCCATTGTTTTCCCGGATCCATTGTTTTCCCGGATCCATTGTTTTCTCGGATCCATTGTTTTCTCGGATACATTGTTTTCCCGGATCCATTGTTTTCCCGGATCCATTGTTCTTTCGGATCCATTGTTCTCCCGGATCCATTGTTTTCCCGGATCCATTGTTTTCCCGGATCCATTGTTTTCTCGGATCCATTGTTCTCCCGGATTCATTGTTTTCCCGGATCCATTGTTCTCCCGGATCCATTGTTTTTCCTGATCCATTGTTTTCCCTGATCCATTGTTCTCCCAGATCCATTGTTTTCCCGGATCCATTGTTCTCCCGGATCCATTGTTTTCCCGGATCCATCCTTCATTCTGTCCGACTCTACTCGCATGTGGAAAATGTTGAATTTCCTCCCTTGTGAAATGAGAGTAGGAGATTTCACTCCGTTTTCCATGCTCTGTGATTGATGCGTGAAATAGGTAGGCTTCTGTTGGGTCACAAATAAGTCTGTTCTTACGTTTCAACTGTAGCGCCGTACTCAGGTTCAGTGCTACGCCTTGGCTTCATACCTTACGTTATCGACTGCGAGAATATTTGTCTCTGTACTTGATTCTGAACTATTACTCTCACAATCTCCCTCGCACGAAAATATATTTAATTGAAAAATGCTAGATATTATGTTTCAAATAATGAACACATGTACAAGTTGACTCTGTGAGTTGTTCGGCAGCTTTGACGAATTACTTCCAATTTCATTCAATTTCGGGCCAAAGAAGCAATTTTTTTTTTTTTATATTGGGTTTTAACGACGCACTATACTGATGGCTACAATCAATTAGCGTCGGTGGATGTTGAATGAGATGGTGGGATGATGAGATGAAAGGTTATTGTATTAGGTGTTTTGGATGGTGGGAAGGAGTCGGTCGTGGCCTGTTGTTAAGGAACCATCCCAGTATCAACCTGAACGACAGAGGGAAACCACAAAGAACCCCTGCCAGAATAGTCGACCATGGCGGGAATCGGACCCCGGTCTCCCGAATGACGGTTCAGTGTGTTACCACTCGGCCACGCGTCTCGGTATAGCAGCAATTTATTTTTGCGCCCGTTCGAGATGGTTCAGCAACACAAATATTATCAAAACTGTTATGAAACATTCAAAATCATGTTCATCTAATTTTGTCGATTACTTTATCTATGCACACCATACCTGAGAGTAGAATAGAATGTAATATTTGGGAATTGAGACCACTTTCTCGTGGACAGACACCTTAGTGTTATTCGTCATTCTTTTCAAAACATCTTTCAATATCACTTTTCAGTTCTATACGTGGTTTCATACAGGTTTTACCACGTTTCATACGTAGGGTTTATATGTGTGACGTATAGACACATCCCTGGTTGTGCTATACAAGTCAATTTTTCATGGATTTGTTTCCTTCTACTTGGGACATCCGTACGTATTCCGGGAGCATTCCAGAAACACGTCTAGTAGGCAACGTTGTGATAACGCAATCTGTTCTTCCAGACTTCTTGTATCAAGAGGCGTTCCTGACCACATATCGCACGTTCCTGTCACCGCTCGACCTTATCGGCAAACTGTGTCGGCGCCACGAGCGCTTCAGCCGCTCTTCCGACCTTATCAAGCAGCGGGCGGCCAGAGAGGCCTTCTCCTTGCTAGTGCGCGTCGTTAGCGATCTCACGTGAGTACCTCCAGCTTACCTCGCACGTTCTTGTCACCGCTCGACCTTATCGGCAAACTGTGCCGGCGCCACGAGCGCTTCAGCCGCTCTTCCGACCTTATCAAGCAGCGGGCGGCCAGAGAGGCCTTCTCCTTGCTAGTGCGCGTCGTTAGCGATCTCACGTGAGTACCTCCAGCTTACCTCGCACGTTCTTGTCACCGCTCGACCTTATCGGCAAACTGTGCCGGCGCCACGTGCGTTTCAGCTGCTCCTCCGATCTTGTCAAGCAGCGGGCGGCCAGAGAGGCCTTCTCCCTGCTGGTGCGCGTCGTTAGCAATCTCACGTGAGTACCTCCAGCTTACCTTGCATGTTCCTGTCACCGCTTGACCTTGTCAAGCAGCGGGCGGCCAGAGAGGCCTTCTCCCTGCTGGTGCGCGTCGTTAGCGATCTCACGTGAGTACCACCAGCTTACCTCGCACGTTCTTGTCACCGCTCGACCTTATCAAGCAGCGGGCAGCCAGAGAGGCCTTCTCCCTGCTGGTGCGCGTCGTTAGCGATCTCACGTGAGTACCTCCAGCTTACCTTGCATGTTCCTGTCACCGCTCGACCTTATCAAGCAGCGGGCAGCCAGAGAGGCCTTCTCCCTGCTGGTGCGCGTCGTTAGCGATCTCACGTGAGTACCTCCAGCTTACCTCGCACGTTCCTGTCACCGCTCGACCTCGTCAAGCAGCGGGCGGCCAGAGAGGCCTTCTCCCTGCTGGTGCGCGTCGTTAGCGATCTCACGTGAGTACCTCCAGCTTACCTCGCACTTTCCTGTCACCGCTCGACCTTGTCAAGCAGCGGGCAGCCAGAGAGGCCTTCTCCCTGCTGGTGCGCGTCGTTAGCGATCTCACGTGAGTACCTCCATCTTACCTCGCACGTTCCTGTCTCCGCTCGACCTTGTCAAGCAGAGGGCGGCCAGAGAGGCCTTCTCCCTGCTGGTGCGCGTCGTTAGCGATCTCACGTGAGTACCTCCAGCTTACCTCACACGTTCCTGTCTCCGCTCGACCTTGTCAAGCAGAGGGCGGCCAGAGAGGCCTTCTCCCTGCTGGTGCGCGTCGTTAGCGATCTCACGTGAGTACCTCCAGCTTACCTCACACGTTCCTGTCTCCGCTCGACCTTGTCAAGCAGCGGGCGGCCAGAGAGGCCTTCTCCCTGCTGGTGCGCGTCGTTAGCGATCTCACGTGAGTACCTCCAGCTTACCTTGCATGTTTCTGTCACCGCTCGACCTCGTCAAGCAGCGGGCAGCCAGAGAGACCTTCTCCTTGCTGGTGCGCGTCGTTAGCGAACTCACGTGAGTACCTCCAGCTTACCTCGCTTGTTGTTCACTGATCCAGCCTGGGGAGTTCTGTGTGAATCAGCGTACGTCACGTCTAATTGCTGGTCTGTGCCAATATTTTGCAAAATCAGCAGTAATTTTCCCATTTAATGTTGATAAGAAAGGTCTGACTCAGCCATCAGATTTTATTGGACTCAGAATATCTGTTTGAATTTTCCACTCTGTGGTTATTGAATAAATGTATTCAACTCAAAAAATGTGTCTTTTAATTTCACAAAAGAGAACAAACTGCGTGCTTTCTATTTATTTCCCGGGCCCAGACTATTCTCACGATTCCTCAAGTAGGCCCACCGATATCAAGATGGTCCTTCAGATTTCCACGTGAGTTGACTCGAGGAAGAATATCCGACACGTTTCCTTCTCAATCTTCTCCCAGACTTTGACCCAACAGTTGTAGGCCTGGAGGTTGTGAGGTGTGTGTTTGTTCCCTCAGGATCTCGGACCTGTCGGAGGTGGTGCTCCAGACGCTGGCAGAGTTTGTGTACCGGCTGCTGTGCAGCGGAGACCTGACAATGGCCAAGGCGCTCCGCGTCAAGATCCTGGAGAAGTGCGCCGCCAAGAAACTGTATAACGCAACCAGCACGCTGCTGTCCTCGCTCAACGTCACCACCAGGTAGCACCACTGTCCCCTCACAGCTCACTCGAGTTACGATCAACTTTCAACCAATCACGTGCAAGAGAATGCATCGGAGGGAGGGAACGATTTTTCCCCGTCCAAGTAGAGCCAATTACAACTTTTGACAAACGGGACGATTTTCAGATATCGTGTAGACTGTAGAGTACCAACAATCGATTCTAGAATCGCATTGTCACATTTTCATTTTGTTACGATATAACTGTTATAATTGCAAGTAAAATCACACGCTGTTTTATATTTTGAGGTTATATACTCAAACAATGAATCATTTATAATGATTAGTTTCAATCCTGAAATGTTCATCGAGGCAATTAGAGAATATACCTGACTGATACGGTGTCATATTGACTCGTTGATTTCGATGGTTGCCTTCAAAAGTTCTAGTTTTTGCCAATAGAATGCATACCGTATGTGACGGGAAAAAACGGAATGGGAACTTGGACTGTTTTACATCAACGATGCCGTCCAAAGTTCTGACGGACGTCACTTGGAGAAATCGTCATGGGAACCTGACTTTAGCCTATCAAGCCAGTCGGGCATGTTTCACGACTGTTTCCTGTCAGACTGGCATTTAGCTCTTGTTGAGAACGCATCTCCGTGCATAACCTGTGGCGGGCGACATTGTTGAACGGCAGGCATACGTGCGGAACTGTGAGAGGGTTAAATAATACTGTAGAATGAGTAACGAATACAGTGAAGCCTCTACGCATCGTTCCCGGATCTATCGTTTTCCTGGATGTATCATTCATTCTTTCTAGCCCCACTCCCATATAATCAATGATGTTGAATTTTCCTGGATGGATAGTTTTATTTTCCTGGTCCCTTGAAAATCAATGGATAGAGGTTTCACTGTTATCGAGAAGATGAAAAATGAAAATAATGAAAAAATAAAGAATGAACATGAATTGAAAAAATGAAAAGAAAGAATAATGAACAAATACCGTGGTTCACAAACCTTTTTTTTAAACCCACATTTTTTACTTCAAATCTGGTTTCACTGAAAAAAAAACAGTTGTCCAAAATACAGCAAATGAACCCAATTTGAATTTTTGTCTCTATTTGGCGTAGGCTTAAACGTATCACCAAGGTGAAAACAGTAGAATCATCGTCACGTTTGAGGAAGTAGATGAGCTCTGAGTACGTTGTCAAGGCCCCAGAACCATGTGGTCACTCGACCTGGGGGGGGGGGGGGGGGAGGACAAGATGAGCGAGGGGTACAGGTTTCCCTGAGATCAGTCATGGGGGGGGAAGCAATGTGATGATTATTAAATGGGATCTAAAGCAGTTTCGTGTGGTCATATTGTAATGTTACAAGTTCATAGGGGTCGATTTAGCGAAATATCAGATTTTTGATGATAACTTTTGAACGGTATGAGATATCAAAATGTAAATACGCGAGAAACATAGATAATTATAATAGCTTCAAGATGATATAAGTTATAACTATTCAAGTCATGTCGCATAACTGTCAAGCGTACACAGCTAGAAAAACATATTTTTCAGCTGTATACGCTTGACAGTTATGCGACATGACTTAAATAACTATAACTCATATTATCTTGAAGCTATTATAATTATCTGTGTTTCTCGCGTATTACAATTTCGATATCTCATACTGTTCAAAAGTTATCACCAAAAAACTGATATTTTGCTAAATCAACTCCCGTGGACTGTTAAAGGGCATGATAATAATGAGTAGCTGTGAATCAACAAGTGAATGTTTGTGTGCTCCGCAGACAAGCGTCGCTGCTGGACTTCAAGTCGGAGCAGATTGCGGAGCAGATGACCTTGCTGGACGCCGACCTCTTCATGAAGATCGAGATCCCGGAGGTGCTGATCTGGGCGCAAGAACAGAACGAGGAGCGGAGCCCGAACCTGACGCGCTTCACGGAGCACTTCAACAAGATGTCTTACTGGTCAGTCTCTTGCCTCTTGAAGATCGAGTATCCGCTCGTAAAGACCGGTCATTACAGTGGAACCTCTTTTCCAGACTAAAAAATGTATCAAAGTGACAAACCTATTAATGAAACTATTCAACATGTGGAGCATATGGGTTGGATCAAAAAATAAAACTTATAAATGTAATAGATGTATAAACAAGAAACTTATAACGAAGGCTCTACTGTAAATGAAGAAATAAAAAACTGAAAGTATCGAAGAAAAATTGCAAACCAATTTGGTGTTTTTGTTCAATTCAAATTTCAGAAACAATTGGATACAAAATTTGTCACAACTACATATTTCATTAAATAACATTGTTTCTCCTCGTGTTTTCTTTTTCCCTATTCTTAACATTAGCGGTCGGGCGTCCGTGTAGTGATGTATCTCTCTCTCTCTCTCTCTCTCTCTCTCTCTCTCTCTCTCTCTCTCTCTCTCTCTCTCTCTCTCTCTCTCTCTCTCTCTCTCTCTCTCTCTCTCTCTCTCTCTCTCTCTCTCTCTCTCTCTCTCTCTCTCTCTCTCTCTCTCTCTCTCTCTCTCTCTCTCTCTCTCTCTCTCTCTCTCTCTCTCTCTCTCTCTCTCTCTCTCTCTCTCTCTCTAGCATTCATGAGAATGTTGAGTGATAACGACGAGGTCATCATCATTATTGTTCATTTATATATTATTATGCGTATGTGAATATCTTTAGACAACTGTGTTTTCTTGGAACATTTTTCGGTACTGTCGGTAATGCATTGCACAGTAAAATTTTACATAGTGTAATCATGAGTTTTTTGATGACTTGTTCTGTCCAGTTTTGATTTTTCCCATCTAATTTGACTGTTTATAATAATATGTGTACATCGAGTAATTGATTTCGATGTAGATTGAAACCGTGACATTGAAAATCAATCAAAATGTTGGATACAGGTTGGCAACCCTAGATTGTATGAAGCCTGCAACTGATCCATGTTGATGTTGAAATAGAGTATCTCTTGAATAAGTTAGTGTAATTAGTTGCCGCTGAGAAGGACGTGAACACCAGGCACCTGTTGTCGAGGGGGGTAACGTCACGCGTTGACAATACCTATGACTATTAATAACGTAACGGGATAAGCAATATGGCGCTTCCCTTTCGCACCATGCGTATATCAAAGGGATGCCGCCTCACAAATGTTATGATGATTTGCTGGTATTGTTGTATGGTGATCTATACAAGTAATAGATTTAATGCAATCTGTGAATCCAGCTCTTCCCAACTGCATTGAGCAATATTGGGATAAATTTCATTTGAATTAGCCAATCTAAATTTAAAATACATCTGTAAAAGCATTTAGTCCCCTAGTCAAGAGCCCTACTGCTATATTTACCATTTGATAACTGGATAATTACTCATCATCTACGAGAAAGATCAGAAACAATGCAAGTATACAACTATGTACTATACATTGAAATACGAACCTAATATGTACGATTTGATTTGAAATTGCGAATCTCGGAAATGTACACGAAAGCGCGCTGATTCCATCATGGTGAAAACGGCATAATGTTCAATGGATAGGACTTACGCCATGCCATATCGCTTATCCTGTTACGTTATTGATAGTCATAGACAATACTAGAGACTCGATTGACAAGTCAGAGTCAAGTCTTCGTCTCAACCACCGTTCAACATTTACATTGTTTTCTCAGTGGGTGGTCTCATTGGCTGGTGAGTTTTAAGGCAAAGCTGTCTTGGAAATCAAAATGGCAGCCACTTTTTGACTTTGATGACAACTGAAAAACGTGTTGAAAATACTGTGAATATTCTGAAGTTGATCATCTTGAAGTGATGTTATTTTCTGCTCTGACCAATCTTTTTTGATTTTGTTTTTTTCCGCTTTGAATTCTGTAGACAGTCGTGAAGTGCTAAAGCGGTTTATACACTTGCAAGTCTTTGCAAGTGAAAAGTGCGAGTGAGAAGTCCATCGCATCTCGTTTGGCGTCACCTATTGGTCAAATGGCTCACTGTAAACTAACTGACAAACTAACTAACTAACCTATAAACAGCAAGAAAGGGAACACAATAATAGCAGCCAAATGTTGAAAGTATTTTAATCAACGTCAAATAAATGAACCAATCACGTTCGACTCTTTGGTTTTGCTTGCACTTTTCGCTCTCACTTGTAGAGCAATGCTCGACTTCTGAAAGACTTTTGAAGAGTCTTTCGAGTCGGTCATTTTGTCGCCGTGCACCAATCAGCGACGGTATTGGAGCCGACTTTCACTTCTCACTTCTGAAGACTTGCAAGTGTATCCACCACTTAAGACGCCACGTAGTCTTACGACCTCAAAATTCACTCTCACTTTTCTAATCATTTTAATCATTCATCATTTGACTCATTGTAATGTGATTGGGTCCAATTTACAAATTGAAAATACAGATGTTTTTTTAGTATATTATGATAACATAGCAACGAAACTGTTGAATCTCAACATGAAACAACATCTTTTGTTTATGTATTATATTTATTATTCTGGTAATAACGCGGACTGGTAACGGAGGCCATGTGTACTCACTCGCCCCCAGCATGTATGTAGTGATGAATACGGAGCAAGCCGCGTACGGAGAGTAACGGAGGCCATGTGTCTTGCTCCGCAGGGCTCGATCGCGGATCCTGGAGCAGAACGAGGCGAAGGAGCGTGAGCGTTACGTGGTGAAGTTCATCAAGATCATGAAGCACCTGCGCAAGATCAACAACTTCAACTCCTACCTGGCGCTGCTGTCTGCGCTGGACTCGGCTCCGATCCGGCGGCTCGAGTGGCAGAAACACATCACGGAGGGCCTGAAGGAGTACTGCGCGCTCATCGACAGCTCGTCCAGCTTCCGGGCTTACAGGCAGGCACTGGCCGAGACCCAGCCGCCCTGCATCCCATACATGTACGTACCGCCCCCTGTACATACCGCCCCCTACACGTACCGCCCCCTGCACGCACCGCCCCATACTGACAGTACTAGCCGCCCTGTATCCCATACATGTACGTACCGTCTCCTACTCGTACCGCTTCCTACACGTACCGCCCCCTACACGTACCGCCCCCTGCACGCACCGCCCCCTGCACGCACCGCCCCATACTGACAGTACTAGCCGCCCTGTATCCCATACATGTACGTACCGCCCCCCACACGTACCGCCCCCTACACGTACCGCCCCCTGCACGCACCGCCCCATACTGACAGTACTAGCCGCCCTGTATCCCATACATGTATGTATCGCCCCCCACACGTACCGCCCCCTACACGTACCGCCCCCTACACGTACCGCCCCCTGCACGCACCGCCCCATACTGACAGTACTAGCCGCCCTGTATCCCATACATGTACGTACCGCCCCCCACACGTACCGCCCCCTACACGTACCGCCCCCTACACGTACCGCCCCCTACTCGTACCGCCCCCTACTGACAGTACTAGCCGCCCTGCACCTCATACTCTCACACATAAGCAAAGACTTCCTCGACCCGAACCACTCAAAATACGTGAATAATCTATGTATAGGTAGACCTACTTATTTAAATATTCCATGTCTACATAATTTTGATTACAATTTTCGTAACAGGTTTTTATCATTCAGAGATGAATCAGACGACCTGTTGCTGGCTATGCACAGCATAGTTAGCATACCCTGACCGCTCGCCTCTGTTGTACAGTACACTTCAAAACCACTTACAGCAGCTATTACTTGCAAGAAACCAATTTCAAATGCCACAGAATTAATTCTTCAATCAAATTTCACCAGGAATCAATTTTTAATTGATTTTGAGGTTTGGGACTCTCAGTTTTCAGTCAATGTTATCCCTAGTTTCACTGCTCTTTCTCCCTGCCTGTAATATTGTCAGGTTGAGCAACCTGGGACAGTTCCAGGATCTGACTGCCACTCCACTGTTGACCAGTATTGTTATGATGACACAGCGTCGCTCTATGTCAGACAATAACCGATGGGTTACCAACTTGACATTTTAGTGTGCACCTGATTTCTTTCTTTATTTTTTCGATTTTTTTTCATTTTTTGAATTAAATGAACTGTTTTTATTCATCAAATCTATTATGGAAATAGAAGCAGATTGGGGTTGCCGAGATTCACTGCTTTCTAGATTCGATATTTGCCCAACAATTGAGTAGTCTTTATATACGTCAAGGTACGATGTAGTGATACCAACCTATTTTATCATAATATAAAGAAGGTGACTCAACTCGGGTCTTGAAAGTGAAACATTTCCTAGGTCAGTTTCCGAGTCCATCGTACCGATTGCCTGTAGCGCAACTATCGCTCTCATATCGAACTATATAGAACAACAATGCTCAACAATGCTATACACAGCCCAGTAGATTACGAGAATTATAGATTTTGTTGGTTCAACAATGCCTACCGTAGCCACTCCTATCTACATCCAGTTCACGAGGGAATCCGCTAAATCGCGACAGGCAATCGGGATCTTTGGCTCTGAACTGACCGCAAGAAACCACAAATGCCTTCCATGTCATCAGTATGTGAGTTGGAGCACCTTCATATTACGATGAAATTGGTTGGTAGCACTACATCGTGGTCAAGGTGTGTAGAATACCAGAGTCGATAAAGTAGCAAGGGTAGAACTACTTCAACGACTTTTATACCTTATTCGGATATATCGCTCATGCATCGTACAACGCATATGTTGCGTTTGCCTAGTATTGATTCCTCATTACTATATATTATCATTATTATTTTGTGTACTTATCAGTGTTGCATCTGTATTAGGGATAACATCGATTAATCGAGAATCGATTAGGAATCGATTCTGATGTAAAACAATTCTCAAATCAAAAAATCGATTTTTCCAAAAAAAAAATTTTTTTTTTTTTTTTTGGTTCAGTGCTGTACTTCTTTACGTCGTAATAGGTGCTCATTTCGTTTTCTATATTATTCTGTATTGTTGAGATCTAATTATTATTAGTAGTATTATTATTATTATTAGTATTGTTACTATCTGGACAAAAGCTATCCCTTCGGTTACGTCTGACAGCCGAACGTTGACGGAAATACCCAAATGGTACAGTTCAGTTCAAAGAAGTCTCTAGCAGCTATTTTTCACGTGAACGCCTTGGGAAGGTTGAACAAAAAAAAGTTTCAAATTACACTACTTTTTGAAAATGACCTTTTTTTCAATTTTCTTATCATTTTTTTTTCAATTTTTTTTTTTCAATTTTTTTTTTTAAAAATCGATTTTTAATCGATTCTGGAGCATAGAGAATCGATTCCCGATTTTGAGAATCGATGTCATCCCTAATCTGGATGTACGTATCAAGAAGCAAGAATAGAATGATATGAATGTTGTTCCAGAGGACTGGTGCTGCAAGACCTGACGTTTGTCCACATCGGCAACAGCGACCTCCTGGCCGACGGCTCCATCAACTTCTCCAAGCGCTGGCAGCAGTTCAACATCGTCGAGAACATGAAGAGGTTCAAGAAAGGGTGAGTCATGTAGAGGTAATTGCACAGGTAAACTGGTGGGAAACAAACGAATCAAAGTAAACAATAATTACACTGGTGAACAAGAATCAATGGCAAATACACCAGATACGAATGAATAAAATGAACGATACCAGTGTTGATGTGTCGGTTGAGGGTTTGAATGCAGCGACGTGTTCAGGTGAGGGTTTGAATGCAGCGACGTGTTCAGGTGAGGGTTTGAATGCAGCGACGTGTTCAGGTGGGGGTTTGAATGCAGCGACGTGTTCAGGTGAGGGTTTGAATGCAGCGACGTGTTCAGGTGGGGGTTTAAATGCAGCGACGTGTTCAGGTGAGGGTTTGAATGCAGCGACGTGTTCAGGTGAGGGTTTGAATGCAGCGACGTGTTCAGGTGGGGGTTTGAATGCAGCGACGTGTTCAGGTGAGGGTTTGAATGCAGCGACGTGTTCAGGTGGGGGTTTAAATGCAGCGACGTGTTCAGGTGAGGGTTTGAATGCAGCGACGTGTTCAGGTGGGGGTTTGAATGCAGCGACGTGTTCAGATGGGGGTTTGAAATCTTCCGCGTTGACTGTTCGAGATCAAACGACCACTCACTCGGACTTATTAGCTTATAACCCTTCGTTCACTGATAATAATTGTGAATCGTTGTCTCGGCCAGTCGCGTAGCTTCCTCCCCGTCGGGTAGCTTCCTCCCGGTCGCGTAGCTTCCTCCCGGTCGCGTAGCTTCCTCCCGCGCGCGTAGCTTCCTCCCGCGCGCGTAGCTTCCTCCCGCGCGCGTAGCTTCCTCCCGCGCGCGCGATACAAAACTGACTAAATACTAAGCAGGAAGAGTGATGATTATCGTGAAACAACAGTTTTTTGGTTAATCCTAATTTTGTATGATTGGAAATGATGTTTTTCGGGTCCCTTCCGTCTGGGACTACCGAGGGTTTAACGCAGCCCGTCTCATCTGTCGATCTGTTGCAGGACGTACTCGTACAAGAAGCACGAGCGCATCATCGGCTTCTTCAACACGTTCGACGACTACCTCTGCGAGGAGGCCATGTGGCAGATCTCGGAGTCAATCCGGCCCCGCGGCGTCAAGAAACCTGGGCCCAGCTGTTGAGTCTACCAGGCCCCGCGGCATCAAGAGGGCCCAGCTGCTGAGTCCACCAGGCCCCACGGCATCAAGAGGGCCCAGCGGCGTCAAGAGGGCCCAGCTGCTGAGTCTACCAGGCCCCGCGGCATCAAGAGGTCCCCGTGACGTTAAGAAGGCCCCGTGGCGTCTAGAGGGCCCAGCTGCTGAGGCCAATCAAGTCAATTCAATGCTCCAAGCAATTACCTCCGAGTACAGTTGAATTATTGCAATCTTCTACACTCAAAGCGTTTCCATTGCTCGGTCAGCAGAAACGCAAAATGATTCCACGTTGGGAGAATTCAAGTTGATCGTTATTCAGCAAGAATATTCTTGGAAATGAATTGCATAACAAACACTGTCATATTGTTAATTGAAGCTACAGAACTTGGAAGTATTGATTAGCTATTTTCACTGCATTTTGGTGAAAATTCAACCAGGCCTATTTATTTCACTTATAATGTACGTGTCATTGGGAAATGGCAATGGACAGGCCTACGTATAGGCGTATATACCGTATTTACACGCATATAAGACATACCCCTACTTTTCACGCTGTATTTTTGGAACCTTGTTTACTTATATAAGACGCAGTATCGTATTCCCAATATTTTGGGTCATAAACATGATTCACGAGACCTTGCAATCACAAGAGAAGGTTCCAGTCCCTTCACCCTACACTTCTAGCACACGGCTGGTTCAAGCCTTCTTATTAAGGAATAAACAAACAATATTGATAATATCTCCCAAGTTTATATTCATTTTTATCCAGCCTAGTGTTGAATGAGTAGCCCCCTATAGACTCGTCACCTGTAGCACACTTCCAGGCGAGCATTGTAAACAGAAGTGTCAAAGTGTTGGTCTTGTTATTCAGTGTAACATGAGACTTTAAAATCCACTCTGAACTCCTGTGCATTAACACTGACGGCCGGCAGTCCTAAATATCAATCAGTGACCTTGCCTTAAAAACAGCAGCCATGTGGCTTACACAGGGATAGAGAGAGACGGAGAGAGGAAAAGTTGTACCAAACGCGCAACAATTTCAAGAGAGCTGTGACTTACAAGGCGGGCCAATCGGGACGATTTGGGGTGTTCTTCAACATTGACGACCGTCTGTGGGTCAAATCTGACGACGATTGCGGGTTTGCCGTATGCTCTAGCATTGGTCGACCGGCAGTGGTTCACGAGAACTGTTTTTGTGATTAGATGAGCGTAGCGAAGTCTCCATCCCACTCTTATAGGGCTTTGTCTGTGTGTTTTTTTTTTTTTTTTTTGTAAGCACTCCACATGTCGCAGGGTTTGACTGATTGACATGAAACTTTTTTTGTAGACATAAACTCATCCAACTTAGAACTGTATAGTTTTTGGAATGAATCGGTTGGACCGATTTTGAGAAATATCATCTCGAAGTTTCTAAAAACCCCATAAGATTTGGCTGGGCAGAAAATGTTGAAAAATAGAATCTCTCCAAATGCAATGAAATTTTCTATGAATGTGTACACATAGACTTTACACATTATCACCATTTTTTATGCAATTCTAATCAGCCGTTTTGAAGAAAAAAATTAAAATCACTGTTTTTTTCATCAAATATTTCATGAAAATGATGATAGAATTAGGTTGCCGAGATTCACTGCTTTCTAGATTCAATATTTACCCAACAATGAAGTATTTTTATATGCGTCAAGGTGTGTAGAATACCAGAGTCGATAAAGTAGCAAGGGTAGGACTACTTCAACAACTTTTATACCTTATTCGGATATCTCGCTCATCTTACAACGCATATTTCGCGTTTGACTAGTGTAAAACATCAGAGAAAAACAGTTTGCAGTGAGCGCGCGTAGTTCTGCGCAGCACTCAAGCTGTAAACACTAACTAGAAACACATCACAAAACGTTGCGTTCTTCTCTCACCTACCTTTACATGACGCATGCTACTTCTTGATGACTTGATGATATGAAAGAAGTGCGTCGTATGTGCGTGTAAATACGGTATTTCGCATATTTTGATCTTCGGTGAGACCAGTTTTCTGGTTGAATGCCATTACTTGTAGAATATTTCAATAGTCGGTTGGAAAATGAAACAGCATGAAATTTGAGCCATGTTGGCCTGAACTTGTGTGATGTGTGTTTAAATGAACTGACAAAGATCCACAGTTCAGTCGTTCCTCCGACTTGGACTGAACGTTACCTTGTTTCACCGCACACTCGAGGTACGCCATCACGTGGAGCCGGCCACTTGTGTTTACGAGCGGCACAAAAGCCAGTAACCATGGAAACACAAACGAGCAGGTAGAAGCGTCAGTCACCCTGCCGGAACCAACCACAGACCTTCTTCCCGCTTTCTTCCTATCAACCAACCCCATAACCTTCAGTTAAAACCATTCACTGTAACCTGTATGAAATTGTAAAGGTAAAAAAGTAATGCGCGGTGGGAATCAAACCCTGGTTTCTGGCATACGAGTCTCGCGCCGCAGCACCGTTTAAACTTGTTTCCCGCTCGTCTGCGTTACCGTGGCAACTGCCTTGATGTCGGTGAATCACTGGCTCGCTCGACATGAGCTGCAACCATTCGACTGGCCGAGGCTGACTGGCGCCTCAGTTATACCACGACATGATGAGATGTCAGGCCTATGACCTTAAGGAGAAACCGCACATCGACTTTTATAGCTTTAGTAGAACGTGGAACTATAGATGTCAATTCCAACCAATAGGCTGTACCTATTGGAACCCAGCATGACCTAGGCCAACTACTAACATAGTTTATACTAGGAAGCTGTAACTAGAAGGCCTAACTGGTACATAATAATAATCTAGATTGTTTAGAAGACTAGTTTCTGAAGTAGAGATATTGGACGTAGTGTGATCGCGATGACTCTATCATATATGTGCTGTACGTGTTGCGTAATAGGCGTTGAACGACGGAACTTGTTTAGTTTTGCAGCTGCTCGTGGCTAGTCCGAGAGTTGGCCGGTAGGTTTGTCCGGCTAGGAGACGCACATCGTTCAACACTCGAAAGTTGGGCCGACGATTCCTAGTTGTAGAAATGAAGAGAGTACTGCCGAGTCTCTGTGCCATGTTGTTCTTAGATTAGTCACCGTCGTAGACAAGTACACGTAATTTCCTTGTGTTCCATGTTTCAACTCGGTGGAAACATCTTTTCTTCGGTGAAACGTCGGAAGAGAAAGACTGCAATAAACGGGCGAGATGTCTTCAGCGGAGAAGTCGGATTGCAATTGTCTGTGCCATTTAAAAGAATATTGCCCAATCTAAATGTTGTTGTGTGCCGTACCGGAGTGAGCTCGTACGACTCGTGTTAACCATATCATTCAAAGAAAGTGATAAAACGTACATATTACACCCACCATGGTGTGGCTCAGAAATATGTGTGTGTTCTTATAGGCTTAATGTTGATAGAACGAAATCCATGGCAACGAAATCGTTACGTATTGTGATTTAAATGAAATTATTTTGTATTTTTTTATTTTATTTTAAATTTGTATAATATTTAGTGATTGTTTGTTTGTGTCCAGTTGATTGGCAAGTCCCCAAGGAGGGTTTGTTTGTTGCTTACGGTTGGGGGCGTTGACCTCCGATCAGGGGATAATCTGTGTGCATGTAATGATTCTCTTGACTTCCTGTCTGTGCGACAAGTGTCTTCTGTTTAGGCCAATCTGTAAATACTTAGATGTAAGTAACTTCTAGAACAATTCGAGGCTTTCAGTGTGAACTGACAAATGTAAACCTTTTTTATTAGTTGAAATTTAAAATTTATGTTTTTTTTTTTAAATACGAAATGTTATGCTTGTACCCACGTGAGCAGGTTGGAATGTCGAGACGCGATTGTTATCCGAAGCTCCGTGACGAAATGGTCCAACGATCACAGCTGTGATGTTAGACTGTTGGTAGGCCTTCTCTCGTGCCCACAAGTGTCGTGGAGAGGAGAGTGGCGTCAAACTAACGTGTACAGTGCTTTTGCACAACTAGGTCACTGCGTATGAGAATATTTGCTTCAGAATGACCCTAACAGCCCTGCCTTTGTATCTTATTACTGTATACTTACAGGCTAACTTGTATCATTTGTTTAAAAACAACATTTTTATTTTCAAGCTGAAGCCTTTACTCACATTCTAGTATTATGTAAATGTATATAATTCATTGTTTGCCATTCGTAATGATTTAGTCGAGACAACATTTGGTGCTTATTTCGTGTTTTGTGCTTTTGTGTTTGCTAATAATGAATTGAGTTACTGTCACAATGTGTCAACTATTTTTCTAATAATTATTGTCCAGTTCGAGTTCTTGTTCCGTCAATCTATTATTGAGTCTGTCTCTTGTTATAACGACTTGTGTACGAGTAACGATGCAAAACAAAGTAAAAATTACTTTTCAAAATGACTGATTGTCTGAGCCTACAGTTTTATTCACGCATGAATAGTGAAACTCCCACACAACCGTGTGGAGAGTTTTAATTGTCCTTGATTCGAACTTCCTATCCCAGCATCCCGAGAAGATATCTGTGGGACCATTAAATGTCTCGGTTCCATCGAAATGGAAAAATATAACTGGGTATGGTTCATAATTCAGTGAAATTCTTATAACTAATTTTTACACTTTTAATCCAGACCTGACATTTCAATTTTTAATTTTTTTCCTTTTTATTATTATTATTTTTATTTGGAGTGTGATGAATACTGCAATTTAATTTGTTTGTACATGCTGTTGATACTTCAGGTACAGGAATTATTATCAATTACGTCCGCGCTGTTTTTTCTGTAGAAACTGCTTCTTTTGTGGTTTAGTCGAGTTGAAATTTGCATGAGAATAAAAAAAATTCATAACTTTTCCAATATTCTAAATTTTGCGGTTTCATAAAAAGGAAGTTACACTTCTTGAATCGGTGCAACTGGAGAAAAATTTTGAATTGAGATTTCAGAAATGTCGAAGCCTGTCAATTCAGAAGTGTTTGAATATTCTTGTAAATTTTCTCCTCAATATAATGATACAGAATTCAAAGTCTAGGCAAATAGCATCTCTTTTTTTAATCGCATTTATTTCAGAATGTTGTTTTCAACCATGAAAAAATCTTTTCTCAAGGATTGGTTGAGTGGAAAAAAATGAAAATTTCACAGCATGTTTATATACATATTTCACAGACTTTAACACAGGGAAATCTTGATAAAAAATGTATTGCATTCTTTAAAATTATTTTCAAGTTACAAAATGTAGGGAATCCTGGAAAAATGACGGAAATATTTCAAAAAATCACAATGTAGAAGAAAAATTGAATTTTAAAATTCTCGTGTTAAAGCCTGGTGATGAGTGCAATTGACAAGTTGAGAAAAAAAAACAGCAGATTTGAATATACGATAGCTGAGAAAAAGATACCTGAAGCTGAGTGAATTAACATTGTCAAGCATACAAGGTCTGGGTCCCCTTAAGAACTGCTATTGACACTACACGAGTTATTCCATAGAATTTCCAAGAGTTGTTAAAATGGTTGATACATGGATTTCGTTGCGTTCCCATCGCAAGGCCAACCATGGCGCGCCGTGCATTTCTCCGGCTCATATCCACGCTGTCATCGGTTACCACCTAGTGTCTGTGAAGTGGGGCAAGTACCAGTACTCATGTCCAGTCGTCAGGACCCAAGGTCAGATCTCAACGATAACTCTTTCCATCCGACGCAACTCATCATGCTGTACAACGCGACGCGATACTAGAGTCAATAAAGTGGCAAGAGTAGAACTACTTTAACGACTTTTATAGCTTATTCAGATATCAAGGTGTGTAGAATACCAGAGTCGATAAAGTAGCAAAGGTATAACTACTTTAACGACTTTTATACCTTATTCGGATATCTCGTTCATCTTACAACGCATATTTCACGTTTGACTACCTAGTTTAAAAAACATTAGGCCTACCGTAATTTGATAAAAAACATGTCTGTTTACTATCCAATTAATTTGTGTGTGTAGCCTACCTATCCCACAGTTGAATCCTTATAGTGTTTTGTGGATTTATGTCCAGTGTACATTTCATTTTGTTATCTACCGTAATGAAAAGCATTACAAAAAACTCGTCCTGGTTGATCATAATACTGTACCCTAGGAATAGCACAGCTGTACAAACAAGCTACGATACGGTATGCGTTGTGTTCAGACAACCCACTTCTCTCGTGGATCCGAGTCCGCCAAGCTATCAAACCGTTTGTCAAACCAACATTAAAAGACAAGACTGTAAACATAGCTAGTTGGATTGTTTTCTTTGGTTCAGTGTATTAACAGAGTTGTAAGCAAGAGAGGGCAGTTGCAGTAGACGCCGTGTCAGTTGCAGTAGACGCCGTGTCAGTTGCAGCAGACGCCGTGTCACTTGCAGTAGACGCCGTGTTGGTTGCGGTATATGCCGTGTCAGTTGCAGTAGACGCCATGTCAGTTGCAGCAGACGCCATGTCAGTTGCAGTAGATGCCATGTCAGTTGCAGTAGACGCCGTGTCAGTTGCAGTAGACGCCGTGTCAGTTGTAGTAGACGCCGTGTCAGTTGCAGTAGACGCCGTGTCAGTTGCAGTAGATGCCGTGTCAGTTGCAGTAGACGCCGTGTCAGTTGCAGTAGACGCCATGTCAGTTACAGTAGACGCCGTGTCAGTTGCAGTAGACGCCGTGTCAGTTGCAGTAAACGCCGTGTCAGTTGCAGTAGACGCCGCATCAGTTGCAGTAGACGCCGTGTCAGTTGCAGTAGACGCCGTGTCACTTGCAGTAGACGCCGTGTTGGTTGCGGTAGATGCCGTGTCAGTTGCAGTAGACGCCGTGTCAGTTGCAGTAGACGCCGTGTCAGTTGCAGTAGACGCCGTGTCAGTTGCAGTAGATGCCATGTCAGTTGCAGTGGACGCCGTGTCAGTTGCAGTAGACGCCGTGTCGGTTGCAGTAGACGCCGTGCCAGTTGCATTAGACGCCGTGTCAGTTGCAGTAGACGCCGTGTCGGTTGCAGTAGACGCCGTGCCAGTTGCATTAGACGCCGTGTCAGTTGCAGTAGATGCTGTGCCAGTTGCAGTAGACGCCGTGTCAGTTGCAGTAGACGCCGTGTCAGTTGCAGTAGACGTCGTGCTTGATGTTGTACGCGTGGAAGAACTGCTTGCCGTATTCGAACGTGGAGATCATGATGGCGCACGCGGGCGCGACCCTGATCAGCCGCGGAGCCAGCCCGGAGAAGAACCCCGGCACTCCTTGGCGCGTGTAGATGAGATCCGTGATCGCGCGGATGGAGCTCGTGCTCTTCACTGGAGGCTCTGGACAAACAGGCAAACGGAGCTTTTAGAGTACAGGACCAACTGTGAAACAAGTACTTTCCATTTCGTGACAAGAAATGTATGACATAATAATACTTGTGAAAGTTTTTTTCCAACTGAACTCTAGTCTTGAGGACTGGACTCTAGTCGTCGTGACGGGATGATCAGGCCGGAGTGCAGCCCCGACCAAGGCTCACGTGTCCCGACTGGAGCGCAACTCAACAAGTGCGAGTTCTCCGGACACGAACCTCTCCTCCAGGCAACTCTCGTGGCAGCTTAGTCTAGTTATGTTCCTCAAGGAATAAGCAGCTCACGGATCAATGATCTTGTTCCGTTGGTCTGCCTGCTCCAGCATTGCGGTGGTGATTGCACCAGAGACCTATATCACCGAGACACGTTACTCAACGTTAAGAAGGCGTACATATCCAGTAGCTTCACACCGCTTGGCAAACCGACAAGTTTCAGCCATATTCAACATATATTAGTGATGATATAGAATGCCTTGCTTAGATTCTATTTGTAAATGTCCAATATGACCTATGAGATTGTAACGAGCACATGTCGCTATCGGCTGCAGGAGTCACGTGTCTCGGTGAGGTGACATAGAATGCCTTGCTTGGATTCTATTAGTGAATGTCCAATATGGCCGCTGAGATTGTAACGAGCACATGTCGCTATCGGCTGCAGGAGTCACGTGTCTCGGTGAGGTGACATAGAATGCCTTGCTTGGATTCTATTTGTAAAAGTCCAATATGGCCTATGAGATTGTAACGAGCACATGTCGCTATCGGCTGCAGGAGTCACGTGTCTCGGTGAGGTGATATAGAATGCCTTGCTTGGATTCTATTTGTAAATGTCCAATATGGCGGCCGAGACTGGAACGAGCATATGTCGCTATCGGCTGCAGGAGTAACGTGTCTCGGTGAGGTGATATAGAATGCCTTGCTTGGATTCTATTTGTAAATGTCCAATATGGCGGCCGAGACTGGAACGAGCATATGTCGCTATCAGCTGCAAGAGTACCGTATCTCGGTGAGGTAATATACACAGTCTATGATTGCACGCAGTTAATGTAAAGTGTTACCTACGGGTATCAACCGGGCTCTACCCAGGTTACCCGGGTGATAACGAGCAATATAAGCATGCACATTTATGTCATCCCCTAAACTGATACAGCTTATACAGGTTCAAGTGATTTTTTAACGTCAAATTTTTTTCCTGTTTTCAAATAAAGTAGGCCTAGGCCTACTAAGGCCTAAACGGCTGAGCCAACTTTATGGGAACTTGTAGGAATAATAAAAACATTCTGTGCAAGTTTGATGTCATTCAGATAAAGTTGAAAATCCGAAAACCTCACCGAATGCTATTCTAAAGGGAATGTTCAAATTTACTCAACTAGGCAAACGCGTTATGTGTTGCCGCGTTGATGGATGAGCTGGAACATATCAACTTATCTTTGGATTGGTTATTATATATATATACTAGGGATAACATCGATTAATCGAGAATCGATTAAGAATCGATTCTGATGTAAAACGATTCTCAAATCAAAAAATCGATTTTTCCAAAAAAAAAAAAAATTTTTTTTTTTTTTTTGGTTCAGTGCTGTACTTCTTTACGTTGTAATAAGTGCTCATTTCGTTGTCTATATTATTCTGTATTGTTGAGATATTACTATCTCGACAAAAGCTATCCCTTCGGTTACGTCTGACAGCCGAACGTTGACGGAAATACCCAAATGGTACAGTTCAGTTCAAAGAAGTCTCTAGCAGCTATTTTTCACGTGAACGCCTTGGGAAGGTTGAAAAAAAAAAGTTTCAAACTACACTACTTTTTTGAGAAAACTTTTTTTTTTGAATTTTTTTTTTTGAATTTTTTTTTTGAATTTTTTTTTTCAAAATCGATTTTTAATCGATTCTGGAGCATAGAGAATCGATTCCCGATTTTGAGAATCGATGACATCCCTAATATATACACCTTGAGATCCAAACCATTACATCACTGCCATCTTATTTGTCCTTATTAATTTCTATGATAATAAAGAAGGCTTTGTTTTAATTGTTTACAATTAAGTGGTGTCACCTATAGCTTGGATTTAATAGGTATCTTAATAGCTTTGAATAATTAACACAAATAACATTATATATTTTTTTACATCAAAACGGCTGATCCGATTTGAGTGAAAGTTCGGAATAATGTGTATAATCAATAATCATCGTATTGAGATTCCCTGAGAATTTGAATCCTCTCAGATGAAATTGTTTTCACGATTTTTGTCTCGGGGTTATTCTTACGGGATTTTTGAAAAGTTTGAAATGAGTTTTCTCAGAAGTGGTTAAACCGATCGCGCCTCAAAACTATACAGTATTGAATTTGGATAAGGACACTTGTGTATGCCAAGTTTCAACTGATTTTAAATTTCCGTTTGACCTGTGGAGCGCGAACAATAATTAAAAAAAAAACAGGCACTTTTTTTTTCGGGTATGGTGAAATTGAGTCTGCTTCGCTCATCCAATTATTTTACGAAAGAAGACGTCAGCCCGGCACATGTAGCTGGGTGGTTAACGCACAAGTTTGCTAAATGTGATCCGGGAGGTGAAGGGACATATCAGACCCGGTTTGATCCCCGCCACCGTCCATCTTTACACGTTTTTTTCAGGTTTTCCCACGGTAGTCTCTGGCTAATGCCGGGATGGTTCCCACAATATAGGCCACGACCACTTCCTTCCCACTATCCTTCCCAATACATGAGAAACCTTCATCTCATCCCATCATCTCATCAATCATTCATCCGATGCCAATAGATCTTACTTATCATTATAGTGCGTCGTTGAAACCCAATATAAAAAAGAATGAAAGAAGATACCAGTTTGATTCATAGGGATGTATTCAGGTGTGACCAATGTCCCGAAGTAGACCGGACTGGTAGCTCTGTCCCTCTGTATGCAGAACGCACTACTAGACCTACACAGCGAGGTGGCAATGTTTGCCTGCTCGTCTCACTGACTCACCCGAAAACATTTCCTTCTCTCCGAACTCCAGCTGCTGGTGAGTCTTAACCACGTCGTACGGGTTGGTCAGCAGCGCTGCTATCTGCAACAAGAACAACGAGGGGCTCAACGACTGGGGCACCACATTACATGGGGCTCAACGACCGTTCAACTGTTCAGCACCAGAGTGGGTGAAAAAAAATATATGAAACTAAAATCAGACGTAGTGCCAAAAGAGTCCAACTGAGTTGTTTGCTCTCCTCACTAAATTATCAATTAATTATTATTGTGTCTCTGTATTTCCTGTAGGCCTACTCTCTGTACCACCTGCCTTCAGTGAACAATATCTGGGTGTCAGCAACGACATCACAGCAATGCAATCAATGATATCGGTCGGCCTGTATCCTGTGGGATGGCTGAATCTCTGCCCCTTGGAAAGTAATCTCTTGTGTCAGTAGTCACTCAGAATGCCTGTTCCATGAAAACTCTTCACACAGTATTTAAATATCCGAAAACAATTACTGAAATTCTGTTCCGTGGAGACTCTCCAGCCACCGGAAGAGTGAGACGTGGTATTATGAACACATACTTTAACACTGTATATATTTATATAATACCTATGTTCCAAAGCTGTTATTCTCAAATAAAATAAAAAATAAAATAGTAATAATAGTTTCGAGACATTCAGGCTTGAAGCACGAAAAAGGAGATAAATTACAGCTCAGCCAGTTCTACGTTTTTAATTATTATGTTCTAAGATGGAGACTTTTACAATAAAGAAGAATGTTACAATGAAGCACAGACTTTCAATAATTGTTCTTGGATATTTGAATAGCGGGTGAAGAGTTTCCATGGAACAGACATTCTGCGGGGTAGAGATGCAATTAATACATTTAATTATATGTAAGAACAGACATTGTGAGTGACGACTTAAACAAGGGATGACTCTCCAAGGGGTAGGGATTCAACCATCCCTATTCTGTAACTTGCATTAATGCTCTCGTCTCAACGGACAGGTAACAGCATTCCAGAGCTGAGCAACAAGCCACGACACTGAAACTGTGCTGTTACTACAGTACAGCACACTTTCTGTAGCCTACTTTCTTGCATATTGCACCACACATTCAAAAGGTACGTACTTGAAATTATATACTATACTTTAAAATCTTTCAATTGGATGAGCGTAGCGAAGACTCAATTTCACTGTACTTGAAAAATCGAATGTTTTTTTTTTTTTTTTTTTTTTTTTTTTTTTTTTTTTTGTTCGCGCTCTACAGGTCAAACAGAAATTCAGATCATGATGAAACTTGGCACACACATGAACCCCTATCTGACTTGATGCTGTATAGTTTTGAGGCAAAATCGGTTCAACAATTCTTGAGATAAATCATTTTGAAGTTTTCAAAAAACATATGAATAAGCCAGGCGGAAAAAATGACAAAGTGAATGTTTTCCGAAATTTTTCAAATTTTCACAGAACTCAAACAACATAGTAATACACATTATTACGGACTTTTACAATAATCGGATGTGACGTTTCGGAGTAAAAAATTAAAAAATGCGATTTTTATTTATTTATTTACTTCATTTTTTTTATTCGCTCATCCATCAACGCGGCGCGAACACATAACGCGTTTTCCTAGTAAGTATAAACAGAATACCTATACGTGTGCACATCATTGTTTTCACGCAGCGTCTCTTTTGTCTTTTTGTCTCTTTTGTCTTTTTGTCTCTTTTGTCTTTTGTCCTTTTGTCTCTTTTGTCTTTTGTCTCTTTTGAATGTTCTACTAAGAAGTTATCTCATACAAATCAGAAAAAAACAGTCAATCAAGTTAACATTGAGGATCATAATAAACTGATTTATAATACTAGGCAAACACGTTGTGTGTTTCCGCGTTGATGGATGAGCTGGTACAATATATCAATTTATCTTTGGATTGGTTATTATATACGTATATCCACCTTAAGATCCAAACCATTACTTCACTGCCATCCTATTTCCCAATTAATTTCTATGATAATAAAGAAGGCTTTGTTTCAATTGTTTACAAGTAATTGTTGACACCTATTGCTTGGATTTAATAGGTATCTTGATGGCTTTGAGTGACTTACAAAAATTACATTATATATTTTTTACATCAAAACGGCTGATCCAATTTGAGTGAAAGTTCGGATAATGTGTAGGTATCATTATTATATTGAAACTTCCTGAGAATTTGAATTCTCACGGATGAAATATTTTCAACGATTTTTTCCCCTGGGTTATTCTCAAGGGATTTTTGAAAACTTTGAAATGCGTTTTCTCAAAAGTGGTTCAACCGATTGGGCCTCAAAACTACAGTATGAGTTAGATAAGGACACTTGTGTATGCCAAGTTTCAACTGATTTTGAATTTTCGTTTGACCTGTGGAGCACGAACAAAAAAAAATTGAACCTTATTCACTACCGGTATGCAAAACTTAGAGATATCCAAAAGTTCACCTTCATGTTTCCTATCTCTGGAGAGTCTGCATTACGAATTAACATGATTTGCGTTTCCATAGCTAAAATCCAAGTCAGTAGTAATCATCATCAAAGTACAGTTAATCAACAAACCAAGAACTTACAGATCCTGATACTGCTCCGTTTATAAAATTCATCCAAAATGATTGCTCGTCGGATTTAACAAAATGTCTTTTGAAGTATTCATAATTCGTCCAATATATACCTAAAACAAATAAGAATGCCTGTAAGTTTCGTAGCCACAATTTAGTACAATCTCACATTGTTAGCGCTTTCTTCAAGTACCAGTAATACATTCTTGATTTGAAATTGGATGATGATTATTGTTTGTTCAACGACCCCACCAACAGCTGGGTTATACGGGGGTACGAATGAGCAGGTGATTATGAAATTATGCAGTGATAAGTGAAAGGATGGTTACAAAAACCCATGCCTTATGCGGGACTCAAACCCACGCCCAACGGTTTCTTCAGTTTCTGAAGCGGTACCTCAGCTGACTGAGCTAAGGAGGGTGGCTTGAAGTTGGAGCTCTACGATTATCTTCCAGCACTTGTGAAATTAAATTGTGTTAGCCTGCATAATAATTGATAACTATGCAATGGAAGTCACACCTGTTAGTCGTTGGGCTACATGTAAACTACCAATACCATTATTACAAATAGACGTAGGCCTACTACAGTAGGTAGGGCTACAGTGGTTTATTCCAATAATAATGTAGACATTGCCCAATACTTTCTTCCTTACCTGAAAAAGGCACGTCACGAAGTAGCGTAGACCCAAGTCCCTTGAACAAACCTCTGGGTCCATGACGATGGTAAAGACTTTTAATTGCTTCACCAATTTCTAGAAAACATCAACAAAATAGTTTCGATGTGCGCTCAGCCCTATATTGAATAAATTGTGGATTTACAAAGCAACAGAAATTGAGAATCTAAGTTTTACCTTGATAGCTAACCTGTTTAGATTGCATCTTTGTACGGACAAGCTCTAAAGGAGAAACTAGTGTGACGGCAAACATTCTTGCGAGAGCACCTGTCACCATGGGTCCCCACGTGGGCTGTGTGCCATATTGATCCTTGACTAACAATTTTAGTTTTTCGTATGAAACAAAATACACCATCGTAGAAGGTACAGCCAGAACCAACGTTGGACCCAACCCACTCCACAATGTCCCAATGCCTTCGGAACGACTTATCTTAGTTAATGCGTCAATGGTTCCGGTGAATTTTGTTGGGTATGTTTTCGACTCGCCAGGACATTGAGTGCACAAATGATCCATCAGGCCATTGCAGTATAAATAACATTTACTTGAGAGTAGATTTTTCTGTTGTGATTGGATGCGAACTTTGACAACATCGAGCGGAGTAACTGAAATTAATAGTTCGTCTGGAGGTTAATTATTGTGAGCTGTCACGGTCACGCTTAAACCTAGACCTAGGCATCGAGTAGGCCATTGAGATTGTAATGTTAACATTACAATCTCAATGGTACGGCTTATATGACCTCTAGGTCATATACGCCTATAATAGTGCCTACGTGTTCACGAAATAAGAAGACTGACATTTACCAACTAGTGACGTTATTAAAGCCCCTGAACATGATGCTGCCATTTGCTGAGATGTTTTAATGCGGCACCTTGGGTCATCCATGCTAGCATTGATGCTAGGTTGGATGATGAGCACATCAGAATTTTCAATTGTCATTTTGACATTTTCAAAACATATTTGATGAAGTGATATTATGCCCTATAGGCTTATGTGAATTCGTTCGCTAAACTATGAGATAACGTAATCCAAGTCCTAGGCCTAGGCTAGTTCAGACTCTAGGCCTAGATGAAAGAACTCGAGATAGGCCTATCAATAATGATCCTTGACATTTTAGGTTAAGGTTAATACAAGTTTTTGGGTTATGTCAATGTCATGCGCTATGTCACAGCCCTTAAGATATTTTTTTAAATGTAAGCGCGCGAACTATGTCTAGAAGGCTATTCTAAATATGTATTATTTTTTTATTGATGAGTGTAGCTTTTTTTTTTTGTAAGCACTCCACAGGTCGCAAGGGTTGACTGATCATCATGAAACTTTTTTTGTACACGCAAACTTATCCAACTTAGAACTGTATAGTTTTTGGAATGAATCGGTCAGACCTATGACTATCAATAACGTAACGGGATAAGCAACACGGCATAAGTCCTATCCTTTTAACATTAGGCCGTTTTCACCATGATGGAATCAGCGCGCTTTCGTGTACATTTGTGAGATTTGCAATTTCAAATCAAATCGTACGTATTAGACTCGTATTTCAATATATAGTACATAGTTGTACAATTGCATTAATTTCAATCTTTCTCGTAGATGATGAGTAATTGTCCAGTTATCAAATGGTAAATATAGCAGTAAGGCTCTTGACTAGGGGTCTAAATACTTTTACAGACGTATTTTAAATTCAGATTGGCTAATTCAAATGAAATTTATCCCGATATTGTTTAATGCAGTTGGAAAGAGCTGGATTCACAGATTGCATTACATCTATTACTTGTATAGATCAACACACAATAATACCAGCAAATCATCATAACATTTGTAAGGCGGCATCCCTTTGATACACGCATGGTGTGAAAGGAAACCGCCATGTTGCTTATCCCGTTACGTTATTGATAGTCATAGGTCAGACCGATTTTTAGAAAAATCTTCTCAAAGTTTCTAAAAACCCCATAAGATTTAGCTGGGCGGAAAATGTTGAAAAATAAAATCTCTCCAAATAGGATGAAATTTTCTCTAAATGTGAATACATGGATTTTACACATTATTACGATTTTGTATGCAATTCTGATCAGTCGTTTTGAAGAAAAAAATTAAATTAACTGATAATATTCATCAAATCTATGACTACGTTATTGATAGTCATAGATCAAATATATCATAAAAATTGTGACAGAATTAAGTTGTTGAGATTCACTGCTTTCTAGATTCAAGAGTTGCCCAACAATGAAGTATTTTTTATATGCGTCAAGGTGTGTAGAATACCAGAGTCAATAAAGTGGCAAGATTAGAAATACTTAACGACTTTTATAGCTTATTCAGATATCAAGGTGTGTGGAATACCAGAGTCGATAAAGTAGCAAGGGTAGAACTACTTTAAGGACTTTTATACCTTATTAGGATATCTCGCTCATCTTACAACGCATATTTCGCGTTTGACTAGTCAATAATAATACGTATATTAAATCCATGACATAGATTATATGATCCACTCAGAATTCACAACTCACTATGAAATAAAACACAGGACACATAATTTACGTTGTTTTCTTAATTTTCAATAGGCATACACAATAATTCCTGCTTAACAAGGAAATCCGAAATTGCAGCTTGCGTTTTGAATGTGTTAAATGTAACCTTGATTGGATGATTCTGAAACTATCAAGTCCTAGCCTTATTGTTCTACTTGTTGCTTATTTTACAAATCGTTTCATGATCAAATTTTTTTTACCTTTCGATCTTTTCAATAGTTTCAATTTATTTCAAAAAAGTACATTATATTTTTTTCCAAACGGCTTATCCAATTTTGTCAAACAATGCAAAACTGGAACAATGTGTAAATTTGTGTAACTTAAAATTCCGGGAAAATTGAATTTATTCGTAACAAACGCTTTTTCATAATATACACCACTGGGTTATTTAGATGGGAGTTTTCAAGAATTAAATGATGGGAAAGGTTTTAAATTATAGATCTGAAAAGCACAAGAGCAAAGCCTATCACATAAAAGATCAATATGACCTCTCCATGAGAAATATTTATCAATAGTTAGACTCAAATATACGTGATTGTCAGCATTACTAATCATCACTATAATAATAATTTTTTTTCTTTTTTATATATATTTCTTTATTCAGCAAAATAACAAGTACATATAGTTCACAAAAACCTCCACAAAGCCTGTAACACAGGCTTAACTGTGGAAATGAATAAATAAGTGTTTTGCACCTAAAATAACCGAGTTGATATCAAATCTGAATAGACTAGCTCACTACTATTTCGTAATTCAAGTAAATACATCTAGAGAAGGGTCATTTAATGTTTCAAGCATATAACATTTCATTTCTTTTTCTATTTGATTCAGAGAGCTCAAGTTTCTTAAGTGACCAGGTATTCTATTGAATATTGCTGGGATAGAGTACTGTAAATTCCTCTTACTGTATTTATTATTGAAGTATGGTACGATATATGTTTCTTTATGAGACGATCTTGTGTTAGAAGGATTAGAATACAAGGTTTTGAATGGATCCGAGTAATAGAATTTCAATATAAATTTGTAAAGGAAGAGTCTATTAATAGGTAGTAATTTAGTACTTTGATAAAGTGCGTTGATATCATTATTTAATTTCAATTTTTAATTCAATGGGATGATGGACTTAATCATATTGTTTTGAAGAGAAAGTATTTTATTGATATGAACCGACGATGCATTACCCCAAGCAAGAACACCGTATGCAATTATTGGTTCGGCAAGAGAAGTATATATCAAACGGTTAACATCAGGAGGAAGTATAAATTTCAAATTATATAGCTGAAGATAATGATAATAATAATAATATTATAATAATGATAATTGATAATAATAATTGATACTAATAATTAATAATAATTACTCTATTTTGACCATCTTACTTTTCCGCGTAGACCTACCAAAAAAAAACAAGAAAAAAAAACAAGCTCGATTTTTTCGAATAGAAAAATGGAATGGAAGTCTTTGCTACGCTCATCTTGAAAATTCTACTGTAAGAGTTACGGTGGTCTGTGTGTATGCAGAGCGGGTCACGCTGTTTCTCGAACGAGATTGGTCGGCTGAGTTATGGGGCTTAGCGGGGTGTGGAAGCGGGAGACGAAAGAGGTGAGGTGTTGAGAGGGGGGGAGGCAGTCTAGCTGCATGCGTGGTGTGTCAGACTGGCTAGCGGGGTGTGGAACTTTCGTTTTGATGACGCAGTAGTAATACATGATTGAGAGAGAGAGAAAGAGAGAGAGTGAGAGAGAATGAGAGAGAGAGGGAGAGGATGGGCAGAGGGTGGAAGGAGGGGGGGTGAGGGGGGGAAGGAAGAAAGGAGATGTCTGGAGAGGGTTATGAGAGTAGAGGAAGGAAGGGGTGGGGGGTGGTTGGAGGGGCCTCATCTTTGAAACATGAGGGGGGTCTTGCTAGTGGTAAAATATTTTTCGTTAGAAAAACCACGTGACATTTAAATAGCTACAAGGAGTCGGGAGCCTCTTTACTTGGCTTGGTTCATTGGGCTCCGTCCGTTATGTTTTCGGGTTCGGGGTTCGGCCTATGAAATGTAAAATGTGCGTAAAACTGTAAAATGTAAAACTCTGATTTTTTTCATGTAGAAAGAACGTATTTGATTAATTTTGTCGAGCAATACCATTTTACAGTGTTCTGCATCTACAAGTGTAGTGCAGTGAAATGGTTCCTGACACACTCGTGGTGTTCTAATGGACGAAGAGCTTAGAGTCAAAGCCAACTATGGTAACATCTTTCGCCAAAGCTCTTGTTAGATCTTGTTGGTATTTGTATTGAATGAGAATGACAGATCTTTTATGCCTTTAACAGCTATTTAAACCTAGTTGGCTTAGGTCTAGGTAATATTATGTCAGCTCAAGAAGTGTCTTCGCTGGAAGATGCAATATCTCAGTATGAAACTCAGGTATTTATATTGCATCTATAAAGAGTGTTGCCTATAATGCCTATGCCTAGGCTGGCTATCTGAGACCATAACCTAACTTTTTTACTGAAAGTTAATTAGACAGGAATTAATTACATACATTCAGTGATATGCCTGGCCCAGGCATTGATGCATCCATAGTAAATTGAATAAATCCCAGGCCTAGGTCATATCTATACCTACTAAATTCTGCCATGATGCCCAACGTCATCAACTATAGACTCAATGCCGACGCTACCTCCCAAATGTAACATTGAATTGACTAGCCTAGGTCAATGCCTAGGCCCAGGTCTCTAAAGGACTTCACATAATAATTCTTAGTCACTCTGGGCGCTCATTTGGTCATCACTTCAGTCGATTACATCGAGACAGCTAACTTGGGCTCTTTTAAAGTTCCAGTTCTAGTATTGCCAATTTTGTGCTGACATCTGCACATTTGCTATCAAGATGGTAACTTTTTTCGGTTTTTATGTGGAAAGAGTAGGTCTAGTCAATGATCGGTAGGTCTACAGGCGTAGGCATCAACCAGGCCCAGGCTACAGGTTTTCTTCAACTGACGTCACTCGTTGCTGTGTGATGTGCACCCAAATCGAAGCTCAAATGTAATCTATAGCAGGCTTCCCACTACAATTTTTTGCTAATCGTAGGCCTACACTGGTTTCCTTTTTTTTTCTCATCACAACACATTTTTCTGTCTCAAAAACTTTTTCCTACCCAGGGCTTCTCTAGGTCTATGAATGCAAACATTCAAACTGTCAAAAGTAACCTTTCGATCCAGTGTTTACCTTCCACGCAATCTCAAAGCAAAGACAGATGTTGACGCGTTGAAGCTATCCTATTACGGACAATTTTAATCGAGACTGTATGGAATCATCTTCGGGGGAAAGTCACCACACACCAATAGGATCTTTGCCTTACAGAAAACAGCAATGAGAATCATGGTCTGGGAGCTAGGCCCTACTGTACTAGCAAAGAACACTGGACACCCTCTTTTTAAAAAATGAGGCATTTTAATTGTTCCATCTCTGCATGTCTATGATACTATTTTACATAAAAGCACTAAATTCAACTAAAAACTGTCAAATCCACAAGAATCATCATAGGCTACGTGACAAGTGAAAGATCTCCATGTACTGGCTCATAGATTAACAATGTTTGCTAGAAACCCTGTAACTTCATAACTCATTACCAACTGAATTAAAAGCCATTAACATTTTTTTTTTTAAACATGTGAAACTGTTCTTAGGTAGGCCTACTTGACAATTGTTTGTATGACATTGAAGAACTGTGAATGTTATCTACTTGGCCTACGGTAGGCCTATCTAGTTTTAGTTTGACGCATTCTACAACAATGTATAAAGTGTTTTATTGAATAAAGAAAAAATTACCAATTATTATTATATTCATTTATTTCATTCTCATTATACAAGTATATGGAAACATTCATCACACTACGGGTAAATAAATTACATACGTAGCATTCATAATTAATCATTGCGATACACTTAACACTTTCCGAACTATTCTAGATGTCTCTAATAAAACTGAACGTTGAATTTTGTGAATTGTACTAAAGGGTATGTTCATTTTCTTCATGCATTCCGCCTGTTCCTTATGTACCAGCCCATTGACCGTCACCACGACGGGGAAGATGAGGACTTGCTTTAATTTCCACATTGTTGCGATTTCAGTGGCCAGTTCCTGATACTTGGTTTTCTTGGTTACAAAAGCTTGATTGATGTTATGATCGTTTGGGTGTGTCATATCTATGAGATGAGCAATTCTAGTGTCTTTGTAAACAATTATTAAATCAGGACGGTTATGAGGAATGATTAAATCAGTTATGACAGAAATATCGTAGAAAAGTTTAATTCGTTCGTTCTCAAGAACAGGCTCTGGTTGATAGTCATAATACCTAGACTGAGATGTAAGAAGACCGTGAGCTTGGGCAAGATGCTGATGTAAAATCTTACAAGATAGATTGTGTCTGTGAAGATATTCAGTATTGACAATACTCGAACAGCCCGAAGTAATATGTTGAATAGTCTCTGGCTTCGTATGACATAATCTGCATGAGTCATTATCAATGGTCAATTTCTGAATGTATTTTTGATGATTTTTTGTTGATATAACTTCGTCTTGTATAGCAATAATGAAACCTTCAGTTTCACTATACAAGCTTCCTTCTTGCAGCCACTTCATTGAAGATAACTTATCAGCCATATCTAAATTTTTCGTAAATCTTCCATGTAGCGATTTCGCCCTCCATGTTGAAATAAAATCTTTCTCCTCTATTTGTTTAGTTACACATTCGGTGTTATACAAATCTAGAGGCGAAAGATTCAGGTCTAACTTGACGATGGCATCATGAAGTGGGGATTCTTGTTGTTTCTTATAGAAATAATTTCTCAATGACATAATCTGTTTTCCATGTAACTGCTGAAGATTTATTAACCCTCTTCCGCCTTCTACTCTTGGAAGGTACAGCCTTTCCATTGCCGACTTCGGATGGTGACATCTATACTTAGTCAGTTTTACTCTGATCTGGCGATCAAGGTTTTCGATATCAGTTCTGGTCCAATGCAGAACACCAAAAGTGTATAATATAATAGGAATACACCATCCATTTATAGCCATAATTTTGTTTTTTCCAGCAAGACCTGAATTTAACACCTTCTTCAGTCTGTTATTAAATGTCGTCAACATATCCTTCTTGATCGCAGATGTTTTATTTAAAAACGATTGCTTTATACCAAGATATTTATAAGTCGAGTCCTCTTCTAAGCCGGGTATGACACTCTCAGCAGGGTCAAGATGAAGTTGCAAGTTGAAGTTTTTTTCAATTTTTCCACTTTTTACGTGTAGGACCGCACATTTACTCAGACCAAACTTCATTCTTATATCATTGCTGAAAATTGCTGTTGTTTCTATCAATGAAGTCATCTCACTCTCATTCTTTGCATATAACTTAATATCATCCATATATAATAAGTGAGATAGACGGATATTCTTATTGATCTTATACCCACAACCATTTTGATTGAGTAACGTGCTAAGTGGGTTAATCGCAAGACAAAACCATAATGGACTCAGAGTGTCTCCCTGAAATATTCCCCTTTTGATATCAATATTCTCCGATGATATCCTAACATCTGCCATAGTTAAATGTAAATTAGTCATCCACTTACTCATGCAAAATTTGAGCAATTCTATCAATGTGCCATCTATCTTGTAAATCTTCATCACCTCCAACAACCAGGAATGAGGCACGGAATCATACGCCTTTTCATAATCTATCCATGCTAATGAAATATGTCTACGTCTCTTCTTCGCATGCTCAGTAACGGTGGTATCAATTATTAGTTGTTCCTTGCTTCCTTGTGAAGACCTTCTACAACCTTTCTGTTCCTCTGCCCACATATTATTTGTCATTAAATGAGATGAGATTTTCTCCGCGATGATGGATGTAAGTATTTTATAAAGCGTACAGAGGCAAGTAATCGGACGATAACACTTAGGGTCTTCTGTTTTGTCAGATTTGGGTTTCAGATATGTCACACCTTTGAGAAGAAAATCAGGTAGAGTAGACGGATCATCAATCGCCTTTGACATCAGTGTGGCGATAAAAGGATGCAAAGAACGAAGATATTTCCACCAGTATGTGTGAATATTGTCAATACCCGGTGACTTCCAATTATTCATTCTTCTGACTACGTTCTGAACATCAACTGTTGTTACATTGACTTTCTCCATTGTCTGTGCATTAGAAGTGCGCAGCCTTTCCTGATGTATCCACTCAGCATCAAATTTATGATCTATCGGTACTGACCATATGCTCTTCCAATAATCAACCAACGCTTTCTCAGATGGTGGTTCTCCTGGAGATTCTGTCTTTCGACCTTCCAGTGATTCATAAAACTTCTTTTGGTTTGATTGGAACTTGTTGTTATCCTCCTTTCGCTTAACACTTTTATTATACCGTGACAATCTCTTTCCATTAGCAGTTACTTTCTGTTTCAAACGATCAATAATGAAAACTATGCGTCCATCATCTTTATGTACATTCTTGGGAATGTTATATTTCTGTAATAGCTTGTTCATTTTGCTCTTATTAGTAACACAGAGATCATTATTTTTCAAGTTTGAAAGCCTTGTCAAGTCACTGCGCCATTGAGATATTTTCTTCTCTAATCTTAACTTCCATGCTGGTTTATCCGTATGATTCTTACTATGTGTTGGATTTTCATTTTGAAATCTTACCTTCAAATGACGTAATACTGTGGTGGCCGCACTGTAAGCAATGAGATTCACTTGTTCAAATGTTTCAATAGTGCCAAACTTCTTGCCAATACATCTATTAATTTGTTCTACTATACACTTTGTATGCTTGTTGAATGTTAACTTCGGTAATCGAGGTCTAGACGACATTGCAATATTTTCAAACTCTGTGATGATTTTATCCAATTCTTCTTGAAGTTCTTCATCTTCATCCTCATCTTCTTCATCCATGTTCGTCGCACCTTCCTCTTGTCCAAATATATTAATATGAAGTTCCCCTCTTGCTACACATTCTGCTTGTGTTCTGTCTTGATTATAGTCATTCTCTTGGACAGCATCATTTTCTTCTATAACATTAACCATTCCTTGTTGCAGTCCTCCATTTAAATTCATCTCAGTACGTATTATTTGGAGTACAAATTGTAGTTCTGTTGACGTTAGGAATTTACCCTTCTTTATTTGCCTTGCTTGATCACATATTCTTTGAACAGTTATATCAGTATCAGGATATATTTTCTTCCATTCATCTAGGATCAATGCTCTGTATCCGGTTAATTGTGTATCGCATAGTGTCACTCTGTAATACGCTTTCATTACATTTACATTATTTTCTTTAGTCCAGCGCATTCTTGTGTTTATTCTTCTGGGAGGAGAGCCGACACGTATATGTGGCAATCCTAAACCGTCAGACACATGTGGTATTCGAGTGACTCCTGGCTGATTACCTCTTGCTGGCATTATACTGACAATATTTGGTCTTGGATTTCTAAAATTTTCAACCTTGACTCTTACTTTATCATCTTAGTGGCTTCACTCTTATGGCGATTCAAGTGGCAGTTTATAATAAAAATAATTATCTTCGATTTTCTATACTCAATTCTTCTTCCAAGTGAGGAAACCAACTTCCTGAAATGACTATTTCTCTCTTTCAGAATGATATCAGTTCAAAATTATTATTACAATTGATGTATACACTGTTTCCACTCACCAGAGATCCACTTTCAGGTCAGAAATATTTAAAATTACTATAAAAACCAATTAATATCAACGAGCTCATAAATCAGCTGCCATCTCTAGCAAGGGTTGCCATGGATTTTTTTATTATCATTTTTTATTATATATATTATATATATATTTTTATATATTATTTATATATTATTTATATACATTTTATATATTTTTATACATTTTATATAATATTTATATATTATTTATATACATTTTATATATTTTTATTATCAATTTTTTATTTATCATTATTATTATTATTATTATCATTATTATTATTATTATCATTATTATTATTATTATTATTATTATTATGATGCTGTGATTGGTTGTCATGTCCAGTGCCTTCTGACCAGAAGTTAGTTGCAAAACAATGACAACAAAACAACTTTTGACTTCCAAAACTTGTTTTGTCCAAAAAACGTCCAATATTATTGAAGCTGAGCCAACTTTATAACATGATTCTGGGACAAAAGACTCCATTGTATTACGATCGTGTTCTGAGTTGTAATTTGACAAAAGAGAATTTTGTTTTGAAATCGTGACGGACAAAACTTTTCGAACCACAGTTGCTGCGGGAACTGATCCGGGTGCTGTGATTGTTGTTCCCAGCTGGCACAGATCCGGTTTGCGGTTGAAGCGTCGTCTCCGGGCCCGGACCAGGATAACCTGATCTCCCTGCAGAGCGATATCCAGGAGCTGATCACGTTAACGCAGGAGAACCTGGCCAGCCTGGACCGCTCCGGATCCACCAGTCAGAGGAGACCTGCGGCGACTCCTGAAGATGACGACCCGTTTGCGCAGGAATACGCCCTCTTCAAAGTAGGGACCACGAGACAAGTTACCGACAGTATTGTGTAATTGCTTGCGAGCGAGTTGTGCAGGATGTTTTATGTTACATGGCAGGCGGAACTGGCAGGCAGCGAAGCTACAAGCGACGACCAAGAAACTCCACCGCAGATTGCTCCGATTGATATTCAGGTAATTAGTCCAGCGTACGTATTGACCCTAATGTCGGGTTGATTGAGCAGTGGCTTAAGTAACATCCCCCCTCCTCCCCCGTTTCTGAGTCTTACCTCTGCGCAACAGTTTACTGTAGATTCTTCCTCCAAGATTTTGGTTCTTCACACAGAACAAGTTGTTGGAAAACTGTCTCCAATCATGTTTCAACGGTAAGTTAGTTTGATATCAGTCAACATGAATAGCGGTAAAAAGTACGTCCCTGCTTGTTTGAAATGAGCAGTAGTAGGCCTACTGGTACTTGATCCCAGCGTTAGCTGCTCTGTGAGCCGTGACAGCTCTGTACGAACTCTCTTGATTTCCAACGTGTTCAAGTGATGTGCGTATATGAAAACAAACATATTTTATTAGCAAACAAGAATATTCATGGTTATTTTATAAGAGGATGACAATACATATAGAAAAACATAATCTCATCATGTCAGACAATTGCTCTAGCTATACAGGCTTTATATTTTTATGACAATCCAACACATCACATTAAAAAAAGAGAATGCGGTGAAAATAAAATCAACACTGAAGAAATATCTCATTGAAAAATATTTTTATAATGTTACCCAAGGATTTCGTTCAATTTTTATTTGATTTATATTCTTCAGGCCTATAGGCCTACTAGAATTATTATTACCGGTAATCTTTTCTCTTATTGTAATCATATTCATTTGACTGAAGTGATCGTGCTCCAATCATTTCACATTATTTGATGTATTGTCTGTGACTATCAATAACGTAACGGGATAAGCAACATGGCGTAAGTCCCATCATTTCAACATTAGACCGTTTTCACCATGATGGAATCAGCGCGCTTTCGTGTACATTTGTGAGATTCGCAATTTCAAATCAAATCGTACGTATTAGGTTCGTATTCCAATGTATAGTGCATAGTTGTGTACTTGCATTGTTCCTGATCTTTCTCGTAGATGATGAGTAATTATCCAGTTATCAAATGGTGAATATAGCAGTAGGGCTCTTGACTAGGGGACTAAATGCTTTTACAGACGTATTTTAAATTTAGATTGGCCAATTCAAATGAAAGTTATTCCAATATTGCTTGATGCAGTTGGGAAGAGCTGGATTCACAGATTGCATTACATCTATTACTTGTATAGATCAACACGTGTACAATAATACCAGCAAATCATCATAACATTTGTGAGGCGGCATCCCTTTGATATACGCATGGTGCGAAAGGAAACCGCCAGGCTGCTTATCCCGTTACATTATTGATAGTCATGTATTGTGAAGAATTTCAGGCCTGATTTAATCGTAGTAATATTGTGTAATATGGTAGAACATGTGTGTTTTGGACTGTTGACTTGCCCGTACCTGGTGATTGGTTGAACGGTAATAGAGCAATGCTGCGTGTGCCCCCAGGCGGACCTGAAGGAGCTGCAAGGGATGAAGTGCCAGGCGCCCCACAGCCACCAATGGGGGGGCAACGAGAGCTACCACAACGCCCTCGTCTACAGCGTACCCCCCTCTGACGACATCACCCACCTCCAACAGATACAGGTACAGTCAATTCTCAATTACAGTTCAAAGGGACTACAAAAATCTCATTTTGTAATGGACGATATGAGATGAATGATTGATGATGATGCAGGTTAAGAGAAACTAGTGATGTGAGAATAATGAGGTGGGTACAGGTTGGAGGAGATACATAGACAGAGCACAAAAACCACACACACATGTGCGGACTGGACAATGCGAGTACTGGGAGGTAGGTTCCACAAGAATCAACAAACTCAGGTTTCCCACTACCTTTTCCACAAACTCTGAAGGGAATAACCGACAGGTGAAAATCACAGTAACATTAATAATAAACTAAAACTCACGTCATGTTTCGATCTTGTTAGATCTCATCAGGTGAGTATATCGGGTATTCTTAATATTTTTTCCTCTCAAGGAAACACCTGCAAACTACTTCCTGTGCTGGCTCCAAAAATCAAAATTCAAATTGAATAAATTCAAATTATAAACAGTTTTGTATGTGTATAGTACAGTAGTATGGTGTGTGCATGCAATTTGGTCGAACCATGTGTGCCTCGCACGTCATTTGTTCCCTCCCACTTCCCCCTCGCCCCTAGGAAGCCAACTTCGACAGGCAAGTGTTTATCCTCAAGTCAAGTCTCATATAATCAAAGCTGTGGTCAAGTGTTTTCTCAGCAGTTTTTACAACAATGAGTCCAATGAATACTATATATTATCATGTCATTCATTAGGAAATACTCGTCACAGTTCACAGTGTTGAAAGAGTCAAATTACCAAACTGAATGTTAGGATTAAAAAGTAAAAAGTGGGGAAATAAATATAAATATTAGTGCCTAGAATGAAATGAATGAATTATTCTCTCTACATGCACTAGCCGGTTGGTTTATTTATTATTGTTTCGTGCTTGTTTAATTAGAATTTCAGCAAAAATTACGAATAAAAGTTGTCACAATTGAAAATTTCATTACGTGAAATCCTTTGTCTTCCACATTTCCTATCCTAAACATTACTGCTTGCTTGGCTCGACCAGCCAAATGTCTATGTCTATGACTCTGAAGTGACCCCCCCCCCCCCCCCCCCCCGCCTCACCCCTCATTACGCTAGCATCGTGCTAGCATGCTCATCATGTGACGCGTCTCTAGCTTGCCGCCGAGACGCCCAACCGCTAATGTTTAGGACAGGGAATGTGGATGACAAAGGATTTTACGTAATGAAATATTCAATTTGGACAACTTTCATTCGTAAGTTTTGTTGCAATTCGAATCAAGCAAACACGAAACAATGATAAAACATTAGTTTGGACTAATTATCAGTTCGAAATTTGAAATAATGAAAATTCGAAGTAGGGCCTATCTAAATGGATTAACATTGATATACCAGCGGCTGGGATACCGCGAAGTTCGAATCAACTGAGTCTGAATTATCGAGGGTCGAGTATAGCACCAGCGAGACATTACCCACCTCCACCAGATACAAGTAGCACCAGCGTTTACGCACTCGGCACCAACACACAGTCTGTTGGACGCAGCCGATCGTTGCGAGAGACATACCCGACATTGGCCATGTGCTAACCACTTGGCGGCCGCTGGCGCACGTACGCGTCCTGTCACATTCCAAAACGTTTCATTTCATACTGTGACTGAATAACGTCATATTGAAATGGGATTCATAATGACATCTGGAAGATACGGCAGATTGAGGAATTGGTTTGATTATTTTTTGGCCGATAGAATTTGCTAAAATGATAAAATGATGAAATACAGTCAGCTGTTATTCTAAAACATCGTTGTAGGCCAAAAGTGTCAGATTGACAAGCCTCTAAACGCTAAATAAAAGTGATACGGTATCGACATATCTCTTGTTTCACATGTCAAGTACAACAATATATAATTCCAATACAACCATTTGTTTCTGCTATGATGGTAATGAGAGGCCATCTAAATACAAGTAGCTGTGCGGTTTAATAGGGATAAAACCCAGCCTGGAAGGAAGGGTAGTGATTGTGTGACCCGGATGTCAAAGTGGTTGATCCGAGTCTGGGAGTTGATTTAGTCAAATAGCAGTTTTCTGGCAATACTGAGATGTACAGGGAGAAGCGCGGATATTTTGAATACCTTCAAAATGATGTGGAATGAAATTATTATTCACTACCCATGAATTTCAACATTTCCACAGATTTGTGTGAAACTTGTGCGATATGAGTCAAGTAGATTTCACTTGAATCATATCTTGATGGTATTGGAGGTAATTTGTATGGCTCCAAATACAACGCATTCAGCACAAATTACATGCAAAGCAGAACTTATTGAGCACAAATACATGCAAACAAAACTTATTGAGCACAAAATACACGCAAACATAACTTGTTGAGCACAAAAACATGCAAACAAAACTTATTGAGCACAAAAAACATGCAAACAAAACTTATTGAGCACAAAATACACGCAAACATAACTTGTTGAGCACAAAAACTTGCAAACAAAACTTATTGAGCACAAAATACATGCAAACAAAACTTGTCGTGCACAAAAACATGCAAACAAAACTTATTGAGCACAAAATACATGCAAACAAAACTTATTGAGCACAAAATATATGCAAACAAAACTGATTGAGCACAAAATATATGCAAACAAAACTTATTCAGCACAAAATACATGCAAACAAAACTTATTGAGCACAAAATACATGCAAACAAAACTTATTGAGCACAAAATACATGCAAACAAAACTTATTGAACACAAAATACATGCAAACAAAACCCATTGAGCTCAAAATACATGCAAACAAAACTTATTCAGCACAAAATACATGCACACAAAACTTATTGAGCACAAAATACATGCAAACAAAACTTATTGAGCACAAAATACATGCAAACAAAACTTATTGAACACAAAATACATGCAAACAAAACCCATTGAGCTCAAAATACATGCATACAAAACTTATTCAGCACAAAATACATGCACACAAAACTTATTGAGCACAAAATACATGCAAACAAAACTTATTGAGCACAAAATACATGCAAACAAAACTTATTGAGCTCAAAATAAATGCGAACAGAAATGGATAGTATGGTCCGGGACTGTCCTGCCGGAGAGTGACTGACCCCCATGTTACAGGTGCGCGTGATGTTCACCAACCCCACGCACCAGGAGATGTTGCCGTGCCCGTTCTTCCTGGAGGGAGAGTGCCGTTTCCCCGACGACCAGTGCCGGTATTCCCACGGAGAGCTGGTTCCCCTCGCCTGTCTCAAGGAGTACAGGTAGCCACGGGACGTTGACAACTTACAATTTAGAGAACATTTTCAATGCAAATTTATTGAAATTTCAATGAAAAATTGTAGAAAATTTCCAATTTATTGAAATTTTTCTCTGTTGAATGAATTGAATGAATTCATCTACAGTGAAACCTCTATCCATCGTTTTTCAAGGGACCAGGAAAATAAAACCATCCATGGAGGAAAACCATTTATCCAGGAAAATTCAACATTGATTATATGGGAGTGGGGTGAGGTAAAATGAATGATACAAGCAGGAAAACGATGGATCCAGTAACGATGCATACAGGTTTCACTGTAATTCATTTCATTGATTTATCTCTAATGATTTTCCAAAAAATTCATTGGATTTTCGTCAATTTGAACATTGGAATTCTACTTTTCAATCATCGGTAAGTCATTCCAAAGGACTTTTCAAATAGGTCATTACAAATGAGTACTGAGCTCACCTACAGGTGTGAGAAACCGTTGAAACGTGCTACGGCCCGCTTGTCCTGCTCAACAGGTCACATGACACACGAATCAGCCGAGGCCTGTTCTCACGCGGCAAACACACACCAGGGAAAATAACCATCATTCCAAGGACACTCAAACTATTCCAAATTATCCCCTCCGAGAACAGTGTTAAAGCAATTGAAGGGTCGAAACCAAGATGCATTGAGGGTTGCGTTGGTTTGCCTCAAGATGCATTGAGGGTTGCGTTGGTTTGCCTGACTTCACTTGACTCGAAAACACGTTTCATTTCCTGAGAACCATTGATTGCTGCTCTATCTAGTGTCGTTTTGTAGAAATGGCTGACAGCGTGACAAACTTGATGACAGCTGTAGTTAGCTGAGGCGACGTGAACGCAAAGTTAGTTCCTTTTATCATCACTTATCTACGCACAATCTATAGATCTTGAATTGTGTCTCGTAAACTGGAACATAATTTTAACATGGGAGAGATAGGAAGTGAGGACACCACCTCCGACCGGCAAATGCGTCTTGGTCGAAACAGAAGTGTGAATGACGGTCCAGCTGTGAATGGGATTGAGATGCGAGCCGAGTGTTTACTGTCGCGCAGGGAGCCGGACTTCTGCGCGGTACGACCAGGGTCGCGCGTGCTGGCCAAGCACACGGACAAGCTGTGGCACCGAGCGGTTGTCACGGCGATGGTCCCCGAGGGCCGCTGCCAGGTGAAGCTGGAGTCGAGTCGCGCCAAGTCCGAGATCGCGCTGCACGACCTGCTGCCCATGGCCAGTGAGTACCCGACCACGTGTCACATCAACTGTCGCAAGGTGATATTCCTCAAATCAAGCCCTACTTCATTCATTTCATTTTCATTTATTGACAACTTGGGAAATACCCGTGATAAGCAGGCTTTAATTTCCGGTGGTTGCATGGTATTTACATATATATTAGTCAAATGACATCTCAGACATGTCTAGACATCTGGACAGTGTCAAGTGGACAGTGTCACTTAGCAACTTGCTATGAGCATTGTGTGTGTGTGTGTCTTACAACGCACTTCTGACAACAGCTGACTATCAAGGTCTTATGACATGCTGTAGTGATGGGCCAGTGGATGGGTGAGGGGAGCAAAGAGAGGGGTGCGCTTGAGTCAAACGCGCATCCAAATACAGACCGGATCAAAAACATCATATACAGAAAAATAAAGAACATAATAAAAACATTGACCACCCGGCGGGTAATTGTTTGAACCCGGGTTTCACTTGAAATTGGACCCGCCCGGGTAGCCGGGTACCCGCTGACATCCCTAATATATCTATATATATCTATATATATATATATATATATA
>OZ023329.1:3955295-4067795 GCA_964007535.1 Brachyptera risi
ATAGATATATAGATATATAGATATATAGATATATAGATATATAGATATATAGATATATAGATATATAGATATATAGATATATAGATATATAGATATATAGATATATAGATATATAGATATATAGATATATAGATATATAGATATATAGATATATAGATATATAGATATATAGATATATAGATATATAGATATATAGATATATAGATATATAGATATATAGATATATAGATATATAGATATATAGATATATAGATATATAGATATATAGATATATAGATATATAGATATATAGATATATAGATATATAGATATATAGATATATAGATATATAGATATATAGATATATAGATATATAGATATATAGATATATAGATATATAGATATATAGATATATAGATATATAGATATATAGATATATAGATATATAGATATATAGATATATAGATATATAGATATATAGATATATAGATATATAGATATATAGATATATAGATATATAGATATATAGATATATAGATATATAGATATATAGATATATAGATATATAGATATATAGATATATAGATATATAGATATATAGATATATAGATATATAGATATATAGATATATAGATATATAGATATATAGATATATAGATATATAGATATATAGATATATAGATATATAGATATATAGATATATAGATATATAGATATATAGATATATAGATATATAGATATATAGATATATAGATATATAGATATATAGATATATAGATATATAGATATATAGATATATAGATATATAGATATATAGATATATAGATATATAGATATATAGATATATAGATATATAGATATATAGATATATAGATATATAGATATATAGATATATAGATATATAGATATATAGATATATAGATATATAGATATATAGATATATAGATATATAGATATATAGATATATAGATATATAGATATATAGATATATAGATATATAGATATATAGATATATAGATATATAGATATATAGATATATAGATATATAGATATATAGATATATAGATATATAGATATATAGATATATAGATATATAGATATATAGATATATAGATATATAGATATATAGATATAATATATATATATATATATATAATATATATATATATATATATATATATATATATATATATATATATATATATATATATATATATACTTATATATTATATATATAATATATATATATATATATATATATATATATATATAATATATATATATATATATATATATATATATATATATATATATATATATATATATATTATATATATATATATATATATATATATATATATATATATATATATATATATATATATATATATATATATATATATATATATATATATATATATATATATATATATATATATATATATATATATATATATATATATATATATATATATATATATATATATATATATATATATATATATATATATATATATATATATATATATATATATATATATATATATATATATATATATATATATATATATATATATATATATATATATATATATATATATATATATATATATATATATATATATATATATATATATATATATATATATATATTATATATATATATATATATATATATATATATTATATATATATATATATATATATATATATATATATATATATATATATATATATATATATATATATATATATATATATATATATATATATATATATATATATATATATATATATATATATATATATATATATATATATATATATATATATTATATATATATATATATATATATATATATATATATATATTATATATATATATATATATATATATATATATATATATATATATATATATATATATATATATATATATATATATATATATATATATATATATATATATATATATATATATATATATATATATATATATATATATATATATATATATATATATATATATATATATATATATATATATATATATATATATATATATATATATATATATATATATATATATATATATATATATATATATATATATATATATATATATATATATATATATATATATATATATATATATATATATATATATATATATATATATATATATATATATATATATATATATATATATATATATATATATATATATATATATATATATATATATATATATATATATATATATATATATATATATATATATATATATATATATATATATATATATATATATATATATATATATATATATATATATATATATATATATATATATATATATATATATATATATATATATATATATATATATATATATATATATATATATATATATATATATATATATATATATATATATATATATATATATATATATATATATATATATATATATAAGTATATATATTAAATACATCTACCTACTTACTTACCTCCTTCCCATAGAAACACTCATTGAGGCAACGGTTTCTATTGACTCATCAAGTAGTTTCGCTCGGGAGCACAGCTTCCTCTCGAAAAGGCCGTGATTCTAACTGGGGAAGAGTGATGATTTTCGTGGATAAGGACGTGTTTCATTAATCCAAATTTTCATAAATCGAAATCATTCTTGGGATCTCTTTCATTTCAGATTAACGAGGGTTTGAGCTCGCTTGTTCAAACCAAGATTGTGCTCGAGCTCGCTCGAACTCGCTGGAGTCTTGCTCGAAACTCGCTCGAACTCAAAAGGCTCTGCTCGCACAGCCCTATATAATATATAATATAATTTGGGTCAATTTAATATATATATGGAAAACACGTAGCGTTTTCCTTATAGGCCTAATAATGGTTTTTAACTCTAATTTGTCAACATATAAATTCTAGTCATTTCGATAACCTCCTTGCCCGTGTTTTCAGTCTCCTGAATGATGAAGAGCGTACCATGGTGTAGCGCGTGTAGGACTGGGGCAGCCACCAGACGGTCCGGTAGAGGTGGAGGAACTGCAAGAAGGAAGTCATCCCGGTGAACAGGAACATAACCACCTCGAACGTGACGCTGCCGTCCTGCGGGATGCTGGGGATCGGGATGTGCTTCGGACAAACAACCTTGGCTGTTGCCGGTCCATCCAGCCTGGAACAGAGGAGACTAAAGTTGCCAAGAGTTACAACCAGAGATGATAAACATGGGTAATAACAAAAACAACCTACAAGACACTGATTCTTATGGCAGAACAAAGATTCAGGTACCCTGTACACTTCCAGTTGGACCCAAAGTCAGCAAAGTAGCACTTGACTATGTCTGTAGTTGTACTTGACTATGCTGAAAGAGTAAAGAGTCTAGGGAAAGAGCAAGTGAAGTGGGCGCTGGCACTGTGGGCGTGGGTCTAGAGCTACTAATACTAAAAGAACGTTGACCCAAAGTGAATGTATTCTACAGCCGTCTGAACAGCCTTATGGCCAGTTCACACGAGGCATTGCAATGTCACCGTTGGAAGGCTGTGGTTCCAATGCCAGGTTTTATAGCCAAGCTCTAAACGTTCTCAGCCCGCCAATGTCAATGTTCTGTTAATTCACACGGCAGCATTGGAAGGCTAAGATTACAACGGTGGCATTGCAATGCCCCGTGTGAACTGACCATTACTAGCAAACTGGATCCGGTAGGAGGGTGGACTAGTTTTATTTCATCATTTTGTGACATGTGTAGATAGCAGTATTTGCTAAGCTATCATTGGCCATGGTTTAATTATTAGCTGTAAGCTTAGGCTACGAACAGCGCGGCTCAGGCTAGGCTATGGCCCAGGCTACCAGTGCCATTGAATTTACCATTGAAACCTTACAAAATCAATGCCGGTACCGGTACGTATGCTTGGTCAAGCCTAGCTCATTGAGTGAATGAATGTCCTTAGAGGATAGAGTGGCAGAGCCCTGGTTAAACAGTCTACAGACCCTGGAAGTGTTACGCCTGGTAATCCTGCTAGGTGCGTTGTAATCACCAAGAAAATGCCATTTGCTAGAGCAGAGTTGTTAGTGAATGCTGCTAGAAGCGCTGTCATCAGCCAACTTTTTGATTGTTTATGAGCAGTTTTTGAGCATAGGCTCTATCATATGGCAAATTGCCTATCTAGAGGCTACTTTATATATGCCTAGGTCTACCTCAAGATGCATTGAGGGTTGCATTGGTTTGCCGGTTGGAGATGAAGACTTCACCATTGAATTTGTAACTTGGTAAAATTAATGACTTCACCAATTCGAAAACGAGTTCCATTTCCTGAGTAGGCCTACTTTTCTTAGAACCAAAGATCGCTGCTCTATCTAGTGTTGTTTTGTAGAAATGGCTAACAGGCTGACAAACTTGATAACAGCTGTTCTTCGCTGAGCTGACGTAATGTAAAGTTAGGCCTAGGCCTAGTTCCTTTTATTATAACTAAACGTAGTTATTATAAAGTCAATGGCACGGTCAATAGGCCTAGTTCAGATGTGGCTGGTGAACTGGAACATATTTTTAACATGGGAGGGATAGGAAGTGAAGCCACCATCTCCAACCGGCAAACCAACGCAACCCTCAATGCATCTTGGTCTAGGCCCTACCTAGGCCTCTATGAAATAGAATTATTTGAAACATAACCTTACTTTGGCTTGCTCTCTTCATTTGGAAAGATGGACTGAGGAGGCAAAGGCCGACCAGTTGAGCGACTAATATTTCTCCTGCCACTCGGCATAGCGACACATATGTGGTAGGCCTATATTGCCTTAAATGTCCTACCAACAGATTATTATTCAAAATACAAACATTGCTTCCATTGACAGACGAGAAATGTTGATTAGGCCCCAGGCCTGTTTACAGCACTTATAATCAGCTGTTGCTGCTGGCACTGGCAGATACGTCACTCAACGGCGCTGGTTTGGCTGCTGGCGGGTTCAGCTTGAGTTTCAATTTCGGTCTCGGACTGGCCACTGGCCAGTGCGGCTAAGGCTCCTGGATAAGTCTTGAACGAATGAATAGAAAAAATACAGTAAAAAATGGCGAGATTCACGAGCGTATAGTAGGCCTAATAGTATGTCGATTTTTCTGCCCAACTTTTGCCAACATTCGCCAATTGGGTGATATTTGAGTTATAAATGGGTAAAAACTGCTTCGAGTGGTACAAATTGAGCACATTTTATGTTTTTTCTTCAAAATAACTGACCCGATCAAGCTGATAATTTCCAGAAATGTGTATCAGAATGTAATTCAACTTCACACAAAATTTCATTTTTTTGGAAAATAAAAATATTTTCTTTTTTTTCCGCCGTGTTATTCTAATGGGTATTTTTGAAATTTCTAAAATTCATAAAAATAAAAGTTACCACCCGATAATGCCACAAAACTATACAGATCCAATTTAGATGAGGAACAATAATGAAAAGAACTTTGAAGTTGATAGCTGTAGCCATTTGACCTGTGGAGAACCGACAAAAAAACATTAAAAAAAAAAAAAAAAAAACACCAATTTTTTTCAGTATGTCAAATTGAATCCTTGCTAAAGCTCATCTAAAAATATAGTCCGAGGTATTATTGAACATATTTTGGCCATATGAATTAGGCACACCCTACTTGAACAATAATGATCGACTTGATTGAAAGAATATCATAATCATAAATTACGTGACAGTTGAAAAAACAAACATGAATGATGAAAATAAACATAGTAAAAATGTAAGGATAATAATAATAATAATAAAATAGAGCTAAAATCTTGAAAAGGAACTTAACCTATACCAAGTAACATAATAAGAGTATCAATAGCATTAACCACAATTACTCAGTTGGTGACGTCAAATATCAGAGCCACATTGAATTTTAAGATTCTTTAATGTGAATTTTAATGACATACTGTAATCAAGAAGACTGTTTTCGGACATTTTCTTGTCCGAATGTATCTAAAAATAGAATTGTGGTTAATGCTATAATACTAAAGGAAAAGAGATCTTGTGTGCGGTTTCTTGAAACGCGGTGAACATATTTTGTAACATACAATTATAATATGAGTGACAGAATATTACTACCGGTAGTCAAACGCGAAATATGCGTTGTAAGATGAGCGAGATATCCGAATAAGGTATCCGTATAGAAGTCGTTGAAGTACCGGTAGTTTTACCCTTGCTACTTTATGGACTCTGGTATTCTACACACCTTGATATCTGAACACTACCCTTGCCACTTTATTGACTCTGGTATTCTACACACCTTGATGCATATAAAAAATACTTTATTGTTGGTCAACTCTTGAATCTAGAAAGCAGTGAATCTTGGCAATTTAATTCTGCATGCTTCCACTTCTATGATATATTTGATGGATGAAAACAGCTAATTTAATTTTTTTCTCCAAAACGGCTGGTTCGAACTGCTTACAAAACGATGATGTGTGTCATTCATGTATACACATTTACAGAAAATTTTATTCTATTTGAAGAGATTTTATTTTTCACATTTTCTTGCCCAGCCTAATGTTATGGGGTTTTTAAAATTTTTGAGATGTTATTTCTCAAAATCATTCATTCAAAAAGATTCAAGATTCATTCCAAAAACTATACAGTTCTAAGTTGTAAAAGTGTGCCCGTACAAAAAAAGTTCCATGTCGATCAATCAAACCCTGCGACCTGTGGAGTGCACACAAAAAAAAAAAAAAAAAACACAGACAAAGCCCTATAAGAGTGGGATGGAGACTTTGCTACGCTCATCTAATAATGTTTAAAATAGTCCATTTATGGCATATTGATTGTTTAGTTATGAGTGGTGAGTGTGGTATAGGGAGTTTAGATATGTCCTTGATATATATATATATATATATATATATATATATATATATATATATATATATATATATATATATATATATATATATATATATATATATATATATATATACAGGGCCGTATTTAGGTTTTGCGCTGCCCTAGGCAAATAATTTTTGGCCGCCCCCCCTGTATATTGCGTAGCAATTAATCTAGTCAATGCTGTGGTTAAATCACTTGAAAGTATAAGCGTCTAAACTGCTGACGTCGCACCTTCCTTGCAGCAGCAAAGTTGTCAATAGTCTCATCGTAATCTACTCTACGACTTGGTGATTGTGACGACTTGCATGTAGGTTCACGATACACAGGAAAATTGAAAAAATATACACATTTTTCAAGTGATTTTTGCGATTCACGAGTGGTTTTGGAGTATCATAATTGAATCATCATGGACATTTTCAAAGTTATACTTTTTCGATTTCTCCCAGCAAAGCCCCGCAGGGAATTTTTTGAAATATCCCCATGTGATTTTTGATATTCACAACTGATTTTGGAGATCAATTTTGGATTGAATCACTATGGACATTATCAAAGTTATTTTTTAGTTAATCATCATGGACATTTACAAAGTTATTCTCACGATTTCTCCCAGCAAAATTCCCAGGAGTGATTTTTTTGAAATGTGGTCATTTTTCACGTGATTTTTGTGATCCACAAGCAGTTTCGGATTCTAATAAGTGAATCATTATCGAAAAGGAAAAAAGCGTAGTGGTCTATACTGATAGTACCCTAATAACACGGGCAGTCCCAAGGTGCTCTTCAGGCGCGCAGAATGCCCAATGTGAGGGACTCAGTACCTCCTCAGGAATTCTAGTGTTATTAGGGTAGTCTATACGTCGCAACCGCTCGGTGGATCGAGCTCACCCAGTAATGACAAGTTTTACTATCGCTTTATATACTTAAGAGTATACTCTTACTATAAGAGGATACTTAAGAGTATCCTCCTTCAGCTATGCCCTTACACCATCAACGAGTATTTACAATATGAATTTTTACGGGACACTTTGTAATCATATTATCAAAATAATTATGGATGTATTTAATGAATTCTTGACATGTTCTATAACTGGTTTTACTTTGTCCAACAACTCTATACTACATTATGTTCTACTGAATAAATAAAATTATTATTATTACTATATACAAATAATAACAGACAATAAAATGACTTATTGAATAATCTATTCGACTAGAATAAAAAAATCTGCTTTGATAAAAAAATATCGATTTCAATTTCAATTTTACTTCAGACAATCTCAGAACGATAATTTCGATTCCAGTTCTCATAATCGTAGAATGAAAATTTCAATTTCACTTCCACAAGAATATCAATTAATTTCGATTTCACTTCGAGTCCCTGATATAAAGTGCAAATAACCTCGTCGTTGAATTGCCGTGAAACAACTCAATTCAGTCGTGTTATAAGTAGGCCTACTGTATTTATAGGATTATTTATTTATTTATTATTAACTCTTGCAGTTGCACATAAATGCGCGGTGGCAAGTTCCCTATCAATCCTATCCTATCGCCTCCCTAACCTTCTGACGGAATAGCTTCAACCCTATTTCATCCTCCTCAAGTATAGCTACTTCTACTAAGCCCATTCCAATCCCTACCTGTCCTATTCAAGAAAGAGAACTTACCGACATCTAATCTAGCCCCCTTTATAACTACTGCTCTATCATGACTTCGCCTACCCCCATACCCTGACTCATTCCTTTCAATCAACCTATTCAACTCTCCCCAGCCCCCTTCTCCTTCCATTACCCTGAAGAAATTACAGATCCGATCCTCCTTTCTCCGTATTTCCAATTCCCGCCATCCCAAGTCTCGGATCATCTCAGATGGACTCTCCAATATTCTCACCCTCTCCCCCCTTTCATTCTCCCCCCATTTCCACCTCCTAACCCTACCTGTAACCCTTCTAACTGCAATCCTTTGCACCCTTTCCACATCCCTTATCTCACCTAATCTATAAGGATCCCAAACTGAACTAGCATGTTCCACCATGGGACGCACTAACGAGAAATAAGCCTTTTCCTTTATCTCCATACTTGTCCCCCTAAGCTGCCTCATTACAAAGTTTAGTGCATTTATACTCTTTTTTACTATTCTCTCAATCTGACTCCCCCACCCTAGACGTCTATCAAATACCACCCCCAAGTACTTGTAATTTTCCACTGACTCAAGTGACTTCCCTCCTACATCATACACTACATCAGCCCTCACTCTCCTCCTACCAAAGGTGACTAACTTACACTTCCCTTCATTTAACCCCATCTTGTTCAACTGAACCCAACAATTAAGTGCCGTCAAATCTGCCTGGATAGCTACTACATCCTCCTCTGTATTGATTTCCCTATATACCACACAATCATCTGCAAATAACCTTATTCTCGAATTACAACCCTATAGTCAGATCATCTATATATAAATCAAATAATAACGGACCTAGCACACTACCCTGTGGAACTCCTGACGTAACCTTAACCTCACTTGAAACCTCCGAACCTACTCGAACCGTTTGAACTCTATCCTGAAGAAAGTTTCCAATCCAATTAACTAACCCAGCATTCCCAATGGACAGTTTCAACTTCCCTATAATAATATAGTGTGATCTACCTTGTCGAAAGCCTTTTCAAAATCTAAAAACACTGCATCAATACAGCCCCCCTTGTCTACTACCCCTGCCAGCTCTTCCGCAAAACCTAACAACTGTGTCTCACATGAATACCCCTTCCTAAACCCATGCTGCACTTCCGAAATATCCCTATGTTCATCTACTTTCTCCATTATTCTCTTTATAACTACCCTTTCCATCATCTTACATACATGTGACGTTAAACTGATTCCCCTGTAGTTGTCTACCCTGCCCCTTTGCCCTCCCTTTGAAATTGGAACCACCTCCGATTTTTTCCAATCTTGCGGTACTCTACCTGCTGTGAGTGAGGCTTGGAACAACCTTAGCAAATAACCTACAACCCCCCTACCCGCTAATTTCAGGAGATCGCTTTGCACCCCATCTATGCCTGGTGACTTCCCACTTTTTAGTTTCCTTAATACATTCCACACTTCCCCCTCTGTAAGCAGGACTTCTTCCCCCTCCCCCTCCAGTGTTGTTTCTCCCTCCCCTATAATTCCAATTCCCTCCGTTTCAATTCCATGCGTGTAACGCTTGACATCACACACGTTCGATCAAGTAAATCAGTGATTAATGCTTTCATCAACTGTCGAGTTTTATCCTCATATATTGAGGTATATTGTCATCAAAATTTCACTTGGGCCTGAAAATAATGTTATTCAAGTAATTGTTCAACAAATTATGTTTACAGGCGCGAAATGACTTTGCTGTCGGTGCACCTCGGAACCCTAATGTTCATTCAAATGATTGCAATATTTAGGATTGACAGTCAGGTGATAAAACCACCAGATTCACAGGAGACGGTGATTATGAATACACAATGTTTGCAGCTCAACACAAGACTACGTGTTACAAGGGGGGGGGGAGGGGGGGGGGGGCAACTGTGTGACATACCATTTTTTTGTTCTATGTATTATTATTATTATTATTATTTAACTCTTGCAAATGCACATAAATGCGCGGTGGCAAGTTCCCTAAGTACCCCTATCCCACCATCTCCTTAACCCTCTGACGGAATAACTTTAACCTGATTTCATCCCCTTCAAAAACATTTCTACTAAGCCCATTCCAGTCCCTACCTGTCCTATTTAAGAAAGAGAATTTACCGACATCTAATGTAGCCCCCTTTATGACTACCGCTCTATCATGACCCCGCCTACTTCCATACCCTGACTTATTTCTTTTTATCAACTCATGCAGCTCCCCCCACCCCCCCTCTCCCTCCATTACCCTGAAGAAATTACATAAACGATCCTCCTTCCTCCGTATTTCCAATTTCTGCCACCCCAGGTCTCTCATCATCTCAGTTGGACTCTCCAACATTCTTACCCTCTCCCCCCTTTCATTCTCATCCCATTTCCACCTCCTAACCCTACCTGTAACCCTTCTCACAGCAATCCTTTGAACCCTTTCCACATCCCTTATCTCACCTAATCTATAAGGATCCCAAACTGAACTAGCATATTCTACCATGGGACGCACTAACGAGAAATATGCTTTTTCCTTAATCTCCATACCTGCCCCCCTAAGTTGCCTCATTACAAAGTTTAGTGCATTTAAACTCTTTTTTACTATTCTCTCAATCTGACTCCCCCACCCTAGACGCCTATCAAATACCACCCCCAAATACTTGTAGTTTTCCACCAACTCCAGCGTCTTCCCTCCTACCTCATACACTACATCTGTCCTTATGTTTCTCTTACCGAATGTGACTAACTTGCACTTTCCTGTATTCAACCCCATCTTGTTTGACTGAACCCAACGATTAATTGCCGCTAAATCTACCTGAAGAGCTACTACATCCTCCTCTGTAATGATTTCCCTATATAACACACAATCATCTGCAAATAACCTTATTTTCGACCCAACACACTACCCTGTGGAACTCCTGACGTGACCTTAGTCTCACTTGAAACCTCTGAACCCACCCGAACTCTTTGCACTCTATCCTGAAGAAAGTTTCCAATCCAATTAACCAACCCAGCATTCCCAACGGACATTTTTAACTTCCCTAATAATATATTGTGATCTACCTTATCAAAAGCCTTCTCGAAATCTAAAAACACTGCATCAACACGTCCCCCCCTATCAACTACCCCAGCCAACTCTTCTGCAAAACCTAACAACTGCGTCTCACATGAATAACCCTTCCTAAACCCATGCTGCACTTCTGAAATACTCCTTCTTTCATCTACCTTCTCCACTACTCTCTTTATAACCACCCTTTCCATTATCTTACACACATGCGATGTTAAACTAATTCCCCTGTAGTTTTGTCTACCCTACCCCTTTGCCCTCCCTTTGAAATTGGAACCACCTCCGCTTTTTTCCAAACTTGCGGTACTCTACCTGCTGTGAGTGAAGCTTGAAACAACCTTAGCAAATAACCTACAACTCCCCTACCCGCTAATTTCAGTAGATCGCTTTGCACCCCATCTATGCCTGGCGACTTCCCACTTTTAAGTTTCCTTAATACATTCCACACTTCTCTCTCTGTAAGCAGAACCTCCTCCCCATCCCCCTCTATTGCTTCCTCCTCCCCCATAATTCCATTCGCATTGAACACTTCCCCATAGAATCTATTTAAAGCTGCTGCCTTCTCTATGTCCGTTTTCCACTCATTCCCTACCTGATCAACTAAAGTTGGCAACTCCCTGCCACTACCTTTCTGACTAGAAACAAACCTATACATTCTATTCCAGCTACCTTGCACATCACGTTCATTGAACATACCCCCCATGAATCTTTCTTTTGCCTCCCTCTTAGCCCTGTTTAATTCCCGCCTTAGTTCCTGGACCACCTCCTTTCCCTCCCCTGACGCCCTCCACTTCCTACTCATCTTTCTACCCCTCCTCTTAAGCCTCCTAACCGTACTATTATAGTAAGCTGGATCTGCATTTGCCTGTAGCACCTTATAGGGAACCAACTTATCCCTAACCTCTTCATATATTTTCTGAAAATTGAACCACAGCCCTTCAATATCATCCATGTCTATCTCGCACCACTTCTCAAACCTATCCTCAAAAGCTTTTCGAACCTCCCTTGCCTGCACCCTTTTGTAACCCCAAACTTTCTTCCCATCGTTTTTATTTGGCGCCATTCTTATAGATTCTTACATTTCAACCCACCCTACAAACAACAGATCCATTTCAAATAATTATTAAGTTTGACTACTCAAAAAGCAAACATAAAGAAGATAATATTTTGATTTGATTACTCTTTTGTACCTTTGACGCCTATTGATTTCATATATATTTTTTTTTTTAGAGGGGGGGTATGAGAATTTGTGTCGTATTTAAAGGGGGGAAGGTAATATAGGCTTTGTGACCAACTGTGACATGGGAGGGAGGGGGGGTTCAATATGGCCTACAAAAGTGTGACATAATTTAATGTGTATGCAGTTGTGATGTGCCTCCGGGTACCCGCAATAAAGAGAATAGATTGTAATCGAAAGTGTGGCCAAATGAGAGCAGTGCAGCGAACTTGTCCTTACATCTTCCTCCCCCCCGTCATGACGCGTGCACGAAGATACCGCCTTGAAGGTAGCTTTCTCAGGAGGCTGTTGAGGGACGGACATATCCGACCGTTACGATTGATGACGGCCGAAACCTCCAGTAGCTCGTTACTTACCGTACTATGAACTAATAAGTGACAAGAATAATCCTTTCAGAGAGAGGAATAACATGTAGAATCATGTATAAGAAATGTTTATACTTGAAATATTGTTTCAAATTTAAGAAATTGAATATTGACTGTACTTATCTAATGGCTAATACTATTAATGTTATAACTTTTACCACTTATTTCATAACTATAATACAGTCAACTTAGATATTACATTCAATATTTTAAAAATTTCAGCCCACACACAGAGAATTTTCTCTATATGTTCTCTATTTTCTCTTTATTAAAAGATTGTCAAAAATGAAAATTGTGAAGTATGTAAGGTGAGAATAAAATGAGTTTAAAATGCATGAATAAAAAAATCTGCACGTCCATCTTGGAGAGAATAACACTGTACTCTCTTTGTAACTTACTTTAGAAGCTCATTGAACTTGAAAAATGGAACGGGAGAGGGAAACATCAGAAGGCTAATATTCAATCTCTGATTGGTCATTTCAACTTGATTATCGGATAACGTATTGACCCGACTATAAGCCAAGCCAAGGGTTCTTGCTGTAATTTAGAGTTTAAAAGTCACCATTGGCTTACATGCCTTAAGAGCCAGCATCTTAGCTGAGCTTGTTTCTCTTCGAAATGCTTGATACAAGTTTGATGTGCGTTTCAAGTTTGGTTGTGGGTTAAAAAGTGACATAAGGATAATATTGAAAGAGTTCCAGTAACCACCGCTAGATGGGGGAGTTTTTAATTTCGTAATTCGGACAAAATCTAGTTACATTACACATTTTAGCCAAGGAAATTGGGAAAACTGTAGAATAAAAGGCAAATCAGGATTTCAAATATTAATAAGCAAAGTTGAACTTAAGGATATGCGTTTGTAATTCATTCCTACTAATATTCGGTAACCGGAAATTAAGCGATGAAAACCATCAAATTAGACACATTTTGATTCAATTATTGCTCCGTAATCAAATAATTCTTAAATTTTTTACTAGGCATATCTAATTGTGAGGGTATTATTTATTCATTGCATTTTACCGCAAGTCCGTAGTGTTTGTAGTTCTTGAGATATATGTGGCTAAAGTGCACCCTGTAAATCTGTCCAAGATGCGGGGCTCTTAATATGCTTATGGCTTATAATCAGTCAAGAACACATTTCTTTTGATTATAATTGTGCCTATTATTGTGTAGATTAGATGTCGGTAAGTTCTCTTTCTTGAATAGGACAGGTAGGGATTGGAATGGGCTTAGTAGAAGTATACTTGAGGAGGATGAAATAGGGTTGAAGCTATTCCGTCAGAAGGTTAGGGAGGCGATAGGATAGGATTGATAGGGAACTTGCCACCGCGCATTTATGTGCAACTGCAAGAGTTAATAATAATAATAATAATACCATTCTATATGTGCACTCAGTGAATTATCCCATGTTCATTCAGTTCAGAAGACAGAAAGAATAGAGATTATTCTCCATTTCATTCTCTCTCTTCTAAAAACATCTACACTAAGAGAGAAAATAGCTGATTGAGAACTAATACACTAATGAATCTATCAGTTGACACTTCCCAAACATCAACAGTAGGAGTTCCCATAACATAATAAGGAGTTTCTAGTTTTTGTTATCACACAGCACATTTGTTTTATGTCACTCAACACTATCACTAGAGAGTAGAGATGTGTAAATATAGCTTCTATTTTTTCTTTTTGTAGCATTTACCCTAGAATAAGGAAAAGTAGCACTCTGGTGTATCTATTATTTTGAAACATCGTGTTTTGTAGCTCAACAACGTTATGTTGGATGAGCGAAGCGAAGACTCAATTTCGCCATACCCGAAAAAAAAGTGCCTGTTTGTTCGTTTGTTTTTTTGTTCGCGCTCCACAGGTCAGACGAAAATTCAAAATCAGTTGAAACTTGGCACACACAAGTGGCATTATCTAATTCGATACTGTATAGTTTTGAAGCACGACCAGTTAAACCACTTCTGAGAAAACTCATTCCAAAGTTTTCAAAAATCCCATTAGAATAACCCAGAGGAAAAAATTCGTGAAAAATATTTCATCCGAGAGGATTCAAATTCTCAGGGAATTTCAATCTGATAATGATACACATTATTCCGAACTTTCACTCAAATCGGATCAGCCGTTCTGATGTAAAAAAATATATAATGTAATTTGTCTTAATTATTCAAAGCTATTAAGATACCTATTAAATCAAGGCAACAAGTGTCACCACTTGATTGTAAACGATTAAAACAAAGCCTTCTTTATTATCATATGAATTAATAATGGAAAATAAAATGGCAGTGATGTAATGGTTTGGATCTCAAGGTGTATATATATATATATAATAACCAATCCAAAGATAAGTTGATATGTTCCAGCTCATCAATCAACGCGGAAACACATAACGCGTTTGCCTAGTAATGTAAAAAACACTGCGGTACCCTTACAACCACTATATAGCGTACAATAGGTATTCAAGAGAAACACCCCAATTGATATTTTTTTGGAAAATAGTCTCCACAAGTGGGTTAAGCCTACCGCCTGCATTTGCAATTACGCTTTTTTCCAAATTCCCCATCTAACTCCACCCGTTTACACCTCAATTGAAATAATTGTGGGAAAAATAGCATCTATAATGCTTCTATTCCGAATATAGCGTCTATATCGCCAATACATTGAAACGTAGTGGATTCAGACGTTTGTAGCGTTTTGTCGCCTTTTCAAAAACATGATAGAACAACATCAAACCAATAGCATTAACCACAATTCTATTTTTAGACACATTCGGACAAGAAGTGTGCAAAAACGGTCTTCTTGATTATAATATGTCATTAAAATTTACATTAAAGAATCCTAAAATTCGATGTGGCTCTGATATTTGACGTCACCAAGTGGGTAATTGTGGTTGATGCTATTGAAACATAAAGAAATATCAGAAAAACATGTGAAAAAGCACTTTCAAATTTCATAGCTTCTATAGCAATTGCTATTTTTACATGTCTCTAACTATCACCTTCTTTGCAAGCTTTCAGTGAGAGGATGGTGTGGGGGGGGAGGGGAGGGGGGACTGTGTTACTGATCCAGTGGAACCTAGACATCTTGTCAAATAGTTTATGCTAAAACCCTGACAGCCAGTTGTATGTTGACACTTGGAGTGAAAGTGTCATCCCTCTCTGCGCATCACATGGTAATTACAGGAGACTAAAGACAACATGGGTGCCAATGTGCGTGATAAGTGATGACAAACTCATACCTGTAGATTAACAATCATTATAACAAATTCACCTCATTTTTGGTAATTTTTTTATTTTTATTGAATTGTGTAATTACATTATAGCTTCTATCATCTAGAAATCCCTTCTTCAGCTATTGATCTAAAAGTTTGGGGGGTCGGCTCATACTCGGGACCATATGGTACATTATCTGAATACTTAGATGTTTTATAATCACCATAAAGCCCAACAACCATTATAACATCAATTTATTAACTTTTCATTGAATTTACTGTTTAGTTCCAATTGATGGCACTTCTTTTTCTTTCTTTTTCCTATGAATGTTGAGTACAAGAAAAAAACGGTGGTAAATTTACTGAAACTATTTTGCTATAGGCCCTACTCATAATTATTTTGTTACAGTGATTTTGTTGTAAGTTTAAATAATAGGCCTATTTATATATCGCTGTCTATACGACAACTGTATGTATTTATGTATCCTCCTGTATTTTGTTGTATTTTCCGTGTGTTTAATTTTGTTTCTGAAAGTTATGTGAATTACGTTTTAAACCGGTTAAATGTAATAACGACCCTGCCGAATTCTGCCAGCAATAAAGATCTTATAATAATAATAATAAAGTTGCCACGCAAACAGGTTTCCGTCAAGAGCTCAGCTTTATTATCAAGCGACCACTACAGACAGATGTGAAACAGATTCTATGTACAGGCAGGTTCAGCGGCTAGACGGACGACGTGATGATCTCCGTGTACTTCTTCACCTTGGTCGCTATGCTCATGTCCACGTACTTGTCGCCAATGCTGATGATCATGCCGCCAATGATGTTGGCGTCCACCTTGGTCGTCAACAGGATGGTCTCTTCCTTCTTGACAAACGCTTTCAAGGCCGTCTCCAGTTCCTTCTTCATGGCCTCGTCCACGGGCTGCAAACACAAAACCGTTCACTTGGCGCCGAGGCAGATATTTCCCCCAACGACCTGACTTGACCTGTAAGGAGCGGGCTTGTTGCATTTTCCCTAGGAGAATGTTGGCCTTGGATTGGAAAGTAGATCACATCTGGGAAGTGACACGGTTAGCGCACATTCGGCACAGAATGACTGGTTATGAGGGGATGAATTTCTCATGATTGATTGTTCACTCAACGACCCCACCAACAGCTAGGTTATACGGGGGTACAAATGAGCTCAACGACCCCACCAACAGCTAGGTTATACGAGGGTACGAATGAGCTCAACGACCCCACCAACAGCTAAGTTATACGAGGGTACGAATGAGCTCAACGACCCCACCAACAGCTACATTACACGAGGGTACGAATAAGCAGGTGATTATAAAACTATGAAGTGATGATAAGTGAAAGGACGTATAATAATGCATAATACATGATAACGTGCATGATCATGTGATATATTTATCTCACATATTCCACGTAATTTATGTTGTACGTTATATAATCTGACTTTCCATTACATTTTATACATTGTTTCTAACATGTTTTGTAATATTTTATTTGGAAGAAAATAAATGAAATGAAATACAAAAACCCATGCCTTATGCGGGACTCGAACCCACGCCCGATCTGATGTCAGTTCCTGAAGCAATGCGTCAGCTCACCGAGCTACCGAGGACAGCTATTTTTCAAATTTTGAGCTCGATTGTGATTTTGAGTGAATCAACCGACTTGTTTCTGACGAATAAGAGACCCAATAAAGTGAAGCGTGGAACAGACCTTGGCAGTGACCACCTCGCAGACGACTTCTCCCCGGTGGGCGGCCATGACGGTCTTGAAGGCTTCAATGATCTTTACCACGCTCTTCAGTCGGCCGTTCTCTGCCAGCAGACCTGGAACAACCGCACACATCATCTCACGGCTCGCTGCAAGCTGACTGGCAGCAACATTTCACGGCACCCTGCAAGCTGACTGGCAGCAACATCTCACGGCAACCTACAAGCTGACTGGCAGCAACATCTCACAGCTTGCTGTAAGCTGACTGGCAACAGCTCACGGCACCCTGCAAGCTGACTGGCAGCAACAGCTCACGGCTCGCTGCAAGCTGACTGGCAGCAGCATTTCACGGCACCCTGCAAGCTGACTGGCAGCAACATCTCACGGCAACCTACAAGCTGACTGGCAGCAACATCTCACGGCTCGCTGCAAGCTGACTGGCAGCAACAACTGTCCACGCAAAGGCTCAACACTGACACCAGCAGTCTCATGATCATCACTATGCGTCACAAATGCCTACAGACGACTAAAAACATCTTGATTCAGACAGTAAACAAAAAATTGATCGTTCTGATCAATATTCGATCTCATCATTTCGACTTGATATCGAATGGAATTCCCAATATTTCAATATCTCTGATCGATTTACGATATGACACATTTTGGTATCGCTTGCATTTTCTTGATCGATTGTCAACCCTAACAACGTCCCACTCTCCTGGTACGTACCCATGAGGTTGGCCGAGGGGGGGGAGAGGGGGAACTTGGCGGACACCTGCTTGAGGGCGTCGACCTTGAGCTGCCGCTTGATCGTGGGGTTGTCGATGAACTCTCGCAGTCGGACGTCGGTCTTAAGCAACGCCTGCAACAAGACATCAACATTATACTCCAGACTAGCACCATCTAGCTTTCATCTTGACATGTGTCGGATGTGAAAACATTCACCGACTAATGAAAGATTTTGTGACGATGGAAACGCAGCACAGCTGGCTAGCTGTTAGAGCCTGATTCACAATTGAAATATGGAATAGTGATTGATTATATACTAGGAAAACGCGGGATGCGCGTTGTGAGATGAGCTTAGAAGTATGGCAATCTAGAATGAAAAATAACTTGTCAGCTCAATTTACATCTACAAACCTTGACTTACTTCAAACGTTCAAAAACCTCACCTGCAACTTGTTGATATTCATAGTAACCTGCAACCTGCCGCATAAACACTTTGCAAAACCAATTGATCCAAATATTCAATAAAATGTACACGTTTATTGCGTTTTCTTCATTATTTCTCATTCAATTGTTGTAAAAATCTCTGAAAAGATGTATAATAGTACCGTTCATATTCTGTGAGAATTTGAGAGCTTTTGAAAAATTCTTGTTTTTCAAGTATTCTTCCTCCGGGTTATTCTTATGAGGATTTTCCAAACATTCTGATTATTTTCCGGAAAAACCTTCTGACCGATTCCTCTGAATAACAATCCCAACCTATTCTGGTATAACACCAACGTTCAGAAAAAGTTTCAAGTTGATTGATTCATTTCTCTGACCTGTATGCCGCGTACATAATTCCAAAAAAAAAAAACATACATAAAAACGAAGCCCATTCTTTTTCAGGGTGTGAAATGGAAAGCTTTGCTACGCTCATCTGATGATATTTGATTTCATCAAATTTTCTATCATACTATCATAGCTTGAATCAGTTAATATATGATGGATCTACGAATGCATTGTTAGATATGTGACACAATCTATACAATGTAGGCCTATATTGTTCCCTGAATAAAGATTATTATTATTATTATTATTATTATTATTATTATATAGGCCTTGTCATCCCACGCCAGCAGATCTACGAGTGCGTCGTTAGATATTTAGTAGGGATAACATCGATTAATCGAGAATCGATTAAGAATCGATTCTGATGTAAAACGATTCTCAAATCAAAAAATCAATTTAAACATTTTTTCATTTTTTTTTGGTTCAGTGCTGTACTTTTTTACGTTGCAATAGTGCTCATTTCGTTGTCTATATTATTCTGTATTGTTGAGATATTACTTTCTGGACACAAACTATCCCTTTGGTTACGTCTGACAGCCGAACGTAGACGGAAATACCCAAATGGTACAGTACAGTTCAAAGAAGTCTCTAGCAGCCATTTTTCACGTGAACGCCTTGGGAAGGTTTAAAAAAAAGTTTCAAATTACTACTTTTTTGAGAAAAAACTTTTTTTCCAATTTTTTTTGTTTGAATTTTTTGTTTCTCAAAATTGATTTTTAATCGATTCTGGAGCATAGAGAATTGATTCCCGATTAGAAGAATCGATGTCATCCCTAATATTTAGGCCCGAACAATCAATACGTAACTACGTGCTTCGGTATGAGCGTGTTGGCCTACCTGGAATTTGACGAGTTCTTTCTCGACGGAGTCTAGTTGGTTCATCTTGCTGGCGGCCGAGTAGAGGGCGCAGGCGTACCGCCCCTCGAGGCCAAACACCTGCACGGGCGGCTGAAACACACCAAACCTCAAATCAGTTATCTTTGTCAGAGTGAATGTGCAACTTTTCAAATGTAATAATCGGATTCACAGTCATACTACTGGGGGTCGTAATGATCTACATACCGGCATAGATAGTCACAGACTCACTTTATACACTAGGGGACCACAATATTATCTTCTATCAATCTTATAGAATCATTTACCAGTTGGTATAAGAGTATTATGAATGTTGATGTAGGCCCTATTCAAGTGTAAGGTCGACATTCTTATTGGAGAAAGCTTTTTACTCGATTGATGAATACCTTAATATAACCCATGTAGGTTGATTAGGATAGGCCCACCTATATGTAATTTTAATGGCTCAAACTTTCAACTGTAATTCTTACTTGACGTTCATCATACTGCCATGTACTGTGTACAGTTTCTGATACTAATAGAAGACATTATTATTATTATTAATATTATTATTATTTATTTATATGTTTTCTTTCTTCGTTTTATTATTCTCTGTATAATCCACAGATAAGCCTTGTGCTAGGCTTTGTGGACAAGTGAACCTTATGTTTTATGTAAATGAATGATGATAATAATAAACAACCTATATAGTATTGATTATTATATTATTATTATTATTATTATTATTATTATTATTTTGTTCATTCTTACACGTTCTCGTCAATGTGCTTCATTGTATTGTTATTATATTTTATTATCAGGAAGGTACTTTATTTTTTCATTGCATTATATTTAAGTGAATTGTTATTATATATCTCCACAGATAAACCCCATGAGGGTTTCGTGGAACCTCACAAGAGTACCCTTAATTGTTGTAACGCTTTTATTTGGAATCAATAAAGAAAAAAAAAAAAAATTATTATTAAAGGACATAACAACCCTGGGAATAGATATGAATGAATGATGATGCCATTTTTTCCCTTAATTTTAGAGAAAACTAGAAATCATCATCTCAATCCCAGAAATTCAAATTAATTTATTTGTCCGTCAAATTATCACGTGGGAGACGCCCCCTTTTCTGATTTGTGACGTAGATGTAACTCTATTTCATTTTAACGGCGTTCACGGCACACCGAGTGTCACGCACAGTGGTACTAAAACTGTCGCTGACGCTCTATTTTTGAAGTCACCTGAAAATGAATTAATTCATTGTAATCTGCAAATGTTGACCTGCTTGAATAATATTTCAAATATCATCCACATAAATTTCTTAATCAATTACACTCCATAATAAATCACCCGGTTTTTCGGTAAAAAACAACCTTTTCCCACAACTATTTACATGCATAATATAAGAAGGGATGAAAATACATTCTCAAGGTGCAAAATGTTCAGGCAATTGTTATCTATTATTGAAAAATTACTTCAACACGCCAACTATCAGGTCACTCTCGGAATCGTTGTTTTAATAAAGTGAACTGTTCGTCATTTCTTCATCGGTTGCGCTAGGAATATCAGGCGGACTGTGAATTCCATTTGCACGCTCAAGCTACCATGAATCCCGGCGAAAACACAAAGATTTGTGACAAACTAGATAAAAGATTATAAGATAACCATCTTGTATGGTACGGTACGTACGCGTTGTCACATGAAACTATGAAAGAGATACTCCTACTGGTAAGCCTACTAGCTTCAAAATAGGGCCAACTTTTAAATTCATTTTCTTTCATGAATCAAATGATAACAATAATTCATACACTTGTGTAAATATAAACTTTAATAACTAGTAGCATCAATCAACGTCAGGTTAGGGCACTCAGTGCGTGCTAGAGCGAGAGGCTGGCTAATATCAAATATCAATTGCAGTATCCACATATCATTTTTATTGCACAGACCACGGCGAAGCAGCTGTGAGCCCGAGCGACGTGTTGCGCTCCGCTGTCATTCGAGAGTGAGTAGTGTATGAAAAAATCCCCTACGCTCTGTAAGCGCCACCGAGCTAGTCCGTCGACACTAGCACTACCTATAAATAACTGAACCTTGAACAGCACTCTTTATAGAGGCCTTCTATTACGTATCGTATCTTAAACCTTACAAAATCAATGGCTGTTAGTTAGTGTGGACAGCCGAGGATCGTGCATTGACTCACCTTGACCAGCTTGGAGGATGCGGCTGCGGAGGCATAACCCCGGGCCTGCAACAACAAGACAGTTACATTAGGTACACTATCAATCCCTCACGACATTACAACACGGGACGACCCCCCCCCCCCCCCCAACAGATAGGTTATACGCAGATACGAATGAGTGGGTGATATTGAAACTATGGAGTGATGATGTGTAAGGACATACACAATAACCCATTGCCTTATGCGGGACTCGAACCCATGCCCAACGGTGACTTCAGTTTCTGAAGCAGTGCCTTAGTTGACTGAGTAACAGAGGGGGACTGACACGGATGGCTCAGTTTTGCAAGAAATCGCATACTAGGCCTATGCCATGATACATCATAAGGCGCTGACCTTTTTCCTGCTTCATCTATGGTCGTGATGTGCTATATGCATGACAATATCAACATAAAATCGCCTGTGTTAAATGAAGATAATAATCCCTAGCCTAGCCTAGGACAGTGGAAGCCTAGGCCTACACATTCAGGGGGCTAGGCCTATGCTTGAAAAAGATTGGGCATGATACGCCTAGAGACATTCTCTTAGGGGTGGGCCTAGGAATTCAATGGCCTAGGTCTAAATCGAGCCTAGGGACATTCTCTTAGGGGTGGGCCTAGGTCTAAATCGAGCCTAGGCGGAGACCCTGTGGGTTCACCAGAGTCGGCCCAGGCTTCAAAGACAAATTGAAATCAGTTCACACATTACGTATATTCGTACTAGGGACTTGGCACATACTTACTACACGCTAAGCCAAAGCAAAACTTCAAATTGAAGGAAAATCTATTTAGTGAAGAGGGGGCGGGGGCTCTGCAGATGATCCTGTACCGCAGCCCTAGCCTAGGCCGTGGAAATGGCTTTCAATTGATATATCTGCTGATACGATACTTATTAATTCCTTACAGAATGACAATCTACATGCAGGAAACATATGAAAACATTTTAATATTCAATTCGACATTTGATAGAGGGAAAAAATAGAATTATTCAACTTACAATAATTCCAAATCTACAGGCAGACATTTTGGAGGATAGCAGAAAGACACACAGCCTTTGATAATGGTTGAAAAGAATTGAATTCTCAAGGCCCTAGAATCGAAACTGAACGTAAAAGGCGGTGGAATTTACAACAAACAACGAGTAGGCCTAAACGAGCAAGTTTTGACTTTGATAGGCCTCAGGTATTTTTTAACATTTTGAAACTAGGCCTAGACAAAGGCCCAAAATTATAAATATTATTATTTTCCCCCAATTATATTCTCTAGTATTTCCCGATCGTTAGGTGTTAGCCCTGAGTGTAAGACGAAAGGAATTCTATTCAGCTAAACATTTTGTCACTGATTGTCAAGTGGTTGTAGGCCTACGCTTAGGCTAGACTCTATATTTCATTTATTATCTAAACTAACCCTCGATGATGGACTACGAATTCAAAGTTAAAACCTCTACAGAACGGGCAAAAGTCGAAGATCTATTCGATTATGAAGGCTGTAAAGTTGGCAGAGGTACTTACGGACATGTATACAAAGCCCGACGAAAGGATGGGTAAGTTAGGTTAAGATGTGATTTTGTCAAGGCCGACCCTATTCCCACGAACGTTCGTGCGGGTTGTGCCTCCAAGCAACCTAATTACTATTCCCAAAAACCGTTCGTGCCGGCAAGACGCACACACACTATTCCCACGAACCGGTCGTGCCGGCAAGACACACACACTTAAATTCCCACGAACCGGTCGTGCCGGCAAGACGCACACACTTTATTCCCATGAACCGGTCGTGCCGGCAAGACGCACATACACTATTCCCACAAACAATTGTGTGGGTTTTGTAAATAGCCGACCAACACAGCCACGACTATTCGCAAGAACGACACACGAAGAATTCTCACGTAGTTTGTTTGATCCCACACAGAGGGGCCTAGCAGCGGAAGAAGGCAGTCGAGGAGTTTAATTGAACCACCATATTTTTTTTATTGAAGTTGACACTTCTGGCGCGTTGCTAAAGCTATGCCCTCAAGCAGATCGAAGGCTGTCCATGTAGCGTTGTGTACTAATGACTGGTTGCATTCAGGTCGGACTCGCGCGACTATGCTCTCGAGCAGATTGAAGGCTGTCCATGCAGCGTTGTGGACTAATGACTGGTTGTATTCAGGTCAGACTCGCGCGACTATGCCCTCAAGCAGATCGAAGGCTGTCCATGTAGCGTTGTGTACTAATGACTGGTTGCATTCAGGTCAGACTCGCGCGACTATGGCCTAAAGCAGATCGAAGGCTGTCCATGTAGCGTTGTGTACTAATGACTGGTTGTATTCAGGTCGAACTCGCGCAACTATGCCCTCAAGCAGATCGAAGGCTGTCCATGTAGCGTTGTGTACTTGACTGGTTGTATTCAGGTCAGACTCGCGCGACTATGCCCTCAAGTAGATCAAAGGCTGTCCATGTAGCGTTGTGTACTGATGACTGGTTGCATTCAGGTCAGACTCGCGCAACTATGCCCTCAAGCAGATCGAAGGCTGTCCATGTAGCGTTGTGTACTAATGACTGGTAGTATTCAGGTCAGACTCGCGCGACTATCCCCTCGAGCAGATCGAAGGCTGTCCATGTAGCGTTGTGTACTAATGACTGGTTGTATTCAGGTCGGATTCGCGTGACTATGCCCTCAAGCAGATTGAAGGCTGTCCATGTAGCGTTGTGTACTAATGACTGGTTGTATTCAGGTCAGACTCGCGCGACTATGCCCCGAGCAGATCGAAGGCACAGGGCTGTCCATGTAGCGTTGTGTACTAATGACTGGTTGTATTCAGGTCGGACTCGCGCGACTATGCCCTCAAGCAGATCGAAGGCTGTCCATGTAGCGTTGTGTACTAATGACTGGTTGTATTCAGGTCGGACTCGCGCGACTATGCCCTCAAGCAGATCGAAGGCTGTCCATGTAGCATTGTGTACTAATGACTGGTTGTATTCAGGTCAGACTCGCGCGACTATGCCCTCAAGCAGATCGAAGGCTGTTCATGTAGCGTTGTGTACTAATGACTGGTTGTATTCAGGTCAGACTCGCGCGACTATGCCCTCAAGCAGATCGAAGGCTGTTCATGTAGCGTTGTGTACTAATGACTGGTTGTATTAAGGTCGAACTCGCGCGACTATGCCCTCAAGCAGATCTAAGGCTGTCCATGTAGCATTGTGTACTAATGACTGGTTGTATTCAGGTCGGACTCGCGCGACTATGCCCTCAAGCAGATCGAAGGCTGTCCATGTAGCGTTGTGTACTAATGACTGGTTGTATTCAGGTCAGACTCGCGCAACTATGCCCTCAAGCAGATCGAAGGCTGTCCATGTAGCGTTGTGTACTAATGACTGGTTGTATTCAGGTCAGACTCGCGCGACTATGCCCTCAAGCAGATCAAAGGCTGTCCATGTAGCGTTGTGTACTAATGACTGGTGGTATTCAGGTCAGACTCGCGCGACTATGCCCTCAAGCAGATCGAAGGTACAGGGCTGTCCATGTAGCGTTGTGTACTAATGACTGGTTGTATTCAGGTCGGACTCGCGCGACTATGCCCTCAAGCAGATCGAAGGCTGTCCATGTAGCATTGTGTACTAATGACTGGTTGTATTCAGGTTAGACTCGCGCGACCATGCCCTCAAGCAGATCGAAGGCTGTCCATGTAGCGTTGTGTACTAATGACTGGTTGTATTCAGGTCGGATTCGCGCGACTATGCCCTCAAGCAGATCGAAGGCTGTCCATGTAGCATTGTGTACTAATGGCTGGTTGTATTCAGGTCGGACTCGCGCGACTATGCCCTCAAGCAGATCGAAGGCACAGGGCTGTCCATGTCGGCCTGCAGGGAGATTGCTGTAAGTCTGCAATCTTTCGAGTTTTTGTACCATTTGCTGAATGCTTCAAATATATATTCAAATATAATAATAATAATATAATAATAATAATAATAAATAGGCCTATAATATTTGGAGCCACACTTGTGGCTTGGTCAGTTATTGCGCACAGCGCTAGGAACTGAGGTCACGTTGGGCGTGGGTTCAAGTCCCGCATAACGCTTGGGGTTTTGTGAATGTCCTTTCACCTATCATCACTTCATCGTTTCATCAAGCCTGGTTCACAATTGAAATAAGGAATAGTGATTATGAAATAGCAATAGTGTTATATTGTATAGTGACATAGGTGGGCCACAATAGCAACTTATTTAACTGGTTCACCACCAACCTAAATCATTATTTTGCCTTACCGATTCGAATTTCAGTGGCAGTGTCAACAACCAAGGCCTTCCAGATTATTCTATTATTATTCTATTATTCTTTCAAAATAATATATTAGGCCTTGCAGCAATTGTCAATTAGTAATTTTGATATTTATTCCTTGAGAATGTCTGATTTGAGTCTCATAGAAAAATGATTTGAGTCTCGGAGAAAAATAAAATACCCGAAATAGATAACGGTACCGGTAAGTCATTTGACTACAGTAGTAATATGATCTGATTGGTCAGAATTTGGCTTGTCATAAATGATATAAGGAATAAGTCATAAGAAATGGATTTTTTTCATTTCTCATGAGTGGGTATCACCTTATCACTATAACCAGTTTCTTGTTGTGAACGGATACATGGAAACGCCATCATCCATTTCGCTTAAATACACTATAACACTATTGCTATTTCATAATCATTATTCCATATTTCAATTGCAAATCAGGCTTTACCTGCTCATTCGTACCCCCGTATAACCTAGCTGTCGGTGGGGTCATTGACCAGCATTTAAATTTTTTTTTTTTTTATTGGGTTTTAACGACGCACTGTAATCATGACTAAGATCTATTGGCGTCGGATGAATGCTTAATGAGATGATGGGATGATGAGATGAAGGTTTTTTATGGGTAGTGGGAAGGATAGTGGGAAGGAAGCGGTCGTGGCCTATATTATAGGAACCATCCCGGCATTAGCCTAGACTACAGAGGGAAACCACGAAAAACCCCTGGAAAGATGGACGGTGGCAGGGATCAAACCGGGTCCGATATGTCCCTTCACCTCCCGGGTCACACGAAGCAAGTGCGCTAACCACTCAGCTACTGTGCCGGTAGCATTTAAATGGAGATGTGATATTTTGATGGCCAAGTTGAACGTATGACCGTTGCCGCGGCAACAGCTGAAGCTCACGCTGTCTGTTCTGCTTGCAGCTGCTGCGCGAGCTGAAGCACTCCAACGTGATCAACCTGATCCGAGTGTTCCTGTCGCACAACGACCGCAAGGTCTGGCTGCTGTTCGATTACGCCGAACACGACTTATGGGTGACTATTACCATTATTACCATCATCATTATCATTAGATGAGCGTAGCGAAGTCTCCATCCCACTCTTATAGGGCTTTGTCTGTGTGTTTTTTTCTTGTAAGCACTCCACAGATTGATACACATGAAACTTTTTTTTTTACACAAAAAACTCGGTCGGACCGATTTTAAGAATAATCATCTCAAAGTTTCTAAAAACCCCATAAAATTTGGCTGGGCGGAAAATGTTGAAAAATAAAATCTCTCCAAACGAGATGAAATTTTCTCTGAATGTGTACACATAGATTTTACACATTATCACCATTTTGTATGCAATTCGAACCAGCCGTTTTGAAGAAAAAAATTAAAACAACTGTTTTTTTTTCATCAAATATATCATAAAAATAATGACAGAATTAGGCTGCCGAGATACACTGCCTTCTAGATTCAATATTTGCCCAACAATGAAGTATTTGTATGTGCATCAAGGTGTGTAGAGTACCAGAGTCGATAAAGTAGCAAGGATAGAACTACTTCAAGGACTTTTATACGTTATTCGGATATCTTGCTCATCTTACAACACATATTTCGCGTTTGACTAGTTATTACATTGGAACCTTTTTAGTATGTTCTTCAGGGGACCAGACAAAAGAAAACTCACCAATGAAAGTATTTTACATGTAAGAGCATGTAGATGAGATTAGAAAATAGAACTTACCGAGGTGAAAAATATACCAACGATAAACTTACTAGAGGTTCTACTGACATATTATCATTATTATTATACCCTGTTCACACCGAAAATGTTAATCACAATCAACGACTTGGTCTCGATTACCGTGCAGTGTGAACGCAACTCCATTAACGTTAACAGCGATCAACGTCTTAATCTCATTCAGCAAACCATGTTAGCGCGTTAACGCAGTTAGTTTACTCCCCACAATTCCATGCGTACATTTAATCGCAATTAGCTCGATAGAGATCAACTGTTCGGTGTGAACCGGGTATTACAGTATCATTATTTGGCATCACTATATAATTATCAATTGTCCTTGTGTTATATTTCTATATACAATCCACAGATAAGTCTGTTTACAGACAGTTGATTATTGTGAGCAAGAATGTGTAGTCTCAAATTGATAACTGCCATGTCGATAGATGAGCTAGAACATATCAACTTATCTTTGGATTGGTTATTACTTATTATTAGGGGTGTGCGAATCCATGTTATTTATTTCGAACTGAATCTTCATCAAAATTACCGAATCCGAATCTTTTCAACATGCATTGTGAAGCGTAATAATGGGACAAACGACACTGCTGATAAGTTACAGTTGATCCAGGAAGTGAAATCTCAGCGTTCTCATAATTACCCCTGTATAAAACATTGTATGCAGCACAAGTCTAACCATTACAGCAATTGTTATTGAGAGTTGACAATGCAATGTTGCTACTTTTTTGGCGCCAAGATTCGAAATTTTCGAATCTTCTATGTTGGACCGAATCTGAATCTGAAAGTGAATTTGGATTCGATTCGAAAAACATGGATTCGCACACCTCTAGTTATTATATTCAATTCAATTAGTTTTTATTCCATATTAATTGTAATCACAATCACACTCATGCGTACATTTGATTATAAAAGTACGAGTATTGAAATAAGTCAAGCTATAAATGTAATAGTTAATAATGTTATAATGAAAAAAATTAAAATTATAAATCGCGCTGAATGACCTTGCTGTCGATGCGCCTTAAAACCCTAATATTCATTCATAAAAAACAATCGTGTCAAAGTCATATGTTTTTGTACATTCGTCAACCACATTTAATCACCATTCATTTCCTTCTATTCTCACACAGTAATCACATCTGCAAGTAGAAGCTTTTAAGAATTCGTTGATGGTATAAAATGAATGTGAAATAAGGGAACTTTCAACGCTTTCCTTGAATATTACTCTAGAAGTGGTCTGTTTCTTGAAAATAGTTGGTAAATTATTAAAAAAGGTAGGTCCCAACAGTTATGGGACCCCTGTCAGCTATGATGAAACTATTCTTTTTGGATCTCAAGTTTTCTCTATTCTTGTGTCATGATCGTAAACTTGTGAATTTATTATAAATAATTGTGGACTGTCACATTTAAAAAGCAGTACACTCGGTATATCAGATACCAACCTCGAGATCCAAACAATTACGTCACTGCCATTCTATTTCGTATGTTATTTCCATGATAATAAAGAAGGCCTTGTTTTAATAGTTGCCAATTAATTGGTGACACCTGTTGCTTGGATTGGTTTCTTCGTAGCTTCGAGTGATTCAAAAAAATAAGATTAAATATTTTTTTTACATCAAAACGGCTGATCCGATTTCAGTGAAAGTTTGGAATAATGTGTATCATCATTATATTAAAATTCTCTGAAAAATTGAATTTTCTCGAGGTAAATATTATTTACGAATTTTTTTCTCTTGGTTATTCTAATGGCATTTTGAAAAATTTGATATGAGTTTTCTCAGAAGTGGTTCAACCGATTGCGCCTCAAAACTATACAGTATCGAATTAGATAAGGACACTTGTGTATACCAAGATTCAACTGATTTCGAATTTTCGTTTGACGTGTGGAGCGCGAAAAAAAAAGCACTTTTTTTTTCGAGTATGGTGAAATTGAGTCTTCGCTTTGCTCATGCAATTATTATTATTGGGCCTATTATTTGAAGAAATCATTCATGAATTTTGTGTGCATAGGCCCTAGACCAGTGGTGACCAACCCATGGCGTTATTTCAGTGGCCCGCTGAGGAATTGTATGAATTATATCACTATTTACCATGTGGAAATCAAATGGCCCGCAGGCCAATCAAGACGAGGGTGCATTCAGAGTGTCAAAGAAGGGGTAATTCTCTAGCTAGCCACTACTAAATTAATACAAATAATAATAAACGTTATGTCGTGTAAATCAAAACAAAACAGTGTATGAAAAACAGTACCACATGCGGGACCGAACACGCGCAAAAGGCTAGCTCGCTACCACTATACGCTACCGGTGAGATTGGAAATCGGAGCACAAAATCACATTCACAGTGAGTGAGTCATTGTACCTTGGTCACTTTTAGTTTTATTATAAGTGTTGTGATGGCAAGACGTGTTTCGGAGCAAAATTAACATTATTTCAAAGCACAAAGCAACCAATAATGAATGTCGATTATTTCAGGAAAAGTGGACAAAAATGTACTTTTTTATTTACGTTAAAGGCAAATCGGTGTGTTGTCAGTCATTTTGCATTTAAAAAAATTAAAATACTTCGAGCAAAGGCCTACCATCAAAAACGTAATGTTTTTCTTTTTTCCTTTTCCTCATCTGAATCCATTCATACGTTCCATCGAAAGTCGACAAAATGCACCTAAAATTATGGTTTGAAAAAAATTCCCTGCGGGGCTTAAAATGCCAAACCCCCCGTTGGTCAACGGCCTCGCACATACCACCCTGTGTGTGCTAATCGTTCTTATCAAGAGTAGCATACCCAGCAAAATAATCACCGCACGCCGCTGATATATACAATACATACATTTTTTTTAGTGAACTTGTGTGGCCTGCGGTGATATTTGGAAAATTTAAATGGCCCCCTGCCCAAAAAGGTTGGTCACCACTGGGATATATGAATTTAATACTAAGAAACTTCTTCATTCAAAGTTCAGTGAAACAAAAATATATATCATTTTGAAGTGTGAAAGTTTTGATGATCAGCGCTGGGATCCTCTACTTGTTGCAGCACATCATCAAGTTCCACCGCGCGGCCAAGGCCAACAAGAAGCCTGTGATGGTTCCCAAGGGCATGGTCAAGTCCCTGCTCTACCAGATCCTGGACGGGATACACTACCTTCACTCCAACTGGGTGCTGCACCGAGACCTGGTGAGGACTGGATATTCTCAGTACAAGTGCAAACTTGACAAACACGCAATATTGAGGTTATGGGTCATGACTCGGTAGCGAACGGAACGTATCACCAATCAGAATGTTGTCTGGCATTTGAGCTGCAAGGGCATCACAGAGTTGACTACATTTCTAACAGGAGAAGGGATTTTTGAGGGGAAAGAAAATGCGTTGAAAATCTCGTGCTGTAAATTGAAATGTGGAAATTTCTTCAAAAGCCAACGATAATTTGGACAAGAAATTGATGATCTGGAGATGTTTCCTGCTGCCGTGCTATTTTAAATGATGAAAGTTTGAATGGTCTGAATACAGTGAACCCTCCTTAATCCAAACTCGGTTAATCCAAAATTTGACATATTTCGAACTTGAAGTCGGTCCCCGGCAGAAGGTGTTTCAATGTTAATTGATATGGTTTATTTGAGTTCCAGCTAATCTGTGATTCGAACTGACGTTTTGACTCCTCAATTGCTTCAACACTGTTTTCGGATTTGATAAATTCGAAAAAAAGTTTGAGTGAATTTCTTGAATGAATCACTATTTTCCCAATTTCCATCTCATGTATTTGACGCGTAACAATAGGCCGTAGCCAGCTCAGCTGTTGGCTGCTCTGACCTTGATGAGCTCGGAACACTCGTTCGTCCGACTCGGAACGGTCGACCGCCAATAGAAGCACGATCGCGCGTCGTCGGAGCTAGGCTAATACACACGTTCAATGAGGCCCTAGCAACGGTTTCTATTACATTACGTAATAGAAACCGTTGCTAGACCCTCATTGATCGCTGCTTTCTCTCGAGCATAATACGAAACTGACTAAATTCCAAGCGGGAAAAGTGATGATTTTCATGGGAAAAGAGTCTTTTTGCTTAATCGTAATGTTTATAGTACAGTAAACCCTCGTTATTCCGAAATGCAAGGGACCCCAAAAAAATGATTTCAATTTAAAAAAATTCGGACTAACTAAAAAATTGAAGCAATTTCGTATTGCGCGTGTGAAAAAGCCATGCCCCACGTGTGAGAGCAAGCGCTTTTGTGTGTATCGTGTGATCGTGTACATACACGGTTAACAGACAAGGCATGATCGTTATACAGCCCGCTTCCATTGGCGCTCGGCCGTCCCGAGTGTTACTGACGAACGAGTGTTCCGGGCTAACCATAAGTCTCTTACTCGTCGTATTTAGTCAAGGTCACAGGCTAGGCGCGCATTCAGATGTCACACTCAAAGCTGCCAACAGCTGAGCTGGCTTCGGCTTATTGCTACGCGTCAAATAGAAAGTATGGAAATTGGGAAAATAATTATCAATTCAAGGAATTTATTCCAACTATTTGCCTACAAATTATCTAGAGGTGTAAGGGTAGTGTTTTTTTGGTTCGGGTCGGGTTCAGGTTCGGGTAGTGGAAAAAACTCGGGTTTTTTAAAAACACGTTAAAAACACGGTATTTTAACTTCGAAATGAATAAGCTGACAATAACGCAAATAGGCCAATCTACTGGCTCCAGGCATTGGCGTAGGCCTACTGAAGGTATAGGCCCATCTACTGGATCAAGGCGTAGGCCTACTGAAGGTATAGGCCTAGAGCTAGTCAAGTGATCTATGTTTGCTCCCAAGTGGCAGTGCGCCCGCACATACCCAATCCTCTGCGGTGCTTCAAGTGCCAGAGGTTTGGACATCCCAGCGATACCTGCAAAGGTACAGAGACCTGTGGGAATTGCGGTGCTGACCGTCACGAACCGCAAGAGTGCACAAATTCTAGCCATTGCGTGAACTGTGACGGTGACCACCCGGTGTGGTCCCGGTTATGTCCACTTTACAAAAAGGAATCAAAAATCATGGAAATAAAAACTTTGGAAAATATTTCGATCAATGAGGCAAGAAAACGCTACTCTGAAATCAACCCGCACCCTGTAATCTCTAAATCTTTCTCTCAAGCTCTAGCTCAGAGCACTTCCCCAACACCATCTGAGGAAGTTGCCAAGCTCAAGAGCATAATAAAAGAACAGTCTTTGCAGTTGTCGAAGCACACTTCCCCTAACACATCAGTTGAATCATCCCTCAACGAGATGAAACAAATGATGATGGTGCAGGCGGAAGAGATGTCTTCACTGAGAAAGCAACTCATAGAACAAGCAGAAGAAATGAAGAAGCAGGCAAAACGGTATACCAGTACTATAGCAGCACAGGCCAAAGAAATTGAGGACATGAAACAGCTAATTGCGAAGCAGTCGACAACTCCTGCGACGCAAACATCACTCTCACATTCTAAAAGTGATATTACCAAACTTCGTCGTCTATCAAGAGCGAAGAAGACCACAGACACACCAACGAATGTGGAAAATGCAAATCAGCGTGCATCCTCTGTATCTCCATCTCGAGCGGATGAGAGAATGGACGTTGATTGGCAGAAGGATTCCGCTCAGAAGTCACGTGTGAACGAGTTTCGCAAGGATACAAAACCTAATAAGTGATACATATATTTATTGTCAATTCTATTTTTTTTTGCGCACGTCTCGACGTTGTTGCAAAGAATCATCATCACAGCATGGCTCTAATACAATGGAACTGCAATGGTTTCAACAGAAACAAAGAAGAAATCAAGCTCTTAACATCAAACTTCAAACCGATATGTTTCTTTTTTCAAGAAACGCACTTCAAACCTTGTGACTCTCCATTGATGCGTAATTATAGTTTTTATCGTTTCAATGACTTGACAGGTAACAGAGCCCATGGGGGAGTAGCCACAGCTGTCCATGACAGCTGTCACGTGAGTCCACTGCCGCTAACAACACCACTACAGGCAGTGGCAGTCAGAGTTGCTCTCCCTCAGCCTGTTACCTTCTGTAACATTTACTTTCCCGAATGGGCTCCAGTTACTAGAATAAATCTGGATAACCTTGTGTCACAGCTCCCACGTCCCTACGTTCTTCTAGGTGACCTAAATGCCCACAATAACTTGTGGGGTGACACAATGGTGGATAGTAACCGTAGAGGGCGTCTTTTCGAACAATTCTTCAATGACAACGACTTGATTATTCTCAACAATGGAGAGAAAACAAGGTTTAATGCTTTCAACGGTGAGTTTTCAGCGATCGATCTTTGTGTCTGCACCCCATCTGTCGCACCTCTTTTCAATTTCTCCGTCCACTCAGATCTGTGTGGTAGCGATCACTACCCACTCATCTTGAGAGTAGATTCTCATCAACGGCCCTTGCGGTGTGCGCAGTGGAACTTGCGCCGCGCGAACTGGAGTCTTTACACTAACCATGTTGATTTGAAGCACTCTAATAACATACATGAGACTGATAGTAGGACTGAGCATGTGACAGAGGTGATCATTGCCGCAGCAAAAGAGAGCATCTCTCTTACGTCGACCAACCAACGCCACATACCCGTTCCCTGGTGGAACGAGGAATGTAAAGCAGCGATCCGTAAGAGGAAACGAGCCCTTCGGATTTTCCGGAAATACCCGTCCAACATCAACCTTATGGCATTCCGGAAACTCCGAGCAAGGGCTCGTTATATAATCAAAACGTCGAAAAAAGCATCATGGAATTCTTACATTTCATCCATTAATGTTCACACACCCCTCACCAAGGTGTGGAATAGAGTGAGGAAGATAGACGGCAAATTCAAAACATCCTGTATATCTGGGTTGAACACAGATGGTGGTCTGATTACCGAGCCCCAGGAAATAGCTAATGCTATTGGGTCCTATTTCTCGGACGTCTCTAGCTCTCACCACTACTCGGCATCGTTCCAGATACACAAACGTGCTACAGAATGTAGAAGATTAGATTTCTCTTCTGCGAACAACGAGGTGTATAACATGCCGTTTAGTGTATGGGAGTTGGAGAACGCGATAACGTGCGCAAGAGACACAGCACCAGGGATTGATGGAATACACAATCAATTCTTGAAACACCTACCAGTTGCCGCTTCAAATGACCTTCTCAACCTGTTCAACCATATCTATTCAACCGATACTTTCCCTGATTCTTGGAGACAAGCTATCCAGGTACCGATCTTGAAACCATCCAAGGATAAGCATTCACCATCAAGCTATAGACCTATATCTCTGACCAGCTGTCTGTGCAAAGTGATGGAAAGGATGTTGAACAACCGCCTCGTTTGGTGGTTGGAACGAAAAAACCTCCTTTGCACAGTACAGTCTGGATTTAGAAAAAATAGAAATACCTTGGATCATCTTATTCGTATGGAAAGCTTCATACAAGAAGCTTTTCTTACGAAGCAAGAAGTGATAGCTGTATTTTTCGACCTTGAGAAGGCATTCGATACTACCTGGCGCTTCAACATATTGAACACCTTATCACAATGGGGTTTCAGAGGCCATCTTCCTAATTTTATCTGTAATTTCATGACCAACCGACGTTTCAAGGTACGAGTTGGTAATGTGTTGTCGGATGATTTCATCCAAGAGAACGGTGTACCACAGGGTTCTGTCCTCAGTGTTACTTTGTTCGCCATCGCAATAAATGGTATAATTCGAAGCGTTCCATCTTCAATCACTTCTTCCTTATTTGTCGACGACTTGGCTATATTCAGTAAGTCAGCGAGAAGTGCTACGGCCTCTCGCCAAATCCAACTCGCAATTAGGAAACTAGAAGCATGGGAAGATGAAACTGGGTTCAGGTTTTCTACATCAAAATCAACGTGCATGCGTTTTTCTCGTCTGAGAGGCCTGCACCCTGACCCAGATATATATCTTCGTAGAGAACTCCTTCCATTCGCAGAATCGACAAAGTTCCTTGGGCTGACGTTTGACGTGAAGTTGAACTGGAAATCTCACATTTCGCAACTCAAAATCAAGTGCTTCAAGTCACTCAACCTTCTCCGTTATCTTAGTGGTACCAAATGGGGAGCGGATCGCACTACGATGCTGCGGCTTTACCGAGCATTAATACGTTCCAAATTGGATTATGGTAGTGTTGTGTACGACTCGGCACGAGAGAGCTACGTGAAGCCACTCAATACAGTTCATAACACAGGCATCCGACTGGCCATAGGAGCACTCCGTACCAGTCGGGTGGAGAGCTTGTATTGTGAGGCTGGTGAGCCCTCGTTGAAGAGTCGACGAGCATATCTCCTTTGCTCATACGCTTCAAAGTTATTTTGCTGTAAGCGTCATCCTACCTACCAATCAGTAATCAATCCTAGATTTCATGCTCTCTATGAATCGAAACCATTCGCCACCATACCAACTGGGATTCGTTTGAATCATATTTTGGTCGAGGAATCATTTGTTTACCCTCGAGTCTATCCAATTCAATTCAGTGATACCGCCCTTTGGTTGGCTCCACGTCCGGAGTGCTTGATGAACTTGTCATCAAGCACGAAGGCAACCACGAGTGCAGAAGAGTATAAGCAAAAATATCTAGAGCTCTGCACACACTACTCCGGACATGTAAAATACTACACGGACGGATCAAAACTGAACGGAAAAGTTGGCTGCGCATTCGTTTGCGAATCCGCCACTGTCAGTATCAGATTAGGTTCGATGAGTAGCGTATATACAGCCGAGTTGTTTGCAATTGTCATCTCTCTACAGCACATTCAACAACGATCTGAGAAGAGCTTCCTGATCTGTTCTGATTCTTTGAGTGTACTCCAAGCCTTAACTCAAATCTTTCCAACTCACCATCTAGTCCAGAAAGTACAGACACTCCTGACCGACCTTGCCTCGCAGGATGTCAGTGTAGTGTTCTGCTGGGTACCTGGACACGTGGGGATTGGTGGTAATGAGTCAGCGGACAGGGCTGCCAAAGAAGCGACGGAGAAAGAAGATATTGATAACCCGAGAGTGCCTTTCAATGATTTCAAGGCGTATTTCAAACTACTTTTCAAATCTCGTTTTCAAAAAGAATGGGACAGGGAGACCAACAACAAGCTGAAAGAAATAAAGCCTACTGTTAGTGCTTGGGAATCTTCAATCCGAGGTTCACGGAGGGAGGAAGTGGTTCTCACTCGTCTGCGAGTGGGACACACACTTTTAACCCATTCCTATCTTTTCACCCCCGAAAAAATCGTTCCCAGATGTGAAATTTGTAACGAGATTTTAACTGTTAGACACATATTGCTCGAGTGTCGGAAATATACTGCTCTGAGGAGACAGCTTCGTATGGAAGACACAATATCAAAGATTTTAGGGAATAATTCAAAATCGATAGATACCATATTCAGCTTTCTAAGATTATCGAAGCTTTTGGATTTCATTTGACATGCTCGTGGATCTGCGTTAGACGATAAAGTCGTCTTATTACCAGTATCATTTTTCAAACTGCCCGAATTAGGACATTTCCATGTCCGTTCAAGATGACGTGGTTTGTGCAATCATCTTTTACCAGTGTACTGCTTTTGACATTTGATACTTATTCTTGATGCCGATCTTTTGGGATAGACATCAGGAATATTTTAAATCAAACCATATCCCAACATATATCTGTTATGGTTTGTCGTTCCTCCACTCCTATTTGAGGGGGAGTTTGAACTGAGAACAAGTAATAAAACGTTCTCATCCTAGTCCCATGGGTGTGACCCTTTACAGCACACACATGTTCGGTTTTAACAAATTAGTTTTTAACGTCTTTAGACACTTTATACATAGTTTAGTCTTAGTCTTAGTTCAATGTATTAAGGTGTTCTCATCTAAATTTCACTTCCACCTTTATATCACACTTTTCACCTTTTGTTGCAACTTATTTCGACAGGCGCTAAATGACCTCGCTGTCGATGCGCCTTAAAACTCTAATATTCATTCATTCCATCCATCCTCCTCACTCGTCACAAGATAGATGTAGCCTAGACCTACGTGGTAAAAAACTGAGTGAACAAAAATTTCCAACATCTTTCAACAAGATTTTGCCTCCATCTTTGTTTTCAAAATGCTTTGGAAACATAGATGTCCCAATTGTGTGCACGATGCTGCCATCTACTCAACTCTTGAAACTTCTAGCAGTTGTTTGCAGTGGATCAGTCAACAAATGAAGTAAATGGCGCCAAAACCGCACGTTATACGAAAAAACAGATTTCAGTGTTACATGTTGATAGGCCTATCAGATCGGGTCGGGTTAAAAAGACCCGATCCGAAATCTCGGGTACCCGAACACCCCTAGAATTATCCAATCCAAAATCAGTGTTGAAGCAATTGAAGGGTTGAAATATCAGTTCAAATTACAGATTAGCTGGAAAACGAATCAACCATATCAATTAACATTGGAAACATTGAAAAATATACAAAACAAGTCATCAATAAAGTCATGACTAATCACTAGTTACTGATCAAGTGGAGAACTAATGAGCACAGTTAAGAGGCCGCAGGCGCTCTACACGGGCTCGCTATTCGCTCGCTTCAGACTCGAGTTTAACATGCATCGTGTGCAATGCGCAACCAATAGACTAGCCCGTCGAACTCATACTCACGTAAACACAGCTAATTCCCTTACACTTTTGATATATTCCACAGTCTATATTTCTTTTCGGTATTCAAAAAGATGTATCTAGGTCTCCGTAAACTAGAATTTTTTTCATTTTTCATTTGAAGAATTTGAAAAATTACAAATTTTGTGTTCAAAATTCTGTTGATGCAATAACCTCCGTTTTTCAATTATTATCAGAATGCAAAAACACTCATATTGATATCTCAAAAATAACGGCCGTGAGAGTTTGCGGCGTGAAATACGAGTGCCTGCGGCCTCTTAACATGAAATGCCTGTCAAATATCATGAACACTACTGAACTGAATTTGTTTCACGGCGCTTCAACGACGGGGTTATTTGCACTCTATACTACTGCATATTTCCCACATGATTTCTCTGTTACAAGCTCTATTCTAAGAGTGTGTTTTCCAGAGGATGAAAGTGTGTTAATTGAGCTGATTGGGTAGCGAAGTGTGATTGACGTGCTTGTCTTGCAGAAGCCGGCCAACATCCTGGTGATGGGCGAGGGGGCGGAGAGGGGGCGCGTCAAGATCGCAGACATGGGCTTTGCTCGCCTGTTCAACGCCCCTCTCAAGCCCCTGGCCGACCTCGACCCCGTGGTCGTGACCTTCTGGTACCGCGCCCCCGAGCTGCTGCTGGGCGCCAGGCACTACACCAAGGCCATCGGTAAATATACACCCTCCCCATCACTATACACATTCAGGGGCCAAGCCAGCAGTCACTATACACATTCAGGGGCCCCACCCAGCGGTCACTATACACATTCAGGGGCCCCACCCAGCGGTCACTATACACAATCAGGGGTCCCACCCAGCGATCACTATACACATTCAGGGGCCCCACCCAGCAGTCACTATACACATTCAGGGGCCCCACCCAGCAGTCACTGTACACATTCAGGGGCCCCACCCAGCAGTCACTGTACACATTCAGGGGCCCCACCCAGCGGTCACTATGCACATTCAGGGGCCCCAACCAGCGGTCACTGTACACATTCAGGGGCCCCACCCAGCAGTCACTGTACACATTCAGGGGCCCCACCCAGCAGTCACTATACACATTCAGAGGCCCTACCCAGCAGTCACTATACACATTCAGGGGCCCCACCCAGCAGTCACTGTACACATTCAGGGGCCCCACCCAGCGATCACTATACACATTCAGGGGCCCCACCCAGCGGCCACTATACACAATCAGGGGTCCCACCCAGTGATCACTATACACATTCAGAGGCCCCACCCAGCAGTCACTATACACATTCAGAGGCCCCACCCAGCGGTCACTGTACACATTCAGGGGCCGAGCCAGCGGTCACTATACACATTCAGGGGCCCCACCCAGCAGTCACTATACACATTCAGGGGCCCCACCCAGCAGTCACTATACACAATCAGGGGCCCCACCCAGCAGTCACTATGCACATTCAGGGGCCCCACCCAGCGGTCACTGTACACATTCAGGGGCCGAGCCAGCGGTCACTATACACATTCAGGGGCCCCACCCAGCAGTCACTATACACATTCAGGGGCCCCACCCAGCAGTCACTATACACAATCAGGGGCCCCACCCAGCAGTCACTATACACATTCAGGGGCCCCACCCAGTGGCCACTATACACATTCAGGGGCCCCACCCAGCGGTCACTATACACATTCAGGGGCCCCACCCAGCAGTCACTATACACATTCAGGGGCCCCACCCAGCGGTCACTATACACATTCAGGGGCCCCACCCAGCGGTCACTGTACACATTCAGGGGCCAAGCTAGCGGTCACTATACACATTCAGGGGCCCCACCCAGCAGTCACTGTACACATTAAGAGGCCCCACCCAGCGGTCACTGTACACATTCAGGGGCCAAGCTAGCAGTCACTATACACATTCAGGGGCCCCACCCAGCGGTCACTGTACACATTCAGGGGCCAAGCTAGCAGTCACTATACACATTCAGAGGCCCCACCCAGCAGTCACTGTACACATTCAGGGGCTCCACCCAGCAGTCACTATACACATTCAGGGGCCCCACCCAGCAGTCACTATACACATTCAGAGGCTCCACCCAGCAGTCACTATACACATTCAGGGGCCCCACCCAGCAGTCACTGTACACATTCAGAGGCCCCACCCAGCAGTCACTATACACATTCAGGGGCCCCACCCAGCAGTCACTATACACATTCAGGGGCCCCACCCAGCAGTCACTATACACATTCAGGGGCCCCACCCAGCAGTCACTATACACATTCAGAGGCCCCACCCAGCGGTCACTGTACACATTCAGAGGCTCCACCCAGCAGTCACTATACACATTCAGGGGCCCCACCCAGCGGCCACTGTACACATTCAGAGGCCCCACCCAGCAGTCACTATACACATTCAGGGGCCCCACCCAGCGGCCACTGTACACATTCAGGGGCCCCACCCAGCAGTCACTATGCACATTCAGGGGCCCGACCCAGCGGTCACTGTACACATTCAGGGGCCCCACCCAGCAGTCACTATACACATTCAGAGGCCCCACCCAGCAGTCACTATACACATTCAGAGGCCCCACCCAGCAGTCACTATACACATTCAGGGGCCCCACCCAGCAGTCACTGTACACATTCAGGGGCCCCACCCAGCAGTCACTGTACACATTCAGGGGCCCCACCCAGCAGTCACTGTACACATTCAGGGGCCCCACCCAGCAGTCACTGTACACATTCAGGGCCCCACCCAGCAGTCACTGTACACATTCAGGGGCCCCACCCAGCGGTCACTATGCACATTCAGGGGCCCCACCCAGCGGTCACTGTACACATTCAGGGGCCCCACCCAGCAGTCACTATACACATTCAGAGGCTCCACCCAGCAGTCACTATACACATTCAGAGGCCCCACCCAGCAGTCACTGTACACATTCAGGGGCCCCACCCAGCAGTCACTATACACATTCAGGGGCCCCACCCAGCAGTCACTATACACATTCAGGGGCCCCACCCAGCGGTCACTATACACATTCAGAGGCCCCACCCAGCAGTCACTATACACATTCAGAGGCTCCACCCAGCAGTCACTATACACATTCAGAGGCCCCACCCAGCAGTCACTGTACACATTCAGGGGCCCCACCCAGTAGTCACTATACACATTCAGAGGCCCCACCCAGCAGTCACTGTACACATTCAGGGGCCCCACCCAGCAGTCACTATACACATTCAGGGGCCCCACCCAGCGGTCACTATGCACATTCAGGGGCCCCACCCAGCGGTCACTGTACACATTCAGGGGCCCCACCCAGCAGTCACTATACACATTCAGGGGCCCCACCCAGCAGTCACTATACACATTCAGAGGCCCCACCCAGCAGTCACTGTACACATTCAGAGGCTCCACCCAGCAGTCACTGTACACATTCAGAGGCTCCACCCAGCAGTCACTGTACACATTCAGGGCCCCACCCAGCAGTCACTATACACATTCAGAGGCTCCACCCAGCAGTCACTATACACATTCAGGGGCCCCACCCAGCAGTCACTGTACACATTCAGAGGCCCCACCCAGCAGTCACTATACACATTCAGGGGCCCCACCCAGCAGACACTATACACATTCAGGGGCCCCACCCAGCAGTCACTATACACATTCAGGGGCCCCACCCAGCAGTCACTATACACATTCAGAGGCCCCACCCAGCAGTCACTATACACATTCAGAGGCCCTACCCAGCAGTCACTATACACATTCAGGGGCCCCACCCAGCAGTCACTATACACATTCAGGGGCCGAACCAGCGGTCACTATACACATTCAGGGGCCCCACCCAGCGGTCACTGTACACATTCAGAGGCCCCACCCAGCAGTCACTATACACATTCAGGGGCCGAACCAGCGGTCACTATACACATTCAGGGGCCCCACCCAGCGGTCACTGTACACATTCAGAGGCCCCACCCAGCGGTCACTGTACACATTCAGGGGCCCCACCCAGCAGTCACTGTACACATTCAGGGGCCCCACCCAGCGGTCACTGTACACATTCAGAGGCCCCACCCAGCAGTCACTATACACATTCAGGGGCCAAGCTAGCAGTCACTATACACATTCAGGGGCCCCACGCAGCAGTCACTATACACATTCAGGGGCCAAGCTAGCAGTCTACACACCCCAGCAGTCACTATACACATTCAGGGGCCCCACCCAGCAGTCACTACACACATTCAGGGGCCCCACCCAGCAGTTCACCCAGCATTTCATCTCATTTGAAGAGATTTTATTTTTCAAATTTTTTCACCCAGCCCAATCTTATGGGGTTTTCAGAAACTTTGAGATGATATTTCTTCAAAATCTGTTCAACCGATTCATACCAAAAACTATACAGTTCTAAGTTGGATAAGTTTGCGTCTAAAAGAAAAGTTTCATGTTGATCAGTCAAACCCTGCAACCTGTGCAGTGCCCACAAACAAACGAAAAGAAAAACACACAGACAAAGCCCAATAAGAGTGGGATAGAGACTTTGCTACGCTCATCTAATAAGTGATTGATTTCCACCCTGGTTTCTTTGTTGATGTTATGTACGGCCTGTTGCTGTGGTGAATTGTAACGGTGAAAGAACACGTAGGACATCGATGCCACAGACTGTCTTTTCTTGAAAGACTGTGGAAAGATGAAGACACATTATGGTTAACGAAATGAATTTGGTAGTCTAGCTTCACCACCGACTCTTCCAGTACAATTCCCACGTACCATTTTCCATTGAACACACAAGCTGCTTAGTCATTTATTTGGATACATTAGCACATCTCCTGTTCGTGATTCAACTCTAGAAACCAATATCTCCCGTAAGACGGGTGGCTCGATGTTCTAGAGATCTTGATAGAGTTCACATCTAACGGTATGAAACAGTGACTTACTGCACGTCACAAAAATACGCCTACCATTATCAACACGGGAGAGAATCACTGTTTCACACTGTTGGATGTGAACTCTATCAAGATCTCCAGAACATCAAGCACACCCGTCTTCCGAGAGATATTGGTTTGTGAAGCGTCGAGTCTCAGCAATCCTGCAGCTGCGCCGACGTGAACCTGATTCTGTCAGCTCTTGTGTCAATGACACGATCAGCAGGCTCATGTCCGGCATGTTGCCACATACCTGTGGCATTGGTGGGACGCAGCCCTCAATGCATGTGTGTTGCTGGTTGCAGACATCTGGGCCATCGGCTGCATCTTCGCTGAGCTGCTGACTTCCGAGCCCATCTTCCACTGCCGTCAAGAGGTGAGTACATCCACACGGTCACCACCCCAGGCACCACCCCAGGCACCACCCCACTCTCCACCCTGGTCACCACCCAGGCACCACCCCAGGCACCACCCCAGGCACCACCCCACTCTCCACCCTGGTCACCACCCGGTCACCGCCCAGGCACCACCCCAGGCACCACCCCACTCTCCACCCTGGTCACCACCCGGTCACCACCCAGGCACCACCCCAGGCACCACCCCACTCTCCACCCTGGTCACCACCCAGGCACCACCCCAGGCACCACCCCACTCTCCACCCTGGTCACCACCCCGGTCACCGCCCAGACACCACCTCGGTCACCACCCCGCTCACCACCCAGGTCGCCATACCGGACACACGCAAAAAAACAGGAGTGTCAGAAGTTGCAGGGTGTCAGGAGGTACAGAGTGTCAGGAGGTACAGGGTGTCAGGAGGTACAGAATGTCAGGAGGTACTGTGTGTCAGGAGGTACAGGGTGTCAGGAGGTACAGATTGTCAGGAGGTACAGGGTGTCAGGAGGTACAGAGTGTCAGGAGGTACAGGGTGTCAGGAGGTACAGAGTGTCAGGAGGTACAGAGTGTCAGGAGGTACAGGGTGCAGAAGGTACAGAGTGTCAGGAGGTACAGGGTGTCAGGAGGTACAGAGTGTCAGGATGTACGGAGTGTCAGGAGGTACAGAGTATCAGGAGGTACAGAGTGTCAGGGTGTCAGGAGGTACAGAGTGTCAGGGTGTCAGGAGGTACAGAGTGTCAGGAGGTACAGGGTGTCAGGAGGTACAGAGTGGCAGGAGGTACAGAGTGGCAGGAGGTACAGAGTGTCAGGAGGTACAGGGTGTCAGGAGGTACAGAGTGTCAGGAGGTACAGGGTGTCAGGAGGTACAGGGTGTCAGGAGGTACAGGGTGTCAGGAGGTACAGAATGTCAGGAGGTACAGGGTGTCAGGAGGTACAGAGTGGCAGGAGGTACAGAGTGTCAGGAGGTACAGGGTGCAGGAGGTACAGGGTGTCGGGAGGTACAGAGTGTCAGGAGGTACAGGGTGGCAGGAGGTACAGGGTGCAGGAGGTAAAGGGTGTCAGGAGGTACAGAGTGGCAGGAGGTACAGAGTGGCAGGAGGTACAGGGTGCAGGAGGTACAGGGTGTCAGGAGGTACAGGATGTCAGGAGGTACAGAGTGGCAGGAGGTACAGGGTGCAGGAGGTACAGAATGTCAGGAGGTACTGTGTGTCAGGAGGTACAGAATGTCAGGAGGTACTGTGTGTCAGGAGGTACAGGGTGTCAGGAGGTACAGAGTGGCAGGAGGTACAGGGTGTCAGGAGGTACAGAGTGTCAGGAGGTACAGAGTGTCAGGAGGTACAGGGTGCAGGAGGTACAGAGTGTCAGGAGGTACAGGGTGTCAGGAGGTACAGAGTGTCAGGATGTACGGAGTGTCAGGAGGTACAGAGTATCAGGAGGTACAGAGTGTCAGGGTGTCAGGAGGTACATAGTGTCAGGAGGTACAGGGTGTCAGGAGGTACAGAGTGTCAGGAGGTACAGAGTGGCAGGAGGTACAGAGTGTCAGGAGGTACAGGGTGTCAGGAGGTACAGGGTGTCAGGAGGTACAGGGTGTCAGGAGGTACAGGGTGTCAGGAGGTACAGAATGTCAGGAGGTACAGGGTGTCAGGAGGTACAGAGTGTCAGGAGGTACAGGGTGGCAGGAGGTACAGGGTGCAGGAGGTACAGGGTGTCAGGAGGTACAGAGTGGCAGGAGGTACAGAGTGGCAGGAGGTACAGGGTGCAGGAGGTACAGGATGTCAGGAGGTACAGGATGTCAGGAGGTACAGAGTGGCAGGAGGTACAGAGTGGCAGGAGGTACAGGGTGCAGGAGGTACAGAATGTCAGGAGGTACTGTGTGTCAGGAGGTACAGAATGTCAGGAGGTACTGTGTGTCAAGAGGTACAGGGTGTCAGGAGGTACAGAGTGGCAGGAGGTACAGAGTGCAGGAGGTACAGGGTGTCAGGAGGTACAGAGTGTCAGGAGGTGCAGGGTGCAGGAGGTACAGGGTGTCAGGAGGTACAGGGTGCAGGAGGTACAGAGTCTCAGGAGGTACAGAGTGTCAGGAGGTGCAGGAGGTACAGGATGTCGGGAGGTACAGAGTGTCAGGAGGTACGGAGTGTTAGGAGGTGCAGGAGGTACTGGGTGTCAGGAGGTACAGAGTGTCAGGAGGTACTGGGTGTCAGGAGGTACAGAGTGGCAGGAGGTACGGAATGTCAGGAGGTACAGGATGTCAGGAGGTACAGGATGTCAGGAGGTATGGAGTGTCAGAAGGTACAGAGTGTCAGGAGGTACAGAGTGTCAGAAGGTACAGAGTGTCAGGAGGTACAGGGTGCAGGAGGTACAGGGTATCAGGAGGTACAGGGTGTCAGGAGGTACAGGGTGCAGGAGGTACAGAGTGTCAGGAGGTACAGAGTGTCAGGAGGTGCAGGAGGTACAGGACGTCGGGAGGTACAGAGTGTCAGGAGGTGCAGGAGGTACTGGGTGTCAGGAGGTACAAAGTGGCAGGAGGTACAGACTGTCAGGAGGTACAGGATGTCAGGAGGTACAGGATGTCAGGAGGTGCAGGAGGTATGGAGTGTCAGGAGGTACAGAGTGTCAGGAGGTACAGAGTGTCAGAAGGTACAGAGTGTCAGGAGGTACAGGGTGGCAGGAGGTACAGGGTACAGAAGGCACAGGGTATTAGGAGGTACAGGGTGTCAGGAGGTACAGGGTGCAGGAGGTACAGAGTGTCAGGAGGTACAGAGTGTCAGGAGGTGCCGGAGGTACAGGACGTCGGGAGGTACAGAGTGTCAGGAGGTGCAGGAGGTACTGGGTGTCAGGAGGTACAGAGTGGCAGGAGGTACGGAGTGTCAGGAGGTACAGGATGTCAGGAGGTACAGGATGTCAGGAGGTGCAGGAGGTATGGAGTGTCAGGAGGTACAGAGTGTCAGGAGGTACAGAGTGTCAGGAGGTACAGGGTGCAGGAGGTACAGGGTGCAGGAGGTACAGAGTGTCAGGAGGTACAGGGTGCAGGAGGTACAGGGTATCAGGAGGTACAGGGTGCTGGAGGTACAGAGTGTCAGGAGGTACAGGGTGCAGGAGGTGCAGGAGGTACAGGATGTCGGGAGGTACAGAGTGTCAGGAGGTGCAGGAGGTACTGGGTGTCAGGAGGTACAGAGTGGCAGGAGGTACGGAGTGTCAGGAGGTACAGGATGTCAGGAGGTACAGGGTGCAGGAGGTACTGGGTGTCAGGATGTACAGAGTGGCAGGAGGTATGGAGTGTCAGGAGGTACAGAGTGTCAGGAGGTACAGGGTGTCAGGAGGTACAGAGTGTCAGGAGGTACAGGGTGCAGGAGGTACAGGGTGCAGGAGGTACAGAGTGTCAGGAGGTACAGGGTGCAGGAGGTACAGGGTATCAGGAGGTACAGGGTGTCAGGAGGTACAGGGTGCAGGAGGTACAGAGTGTCAGGAGGTACAGAGTGTCAGGAGGTGCAGGAGGTACAGGATGTCGGGAGGTACAGAGTGTCAGGAGGTGCAGGAGGTACTGGGTGTCAGGAGGTACAGAGTGGCAGGAGGTACGGAGTGTCAGGAGGTACAGGATGTCAGGAGGTACAGGATGTCAGGAGGTGCAGGAGGTATGGAGTGTCGGGAGGTACAGAGAGTCAGGAGGTGCAGGAGGTACTGGGTGTCAGGAGGTACAGAGTGGCAGGAGGTACGGAGTGTCAGGAGGCACAGGATGTCAGGAGGTACAGGATGTCAGGAGGTGCAGGAGGTATGGAGTGTCAGGAGGTACAGAGTGTCAGGAGGTACAGGGTGTCAGGAGGTACAGAGTGTCAGGAGGTACAGGGTGCAGGAGGTACAGAGTGTCAGGAGGTACAGAGTGTCAGGAGGTACAGGGTGTCAGGAGGTACAGAGTGTCAGGAGGTACAGAGTGTCAGGAGGTACAGGGTATCAGGAGGTACGGGGTGTCAGGAGGTACGGGGTGTCAGGAGGTACAGGGTGTCAGGAGGTATAGTGTGGCAGGAGTTACAGGGTGTCAGGAGGTGCAGGAGATACAGAGTGTCATGAGGTACAGAGTGTCAGGAGATACAGAGTGTCAGGAGGTACAGAGTGTCAGGAGGTACAGGGTGTCAGGAGGTACAGAGTGTCAGGAGGTACAGGGTATCAGGAGGTACGGGGTGTCAGGAGGTACAGGGTGTCAGGAGGTATAGAGTGGCAGGAGTTACAGGGTGTCAGGAGGTGCAGGAGATACAGAGTGTCATGAGGTACAGAGTGTCAGGAGGTACAGAGTGTCAGGAGGTACAGGGTGTCAGGAGGTACAGAGTGTCAGGAGGTACAGGGTATCAGGAGGTACGGGGTGTCAGGAGGTACAGGGTGTCAGGAGGTATAGAGTGGCAGGAGTTACAGGGTGTCAGGAGGTGCAGGAGATACAGAGTGTCATGAGGTACAGAGTGTCAGGAGATACAGAGTGTCAGGAGGTACAGGGTGTCAGGAGGTACAGAGTGTCAGGAGGTACAGGGTATCAGGAGGTACGGGGTGTCAGGAGGTACAGGGTGTCAGGAGGTATAGAGTGGCAGGAGTTACAGGGTGTCAGGAGGTGCAGGAGATACAGAGTGTCATGAGGTACAGAGTGTCAGGAGATACAGAGTGTCAGGAGGTACAGAGTGTCAGGAGGTACAGGGTATCAGGAGGTACGGGGTGTCAGGAGGTACAGGGTGTCAGGAGGTATAGAGTGGCAGGAGTTACAGGGTGTCAGGAGGTGCAGGAGATACAGAGTGTCATGAGGTACAGAGTGTCAGGAGGTACAGCGGTGTTTGTGTTGGCAGGACATCAAGACGAGCAACCCGTACCACCACGACCAACTGGACCGGATCTTCAACGTGATGGGCTTCCCCCTGGAGAAGGACTGGGAGGACATCAAGAAGATGCCGGAGCACCCCACACTCCTCAAGGACTTCAAGAGGGCCAAGTGAGTCTCTCCCCAGGAACCATCTCGGCATCAATGATTCGCCCCACACAAGTAGATCCTGATCATCATCGCAGTTCCTCTCGGAGTTCGATATGTCCGGGTCGCACGGTTCTCATCTGACATCATTTTCAGCTAATCATGCTCTTCAATGGACGTTGAGAGTTGAGAATCGTAGCAGTCGAGACGTAGCCCATTCATTTTCATTTCTTTTAATAACATAGAAACGAGATACAAAATCATCGTTCTCTTATTTAGGCCATCATACAAATCAATTAATTCATCAATTAAGGCTATATTCATATAAATTGTAATTTTGATACTATCAAGTCACTGCCTTCTTGTTTTATATGTGGATTATTGAAATCAATTTCCAATTCGATGAGTTCTACCTGTTGATCTTCTTGATAGCATTGATTGATGACAAATAACTTGATTTTTTTTCCAAAACTGCTAATCTGATTTATGATCAACTTTGGATGAATTTGTATTATTCGTGTGGTTGATTTGTGTCAACTTGTGTTGTAGTCGTGTCTTACAGTGGAATGCAAGTGTGTTTGTGCGTCAGCAATGCGATTCTCTTTCTTCATTGGAATTCGGTCGATAGCGATCTTGTCCGAGACTGCGAACGATTGAGAACTCACTCAGTGTTAACGGTCTATTCTCTACGAGCACTCGATCTCGATCACTATCGACCGTCGACAAATACGTCATATGATGTCAATTATTGGCCAATAGGAGGAGGCCTTTGTGATCCAACTCGGACAAGAGCCGCCAGTGCGCCGGCGCGACATGCCAGGCTGCGCACGACGCCAAGGCAATTACAATAAGAACGTAACCGTAGATTTAAGATGTGAAATTGATGATACAATAGGTATTACAATTACAAGAATTAAAAAGAGCCTTTGAAATTAATGTTGAAGTGGAATACAGTATATCTAAAACATGGAATCGGTATTAAATCATGCTGTTTCACGGTTGAAAGCGATGCAATAACGGTCATTTTGTGCCTAGAATATTTTAAAACGAGAAGACCGTCGCCATTTAAGACTGAACGTGACAGTTCTTGACAACGACATATGTTAACGACAGGGTCTTGTCGAGTTGAGGGTTGTTTTGTCGATCGAGATCGTAAAGTTGCAGTAGAGAATCACGCCAGGTGAAGTTATCGACTGTAAACCTAGTTGTCGACGAGAATTACTCGATCTCGAGCGACAATATTGTAGAGAATCCCACAGCTGAGACTGAAACCTGTATGAGTCTGTCTATTGTGTTCCCAGCTACTCCAACTGCTCACTCGTCAAGTACATGGACCGCCACAAGATCAAGCCCGACAGCAAAGCCTTCCACCTCGTAAGTACACTTGACTCCACCTCGTAACACTTGACTCCACCTCGTGACACTTGACTCCACCTTCCTTGTGACACTTGACTCCACCTCGTGACACACTTGACTCCACCTCGTAACACGCTTGACTCCACCTCGTGACACACTTGACTCCACCTCGTGACGCTTGACTCCACCTCGTGACACTTGACTCCACCTCGTGGCACACTTGACTCCACCTCGTGACACTTGACTCCACCTCGTGACACTTGACTCCACCTCGTGACACTTGACTCCACCTCGTGACACTTGACTCCACCTCGTGACACACTTGAATCCACCTCGTGACACTTGACTCCACCTCGTGACACTTGACTCCACCTCGTAAGACACTTGACTCCACCTCGTGACACACTTGACTCCACCTCGTGACGCTTGACTCTACCTCGTGGCACACTTGACTCCACCTCGTGACACACTTGACTCCACCTCGTGACACTTGACTCCACCTCGTGACACTTGACTCCACCTCGTGACACACTTGACTCCACCTCGTAACACACTTGACTCCACCTCGTGACACACTTGACTCCACCTCGTAACACACTTGACTCCACCTCGTAACACACTTGACTCCACCTCGTGACACTTGACTCCACCTCGTGACGCTTGAGTCCACCTCGTGACACACTTGACTCCACCTCGTGACACTTGACTCCACCTCGTGACACTTGACTCCACCTCGTGACACACTTGACTCCACCTCGTGACACTTGACTCCACCTCGTGATACTTAACTCCACCTCGTGACACTTGACTCCACCTCGTGATACTTAACTCCACCTCGTGACACTTGACTCCACCTCGTGACACTTGACTCCACCTAGTGACACTTGACTTCACCTCGTGACACTTGACTCCACCTAGTGACAGTTGACTCCACCTCGTGACACTTGACTCCACCTCGTGACACTTGACTCCACCTCGTGACACTTGACTCCACCTCGTGACACTTGACTCCACCTCGTGACACTTGACTCCACCTCGTGACACACTTGACTCCACCTCGTGACACTTGACTCCACCTCGTGATACTTAACTCCACCTCGTGACACTTGACTCCACCTCGTGACACTTGACTCCACCTAGTGACACTTGACTTCACCTCGTGACACTTGACTCCACCTAGTGACAGTTGACTCCACCTCGTGACACTTGACTCCACCTCGTGACACACTTGACTCGACCTCATAACACTTGACTCCACCTCGTGACACTTGACTCCACCTCATGACGCTTGACTCCACCTCGTGACACTTGACTCCACCTCGTGACACTTGACTCCACCTCATGACGCTTGACTCCACCTCATAACACTTGACTCCACCTCGTGACACTTGACTCCACCTCGTGACACACTTGACTCCACCTCGTGACACTTGACTCCACCTCATGACGCTTGACTCCACCTCATGACGTTTGACTCCACCTCGTGACACTTGACTCCACCTCGTGACACACTTGACTCCACCTCGTGTCACTTGACTCCACCTCGTGACACTTGACTCCACCTCGTGACACACTTGACTCGACCTCATAACACTTGACTCCACCTCATGACGCTTGACTCCACCTCGTGACGCTTGACTCCACCTCGTGACACTTGACTCCACCTCGTGACACTTGACTCCACCTCATGACGCTTGACTCCACCTCATAACACTTGACTCTACCTCGTGACACTTGACTCCACCTCGTGACGCTTGACTCCACCTCGTGACACTTGACTCCACCTCGTGACACTTGACTCCACCTCATGACGCTTGACTCCACCTCATGACGTTTGACTCCACCTCGTGACACTTGACTCCACCTCGTGACACACTTGACTCCACCTCGTGTCACTTGACTCCACCTCGTGACACTTGACTCCACCTCGTGACACACTTGACTCGACCTCATAACACTTGACTCCACCTCATGACGCTTGACTCCACCTCGTGACGCTTGACTCCACCTCGTGACACTTGACTCCACCTCGTGACACTTGACTCCACCTCATGACGCTTGACTCCACCTCATAACACTTGACTCTACCTCGTGACACTTGACTCCACCTCGTGACACTTGACTCCACCTCGTGACACTTGACTCCACCTCATAACACTTGACTCCACCTCGTGACACTTGACTCCACCTCATGACGCTTGACTCCACCTCGTGACACTTGACTCCACCTCATGACGCTTGACTCCACCTCATGACGTTTGACTCCACCTCGTGACACTTGACTCCACCTCGTGACACACTTGACTCCACCTCGTGTCACTTGACTCCACCTCGTGACACTTGACTCCACCTCGTGACACACTTGACTCGACCTCATAACACTTGACTCCACCTCATGACGCTTGACTCCACCTCGTGACGCTTGACTCCACCTCGTGACACTTGACTCCACCTCGTGACGCTTGACTCCACCTCGTGACGCTTGACTCCACCTCGTGACACTTGACTCCACCTCGTGACACTTGACTCCACCTCATGACGCTTGACTCCACCTCATAACACTTGACTCTACCTCGTGACACTTGACTCCACCTCGTGACACTTGACTCCACCTCGTGACACTTGACTCCACCTCGTGACACTTGACTCCACCTCGTGACGCTTGACTCCACCTCGTGACACTTGACTCCACCTCGTGACACTTGACTCCACCTCATGACGCTTGACTCCACCTCATAACACTTGACTCTACCTCGTGACACTTGACTCCACCTCGTGACACTTGACTCCACCTCGTGACACTTGACTCCACCTCATAACACTTGACTCCACCTCGTGACACTTGACTCCACCTCATGACGCTTGACTCCACCTCGTGACACTTGACTCCACCTCATGACGCTTGACTCCACCTCATGACGTTTGACTCCACCTCGTGACACTTGACTCCACCTCGTGACACACTTGACTCCACCTCGTGTCACTTGACTCCACCTCGTGACACTTGACTCCACCTCGTGACACACTTGACTCGACCTCATAACACTTGACTCCACCTCATGACGCTTGACTCCACCTCGTGACGCTTGACTCCACCTCGTGACACTTGACTCCACCTCGTGACACTTGACTCCACCTCATGACGCTTGACTCCACCTCATAACACTTGACTCTACCTCGTGACACTTGACTCCACCTCATAACACTTGACTCTACCTCGTGACACTTGACTCCACCTCGTGACGCTTGACTCCACCTCGTGACGCTTGACTCCACCTCGTGACACTTGACTCCACCTCGTGACACTTGACTCCACCTCATGACGCTTGACTCCACCTCATAACACTTGACTCTACCTCGTGACACTTGACTCCACCTTGTGTGAATGATTGAAGTATATCATCAGATTGTGTCACGTGTGTTGTCCATGCTGAATGTTGTGGTCATGTCGTGTGACTGTTGCAGCTGCAGCGCCTGCTGTTGATGGACCCCAACAAGCGCATAACGTCGGAGCAAGCCATGCAGGACGGCTACTACCTGGAGGACCCGCTGCCCACACAGGAGTGAGTACATTCCTCAGATCAAGCTCTGCCCTCCACCAAGGTCGGAGCAAGCCATGCAGGACGGCTGCTACCTAGAGGACCCGCTGCCCACACAGGAGTGAGTACATTCCTCAGATCAAGCTCTGCCCTCCACCAAGGTCGGAGCAAGCCATGCAGGACGGCTACTTCCTGGAGGACCCGCTGCCCACACAGGAGTGAGTACATTCCTCAGATCAAGCTCTGCCCTCCACCAAGGTCGGAGCAAGCCATGCAGGACGGCTGCTTCCTGGAGGACCCGCTGCCCACACAGGAGTGAGTACATTCCTCAGATCAAGCTCTGCCCTCCACCAAGGTCGGAGCAAGCCATGCAGGACGGCTGCTACCTAGAGGACCCGCTGCCCACACAGGAGTGAGTACATTCCTCAGATCAAGCTCTGCCCTCCACCAAGGTCGGAGCAAGCCATGCAGGACGGCTACTACCTGGAGGACCCGCTGCCCACACAGGAGTGAGTACATTCCTCAGATCAAGCTCTGCCCTCCACCAAGGTCGGAGCAAGCCATGCAGGACGGCTGCTTCCTGGAGGACCCGCTGCCCACACAGGAGTGAGTACATTCCTCAGATCAAGCTCTGCCCTCCACCAAGGTCGGAGCAAGCCATGCAGGACGGCTGCTACCTAGAGGACCCGCTGCCCACACAGGAGTGAGTACATTCCTCAGATCAAGCTCTGCCCTCCACCAAGGTCGGAGCAAGCCATGCAGGACGGCTGCTACCTAGAGGACCCGCTGCCCACACAGGAGTGAGTACATTCCTCAGATCAAGCTCTGCCCTCCACCAAGGTCGGAGCAAGCCATGCAGGACGGCTACTACCTGGAGGACCCGCTGCCCACACATGAGTGAGTACATTCCTCAGATCAAGCTCTGCCCTCCACCAAGGTCGGAGCAAGCCATGCAGGACGGCTACTACCTGGAGGACCCGCTGCCCACACAAGAGTGAGTACATTCCTCAGATCAAGCTCTGCCCTCCACCAAGGTCGGAGCAAGCCATGCAGGACGGCTACTACCTGGAGGACCCACTGCCCACACAGGAGTGAGTACATTCCTCAGATCAAGCTCTGCCGTCCACCAAGGTCGGAGCAAGCCATGCAGGACGGCTACTACCTGGAGGACCCGCTGCCCACACAGGAGTGAGTACATTCCTCAGATCAAGCTCTGCCCTCCACCAAGGTCGGAGCAAGCCATGCAGGACGGGTTCTACCTGGAGGACCCGCTGCCCACACAGGAGTGAGTACATTCCTCAGATCAAGCTCTGCCCTCCACCAAGGTCGGAGCAAGCCATGCAGGACGGCTACTACCTGGAGGACCCGCTGCCCACACAGGAGTGAGTACATTCCTCAGATCAAGCTCTGCCCTCCACCAAGGTCGGAGCAAGCCATGCAGGACGGCTACTACCTGGAGGACCCGCTGCCCACACAGGAGTGAGTACATTCCTCAGATCAAGCTCTGCCCTCCACCAAGGTCGGAGCAAGCCATGCAGGACGGCTACTACCTGGAGGACCCGCTGCCCACACAAGAGTGAGTACATTCCTCAGATCAAGCTCTACCCTCCACCAAGGTCGGGGCAAGCCATGCAGGACGGCTACTTCCTGGAGGACCCGCTGCCCACACAGGAGTGAGTACATTCCTCAGATCAAGCTCTGCCCTCCACCAAGGTCGGAGCAAGCCATGCAGGACGGCTACTACCTGGAGGACCCGCTGCCCACACAGGAGTGAGTACATTCCTCAGATCAAGCTCTGCCCTCCACCAAGGTCGGAGCAAGCCATGCAGAACGGGTTCTACCTGGAGGACCCGCTGCCCACACAGGAGTGAGTACATTCCTCAGATCAAGCTCTGCCCTCCACCAAGGTCGGAGCAAGCCATGCAGAACGGGTTCTACCTGGAGGACCCGCTGCCCACACAGGAGTGAGTACATTCCTCAGATCAAGCTCTGCCGTCCACCAAGGTCGGAGCAAGCCATGCAGGACGGCTACTACCTGGAGGACTCGCTGCCCACACAGGAGTGAGTACATTCCTCAGATCAAGCTCTGCCCTCCACCAAGGTCGGAGCAAGCCATGCAGGACGGCTACTACCTGGAGGACCCGCTGCCCACACAGGAGTGAGTACATTCCTCAGATCAAGCTCTGCCCTCCACCAAGGTCGGAGCAAGCCATGCAGGACGGCTACTACCTGGAGGACCCGCTGCCCACACAAGAGTGAGTACATTCCTCAGATCAAGCTCTGCCCTCCACCAAGGTCGGAGCAAGCCATGCAGGACGGCTACTTCCTAGAGGACCCGCTGCCCACACAGGAGTGAGTACATTCCTCAGATCAAGCTCTGCCCTCCACCAAGGTCGGAGCAAGCCATGCAGGACGGCTACTTCCTGGAGGACCCGCTGCCCACACAGGAGTGAGTACATTCCTCAGATCAAGCTCTGCCCTCCACCAAGGTCGGAGCAAGCCATGCAGGACGGCTACTACCTAGAGGACCTGCTGCCCACACAGGAGTGAGTACATTCCTCAGATCAAGCTCTGCCCTCCACCAAGGTCGGAGCAAGCCATGCAGGACGGCTACTACCTGGAGGACTCGCTGCCCACACAGGAGTGAGTACATTCCTCAGATCAAGCTCTGCCCTCCACCAAGGTCGGAGCAAGCCTTGCAGGACAGCTACTACCTGGAGGACTCGCTGCCCACACAGGAGTGAGTACATTCCTCAGATCAAGCTCTGCCCTCCACCAAGGTCGGAGCAAGCCATGCAGGACAGCTACTTCCTGGAGGACCCGCTGCCCACACAGGAGTGAGTACATTCCTCAGATCAAGCTCTGCCCTCCACCAAGGTCGGAGCAAGCCATGCAGGACGGCTACTTCCTGGAGGACCCGCTGCCCACACAGGAGTGAGTACATTCCTCAGATCAAGCTCTGCCCTCCACCAAGGTCGGAGCAAGCCATGCAGGACAGCTACTACCTGGAGGACCCGCTGCCCACACAGGAGTGAGTACATTCCTCAGATCAAGCTCTGCCCTCCACCAAGGTCGGAGCAAGCCATGCAGGACGGCTACTACCTGGAGGACCCGCTGCCCACACAGGAGTGAGTACATTCCTCAGATCAAGCTCTGCCCTCCACCAAGGTCGGAGCAAGCCATGCAGGACGGCTACTACCTAGAGGACCTGCTGCCCACACAGGAGTGAGTACATTCCTCAGATCAAGCTCTGCCCTCCACCAAGGTCGGAGCAAGCCATGCAGGACGGCTACTACCTAGAGGACCCGCTGCCCACACAAGAGTGAGTACATTCCTCAGATCAAGCTCTGCTCTCCACCAAGGTCGGAGCAAGCCATGCAGGACGGCTGCTACCTAGAGGACCCGCTGCCCACACAGGAGTGAGTACATTCCTCAGATCAAGCTCTGCCCTCCACCAAGGTCGGGGCAAGCCATGCAGGACGGCTGCTACCTAGAGGACCCGCTGCCCACACAAGGGTGAGTACATTCCTCAGATCAAGCTCTGCCCTCCACCAAGGTCGGGGCAAGCCATGCAGGACGGCTACTACCTGGAGGACCCGCTGCCCACACAAGAGTGAGTACATTCCTCAGATCAAGCTCTGCCCTCCACCAAGGTCGGAGCAAGCCATGCAGGACGGCTACTTCCTGGAGGACCCGCTGCCCACACAAGAGTGAGTACATTCCTCAGATCAAGCTCTGCCCTCCACCAAGGTCGGAGCAAGCCATGCAGGACGGCTACTACCTAGAGGACCCACTGCCCACACAGGAGTGAGTACATTCCTCAGATCAAGCTCTGCCCTCCACCAAGGTCGGAGCAAGCCATGCAGGACGGCTACTACCTGGAGGACCCGCTGCCCACACAGGAGTGAGTACATTCCTCAGATCAAGCTCTGCCCTCCACCAAGGTCGGAGCAAGCCATGCAGGACGGCTACTACCTAGAGGACCCACTGCCCACACAGGAGTGAGTACATTCCTCAGATCAAGCTCTGCCCTCCACCAAGGTCGGAGCAAGCCATGCAGGACGGCTACTACCTAGAGGACTCGCTGCCCACACAGGAGTGAGTACATTCCTCAGATCAAGCTCTGCCCTCCACCAAGGTCGGAGCAAGCCATGCAGGACGGCTACTTCCTGGAGGACCCGCTGCCCACACAGGAGTGAGTACATTCCTCAGATCAAGCTCTGCCCTCCACCAAGGTCGCAGCAAGCCATGCAGGACAGCTACTACCTGGAGGACTCGCTGCCCACACAGGAGTGAGTACATTCCTCAGATCAAGCTCTGCCCTCCACCAAGGTCGGAGCAAGCCATGCAGGACGGCTACTTCCTGGAGGACCCGCTGCCCACACAGGAGTGAGTACATTCCTCAGATCAAGCTCTGCCCTCCACCAAGGTCGGAGCAAGCCATGCAGGACGGCTGCTACCTAGAGGACCCGCTGCCCACACAGGAGTGAGTACATTCCTCAGATCAAGCTCTGCCGTCCACCAAGGTCGGAGCAAGCCATGCAGGACGGCTACTTCCTGGAGGACCCGCTGCCCACACAGGAGTGAGTACATTCCTCAGATCAAGCTCTGCCCTCCACCAAGGTCGCAGCAAGCCATGCAGGACAGCTACTACCTGGAGGACCCGCTGCCCACACAGGAGTGAGTACATTCCTCAGATCAAGCTCTGCCCTCCACCAAGGTCGGAGCAAGCCATGCAGGACGGCTACTACCTAGAGGACCCGCTGTCCACACAGGAGTGAGTACATTCCTCAGATCAAGCTCTGCCCTCCACCAAGGTCGGAGCAAGCCATGCAGGACGGCTACTTCCTGGAGGACCCGCTGCCCACACAGGAGTGAGTACATTCCTCAGATCAAGCTCTGCCCTCCACCAAGGTCGGAGCAAGCCATGCAGGACGGCTGCTTCCTGGAGGACCTGCTGCCCACACAAGGGTGAGTACATTCCTCAGATCAAGCTCTGCCCTCCACCAAGGTCGGAGCAAGCCATGCAGGACGGCTACTTCCTGGAGGACCCGCTGCCCACACAAGAGTGAGTACATTCCTCAGATCAAGCTCTGCCCTCCACCAAGGTCGGAGCAAGCCATGCAGGACGGCTACTACCTAGAGGACCCGCTGCCCACACAGGAGTGAGTACATTCCTCAGATCAAGCTCTGCCCTCCACCAAGGTCGGAGCAAGCCATGCAGGACGGCTACTACCTGGAGGACCCACTGCCCACACAGGAGTGAGTACATTCCTCAGATCAAGCTCTGCCCTCCACCAAGGTCGCAGCAAGCCATGCAGGACAGCTACTACCTGGAGGACTCGCTGCCCACACAGGAGTGAGTACATTCCTCAGATCAAGCTCTGCCGTCCACCAAGGTCGGAGCAAGCCATGCAGGACGGCTACTACCTGGAGGACCCGCTGCCCACACAGGAGTGAGTACATTCCTCAGATCAAGCTCTGCCCTCCACCAAGGTCGCAGCAAGCCATGCAGGACAGCTACTACCTGGAGGACTCGCTGCCCACACAGGAGTGAGTACATTCCTCAGATCAAGCTCTGCCGTCCACCAAGGTCGCAGCAAGCCATGCAGGACGGCTACTACCTGGAGGACCCGCTGCCCACACAGGAGTGAGTACATTCCTCAGATCAAGCTCTGCCCTCCACCAAGGTCGCAGCAAGCCATGCAGGACAGCTACTACCTGGAGGACTCGCTGCCCACACAGGAGTGAGTACATTCCTCAGATCAAGCTCTGCCCTCCACCAAGGTCGGAGCAAGCCATGCAGGACGGCTACTACCTGGAGGACCCGCTGCCCACACAGGAGTGAGTACATTCCTCAAATCAAGCTCTGCCCTCCACCAAGGTCGGAGCAAGCCATGCAGGACGGCTACTACCTAGAGGACCTGCTGCTCACACAGGAGTGAGTACATTCCTCAGATCAAGCTCTGCCCTCCACCAAGGTCGCAGCAAGCCATGCAGGACGGCTACTACCTAGAGGACCTGCTGCTCACACAGGAGTGAGTACATTCCTCAGATCAAGCTCTGCCCTCCACCAAGGTCGGAGCAAGCCATGCAGGACGGCTACTTCCTGGAGGACCCGCTGCCCACACAGGAGTGAGTACATTCCTCAGATCAAGCTCTGCCCTCCACCAAGGTCGGAGCAAGCCATGCAGGACGGCTACTTCCTGGAGGACCCGCTGCCCACACAAGAGTGAGTACATTCCTCAGATCAAGCTCTGCCCTCCACCAAGGTCGGAGCAAGCCATGCAGGACGGCTACTTCCTGGAGGACCCGCTGCCCACACAGGAGTGAGTACATTCCTCAGATCAAGCTCTGCCCTCCACCAAGGTCGGAGCAAGCCATGCAGGACGGCTACTACCTGGAGGACTCGCTGCCCACACAGGAGTGAGTACATTCCTCAGATCAAGCTCTGCCCTCCACCAAGGTCGGTGCAAGCCATGCAGGACGGCTACTACCTAGAGGACCCGCTGCCCACACAGGAGTGAGTACATTCCTCAGATCAAGCTCTGCCCTCCACCAAGGTCGGAGCAAGCCATGCAGGACGGCTACTTCCTGGAGGACCCGCTGCCCACACAGGAGTGAGTACATTCCTCAGATCAAGCTCTGCCCTCCACCAAGGTCGGAGCAAGCCATGCAGGACGGCTGCTACCTAGAGGACCCGCTGCCCACACAGGAGTGAGTACATTCCTCAGATCAAGCTCTGCCGTCCACCAAGGTCGGAGCAAGCCATGCAGGACGGCTACTTCCTGGAGGACCCGCTGCCCACACAGGAGTGAGTACATTCCTCAGATCAAGCTCTGCCCTCCACCAAGGTCGCAGCAAGCCATGCAGGACAGCTACTACCTGGAGGACCCGCTGCCCACACAGGAGTGAGTACATTCCTCAGATCAAGCTCTGCCCTCCACCAAGGTCGGAGCAAGCCATGCAGGACGGCTACTACCTAGAGGACCCGCTGTCCACACAGGAGTGAGTACATTCCTCAGATCAAGCTCTGCCCTCCACCAAGGTCGGAGCAAGCCATGCAGGACGGCTACTTCCTGGAGGACCCGCTGCCCACACAGGAGTGAGTACATTCCTCAGATCAAGCTCTGCCCTCCACCAAGGTCGGAGCAAGCCATGCAGGACGGCTGCTTCCTGGAGGACCTGCTGCCCACACAAGGGTGAGTACATTCCTCAGATCAAGCTCTGCCCTCCACCAAGGTCGGAGCAAGCCATGCAGGACGGCTACTTCCTGGAGGACCCGCTGCCCACACAAGAGTGAGTACATTCCTCAGATCAAGCTCTGCCCTCCACCAAGGTCGGAGCAAGCCATGCAGGACGGCTACTACCTAGAGGACCCGCTGCCCACACAGGAGTGAGTACATTCCTCAGATCAAGCTCTGCCCTCCACCAAGGTCGGAGCAAGCCATGCAGGACGGCTACTACCTGGAGGACCCACTGCCCACACAGGAGTGAGTACATTCCTCAGATCAAGCTCTGCCCTCCACCAAGGTCGCAGCAAGCCATGCAGGACAGCTACTACCTGGAGGACTCGCTGCCCACACAGGAGTGAGTACATTCCTCAGATCAAGCTCTGCCGTCCACCAAGGTCGGAGCAAGCCATGCAGGACGGCTACTACCTGGAGGACCCGCTGCCCACACAGGAGTGAGTACATTCCTCAGATCAAGCTCTGCCCTCCACCAAGGTCGCAGCAAGCCATGCAGGACAGCTACTACCTGGAGGACTCGCTGCCCACACAGGAGTGAGTACATTCCTCAGATCAAGCTCTGCCGTCCACCAAGGTCGCAGCAAGCCATGCAGGACGGCTACTACCTGGAGGACCCGCTGCCCACACAGGAGTGAGTACATTCCTCAGATCAAGCTCTGCCCTCCACCAAGGTCGCAGCAAGCCATGCAGGACAGCTACTACCTGGAGGACTCGCTGCCCACACAGGAGTGAGTACATTCCTCAGATCAAGCTCTGCCCTCCACCAAGGTCGGAGCAAGCCATGCAGGACGGCTACTACCTGGAGGACCCGCTGCCCACACAGGAGTGAGTACATTCCTCAAATCAAGCTCTGCCCTCCACCAAGGTCGGAGCAAGCCATGCAGGACGGCTACTACCTAGAGGACCTGCTGCTCACACAGGAGTGAGTACATTCCTCAGATCAAGCTCTGCCCTCCACCAAGGTCGCAGCAAGCCATGCAGGACGGCTACTACCTAGAGGACCTGCTGCTCACACAGGAGTGAGTACATTCCTCAGATCAAGCTCTGCCCTCCACCAAGGTCGGAGCAAGCCATGCAGGACGGCTACTTCCTGGAGGACCCGCTGCCCACACAGGAGTGAGTACATTCCTCAGATCAAGCTCTGCCCTCCACCAAGGTCGGAGCAAGCCATGCAGGACGGCTACTTCCTGGAGGACCCGCTGCCCACACAAGAGTGAGTACATTCCTCAGATCAAGCTCTGCCCTCCACCAAGGTCGGAGCAAGCCATGCAGGACGGCTACTTCCTGGAGGACCCGCTGCCCACACAGGAGTGAGTACATTCCTCAGATCAAGCTCTGCCCTCCACCAAGGTCGGAGCAAGCCATGCAGGACGGCTACTACCTGGAGGACTCGCTGCCCACACAGGAGTGAGTACATTCCTCAGATCAAGCTCTGCCCTCCACCAAGGTCGGGGCAAGCCATGCAGGACGGCTACTACCTAGAGGACCCGCTGCCCACACAGGAGTGAGTACATTCCTCAGATCAAGCTCTGCCCTCCACCAAGGTCGGAGCAAGCCATGCAGGACGGCTACTTCCTGGAGGACCCGCTGCCCACACAGGAGTGAGTACATTCCTCAGATCAAGCTCTGCCCTCCACCAAGGTCGGAGCAAGCCATGCAGGACGGCTACTTCCTGGAGGACCCGCTGCCCACACAGGAGTGAGTACATTCCTCAGATCAAGCTCTGCCCTCCACCAAGGTCGGAGCAAGCCATGCAGGACGGCTACTTCCTGGAGGACCCGCTGCCCACTCAGGAGTGAGTACATTCCTCAGATCAAGCTCTGCCCTCCACCAAGGTCGGAGCAAGCCATGCAGGACGGCTACTACCTAGAGGACCCGCTGCCCACACAGGAGTGAGTACATTCCTCAGATCAAGCTCTGCCCTCCACCAAGGTCGGAGCAAGCCATGCAGGACGGCTACTTCCTGGAGGACCCGCTGCCCACTCAGGAGTGAGTACATTCCTCAGATCAAGCTCTGCCCTCCACCAAGGTCGGAGCAAGCCATGCAGGACGGCTGCTACCTAGAGGACCCGCTGCCCACACAGGAGTGAGTACATTCCTCAGATCAAGCTCTGCCGTCCACCAAGGTCGGAGCAAGCCATGCAGGACGGCTACTACCTAGAGGACCCGCTGCCCACACAGGAGTGAGTACATTCCTCAGATCAAGCTCTGCCCTCCACCAAGGTCGGAGCAAGCCATGCAGGACGGCTACTACCTGGAGGACCCACTGCCCACACAGGAGTGAGTACATTCCTCAGATCAAGCTCTGCCCTCCACCAAGGTCGGAGCAAGCCATGCAGGACAGCTACTACCTGGAGGACTCGCTGCCCACACAGGAGTGAGTACATTCCTCAGATCAAGCTCTGCCCTCCACCAAGGTCGGAGCAAGCCATGCAGGACGGCTGCTACCTAGAGGACCCGCTGCCCACACATGAGTGAGTACATTCCTCAGATCAAGCTCTGCCCTCCACCAAGGTCGGAGCAAGCCATGCAGGACGGCTACTACCTGGACGACCCGCTGCCCACACAAGAGTGAGTACATTCCTCAGATCAAGCTCTGCCCTCCACCAAGGTCGGAGCAAGCCATGCAGGACGGCTACTACCTGGAGGACCCGCTGCCCACACAGGAGTGAGTACATTCCTCAGATCAAGCTCTGCCCTCCACCAAGGTCGGAGCAAGCCATGCAGGACAGCTACTACCTGGAGGACTCGCTGCCCACACAGGAGTGAGTACATTCCTCAGATCAAGCTCTGCCCTCCACCAAGGTCGGAGCAAGCCATGCAGGACGGCTGCTACCTAGAGGACCCGCTGCCCACACAGGAGTGAGTACATTCCTCAGATCAAGCTCTGCCCTCCACCAAGGTCGGAGCAAGCCATGCAGGACGGCTACTACCTGGAGGACCCGCTGCCCACACAAGAGTGAGTACATTCCTCAGATCAAGCTCTGCCCTCCACCAAGGTCGGAGCAAGCCATGCAGGACGGCTACTACCTGGAGGACCCGCTGCCCACACAGGAGTGAGTACATTCCTCAGATCAAGCTCTGCCCTCCACCAAGGTCGGAGCAAGCCATGCAGGACGGCTACTTCCTGGAGGACCCGCTGCCCACACAAGAGTGAGTACATTCCTCAGATCAAGCTCTGCCCTCCACCAAGGTCGGAGCAAGCCATGCAGGACGGCTACTTCCTGGAGGACCCGCTGCCCACACAGGAGTGAGTACATTCCTCAGATCAAGCTCTGCCCTCCACCAAGGTCGGAGCAAGCCATGCAGGACGGCTGCTACCTAGAGGACCCGCTGCCCACACAGGAGTGAGTACATTCCTCAGATCAAGCTCTGCCCTCCACCAAGGTCGGAGCAAGCCATGCAGGACGGCTACTTCCTGGAGGACCCGCTGCCCACACAGGAGTGAGTACATTCCTCAGATCAAGCTCTGCCCTCCACCAAGGTCGGAGCAAGCCATGCAGGACAGCTACTTCCTGGAGGACCCGCTGCCCACACAGGAGTGAGTACATTCCTCAGATCAAGCTCTGCCCTCCACCAAGGTCGGAGCAAGCCATGCAGGACGGCTACTTCCTGGAGGACCCGCTGCCAACACAGGAGTGAGTACATTCCTCAGATCAAGCTCTGCCCTCCACCAAGGTCGGAGCAAGCCATGCAGGACGGCTACTTCCTGGAGGACCCGCTGCCCACACAAGAGTGAGTACATTCCTCAGATCAAGCTCTGCCCTCCACCAAGGTCGGATCAAGCCATGCAGGACGGCTACTACCTGGAGGACCCGCTGCCCACACAGGAGTGAGTACATTCCTCAGATCAAGCTCTGCCCTCCACCAAGGTCGGAGCAAGCCATGCAGAACGGCTACTACCTAGAGGACCCGCTGCCCACACAGGAGTGAGTACATTCCTCAGATCAAGCTCTGCCGTCCACCAAGGTCGGAGCAAGCCATGCAGAACGGCTACTACCTAGAGGACCTGCTGCCCACACAGGAGTGAGTACATTCCTCAGATCAAGCTCTGCCCTCCACCAAGGTCGGAGCAAGCCATGCAGGACGGCTGCTTCCTGGAGGACCCGCTGCCCACACAGGAGTGAGTACATTCCTCAGATCAAGCTCTGCCCTCCACCAAGGTCGCAGCAAGCCTTGCAGGACGGCTACTACCTAGATGACCCGCTGCCCACACATGAGTGAGTACATTCCTCAGATCAAGCTCTGCCCTCCACCAAGGTCGGAGCAAGCCATGCAGGACGGCTACTTCCTGGAGGACCCGCTGCCCACACAGGAGTGAGTACATTCCTCAGATCAAGCTCTGCCCTCCACCAAGGTCGGAGCAAGCCATGCAGGACGGCTACTTCCTGGAGGACCCGCTGCCCACACAGGAGTGAGTACATTCCTCAGATCAAGCTCTGCCCTCCACCAAGGTCGGAGCAAGCCATGCAGGACGGCTGCTTCCTGGAGGACCCGCTGCCCACACAGGAGTGAGTACATTCCTCAGATCAAGCTCTGCCCTCCACCAAGGTCGGAGCAAGCCATGCAGGACGGCTACTACCTGGAGGACCCGCTGCCCACACAGGAGTGAGTACATTCCTCAGATCAAGCTCTGCCCTCCACCAAGGTCGGAGCAAGCCATGCAGGACGGCTGCTTCCTGGAGGACCCGCTGCCCACACATGAGTGAGTACATTCCTCAGATCAAGCTCTGCCCTCCACCAAGGTCGGAGCAAGCCATGCAGAACGGCTACTACCTGGAGGACCCGCTGCCCACACAGGAGTGAGTACATTCCTCAGATCAAGCTCTGCCCTCCACCAAGGTCGGAGCAAGCCATGCAGGACGGCTGCTTCCTGGAGGACCCACTGCCCACTCAGGAGTGAGTACATTCCTCAGATCAAGCTCTGCCCTCCACCAAGGTCGGAGCAAGCCATGCAGGACGGCTACTACCTGGAGGACCCACTGCCCACTCAGGAGTGAGTACATTCCTCAGATCAAGCTCTGCCCTCCACCAAGGTCGGAGCAAGCCATGCAGGACGGCTACTACCTGGAGGACCCACTGCCCACTCAGGAGTGAGTACATTCCTCAGATCAAGCTCTGCCCTCCACCAAGGTCGGAGCAAGCCATGCAGGACGGCTACTACCTAGATGACCCGCTGCCCACACATGAGTGAGTACATTCCTCAGATCAAGCTCTGCCCTCCACCAAGGTCGGAGCAAGCCATGCAGGACGGCTACTTCCTGGAGGACCCGCTGCCCACACAGGAGTGAGTACATTCCTCAGATCAAGCTCTGCCCTCCACCAAGGTCGGAGCAAGCCATGCAGGACGGCTACTTCCTGGAGGACCCGCTGCCCACACAGGAGTGAGTACATTCCTCAGATCAAGCTCTGCCCTCCACCAAGGTCGGAGCAAGCCATGCAGGACGGCTGCTTCCTGGAGGACCCGCTGCCCACACAGGAGTGAGTACATTCCTCAGATCAAGCTCTGCCCTCCACCAAGGTCGGAGCAAGCCATGCAGGACGGCTACTACCTGGAGGACCCGCTGCCCACACAGGAGTGAGTACATTCCTCAGATCAAGCTCTGCCGTCCACCAAGGTCGGAGCAAGCCATGCAGGACGGCTACTACCTAGAGGACCCGCTGCCCACACAGGAGTGAGTACATTCCTCAGATCAAGCTCTGCCCTCCACCAAGGTCGGAGCAAGCCATGCAGGACGGCTGCTTCCTGGAGGACCCGCTGCCCACACATGAGTGAGTACATTCCTCAGATCAAGCTCTGCCCTCCACCAAGGTCGGAGCAAGCCATGCAGGACGGCTACTACCTGGAGGACCCGCTGCCCACACAGGAGTGAGTACATTCCTCAGATCAAGCTCTGCCGTCCACCAAGGTCGGAGCAAGCCATGCAGGACGGCTGCTACCTAGAGGACCCACTGCCCACACAGGAGTGAGTACATCCCTCAGATCAAGCTCTGCCCTCCACCAAGGTCGGAGCAAGCCATGCAGGACGGCTACTACCTGGAGGACCCGCTGCCCACACAGGAGTGAGTACATTCCTCAGATCAAGCTCTGCCCTCCACCAAGGTCGGAGCAAGCCATGCAGGACGGCTACTACCTGGAGGACCCGCTGCCCACACAGGAGTGAGTACATTCCTCAGATCAAGCTCTGCCCTCCACCAAGGTCGGAGCAAGCCATGCAGGACGGCTGCTTCCTGGAGGACCCGCTGCCCACACAGGAGTGAGTACATTCCTCAGATCAAGCTCTGCCCTCCACCAAGGTCGGAGCAAGCCATGCAGGACGGCTGCTTCCTGGAGGACCCGCTGCCCACACAGGAGTGAGTACATTCCTCAGATCAAGCTCTGCCCTCCACCAAGGTCGGAGCAAGCCATGCAGGACGGCTGCTTCCTGGAGGACCCGCTGCCCACACATGAGTGAGTACATTCCTCAGATCAAGCTCTGCCCTCCACCAAGGTCGGAGCAAGCCATGCAGGACGGCTACTACCTGGAGGACCCGCTGCCCACACAGGAGTGAGTACATTCCTCAGATCAAGCTCTGCCCTCCACCAAGGTCGCAGCAAGCCATGCAGGACGGCTACTACCTAGAGGACCCGCTGTCCACACAGGAGTGAGTACATTCCTCAGATCAAGCTCTGCCCTCCACCAAGGTCGGAGCAAGCCATGCAGGACGGCTGCTACCTAGAGGACCCGCTGCCCACACAGGAGTGAGTACATTCCTCAGATCAAGCTCTGCCCTCCACCAAGGTCGGAGCAAGCCATGCAGGACGGCTACTTCCTGGAGGACCCGCTGCCCACACAGGAGTGAGTACATTCCTCAGATCAAGCTCTGCCCTCCACCAAGGTCGGAGCAAGCCATGCAGGACGGCTGCTTCCTGGAGGACCCGCTGCCCACACAGGAGTGAGTACATTCCTCAGATCAAGCTCTGCCGTCCACCAAGGTCGGAGCAAGCCATGCAGGACGGCTACTACCTGGAGGACCCGCTGCCCACACAGGAGTGAGTACATTCCTCAGATCAAGCTCTGCCCTCCACCAAGGTCGGAGCAAGCCATGCAGGACGGCTACTTCCTGGAGGACCCGCTGCCCACACAGGAGTGAGTACATTCCTCAGATCAAGCTCTGCCCTCCACCAAGGTCGGAGCAAGCCATGCAGGACGGCTACTACCTGGAGGACCCGCTGCCCACACAGGAGTGAGTACATTCCTCAGATCAAGCTCTGCCCTCCACCAAGGTCGGAGCAAGCCATGCAGGACGGCTACTTCCTGGAGGACCCGCTGCCCACACAGGAGTGAGTACATTCCTCAGATCAAGCTCTGCCCTCCACCAAGGTCGGAGCAAGCCATGCAGAACGGCTACTACCTGGAGGACCCGCTGCCCACACAGGAGTGAGTACATTCCTCAGATCAAGCTCTGCCCTCCACCAAGGTTGGAGCAAGCCATGCAGAACGGCTACTACCTGGAGGACCCGCTGCCCACACAGGAGTGAGTACATTCCTCAGATCAAGCTCTGCCGTCCACCAAGGTCGGAGCAAGCCATGCAGGACGACTACTACCTGGAGGACCCGCTGCCCACACAGGAGTGAGTACATTCCTCAGATCAAGCTCTGCCGTCCACCAAGGTCGGAGCAAGCCATGCAGGACGGCTACTACCTGGAGGACCCGCTGCCCACACAAGAGTGAGTACATTCCTCAGATCAAGCTCTACCCTCCACCAAGGTCGGAGCAAGCCATGCAGAACGGCTACTACCTGGAGGACCCGCTGCCCACACAGGAGTGAGTACATTCCTCAGATCAAGCTCTGCCCTCCACCAAGGTCGGAGCAAGCCATGCAGGACGGCTACTACCTGGAGGACCCGCTGCCCACACAGGAGTGAGTACATTCCTCAGATCAAGCTCTGCCCTCCACCAAGGTCGGAGCAAGCCATGCAGGACGGCTACTACTTGCTGCCCACACAGGAGTGAGTACATTCCTCAGATCAAGCTCTGCCCTCCACCAAGGTCGGAGCAAGCCATGCAGGACGGCTACTTCCTGGAGGACCTGCTGCCCACACAGGAGTGAGTACACCTAACAGCACATAAAATGGGATTCATTTTCAAAGTCCCTAAGTCAATACTATCCGTACAGGTAGTATTGAATTTCAGACTGAGGTTAGCTGGAGGTGACTGACGTGTCGAGGTAAGCTGGTGGTGAGAGACATGTTGAGGTAAGCTGGAGGTGACTGACGTGTCGAGGTAAGCTGGTGGTGAGAGACATGTGGAGGTAAGCTGGAGGTGACGGACGTGTTGAGGTAAGCTGGAGGTGACTGACGTGTTGAGGTAAGCTGGAGGTGACTGACGTGTTGAGGTAAGCTGGAGGTGACTGACGTGTCGAGGTAAGCCGGAAGTGACTAACGTGTCGAGGTAAGCTGTAGGTGACTGACGTGTTGAGGTAAGCTGGAGGTGACGGACGTGTGTCGAGGTAAGCTGGAGGTGACTGACGTGTCGAGGTAAGCTGTAGGTGACTGACGTGTTGAGGTAAGCTGGTGGTGCGAGACATGTTGAGGTAAGCTGGAGGTGACTGACATGTTGAGGTAAGCTGGAGGTGACTGACATGTTGAGGTAAGCTGTAGGTGACTGACATGTTGAGGTAAGCTGGTGGTGAGAGCTATGTTGAGGTAAGCTTGAGGTGAGAGACATGTTGAGGTAAGCTGGAGGTGACTGACATGTTGAGGTAAGCTGGAGGTGACTGACGTGTCGAGGTAAGCTGGTGGTGAGAGACATGTGGAGGTAAGCTGGAGGTGACGGACGTGTTGAGGTAAGCTGGAGGTGACTGACGTGTCGAGGTGAGCTGGAGGTGACTGACGTGTCGAGGTAAGCTTGAGGTGACTGACGTGTCGAGGTAAGCTGGAGGTGACGGACGTGTGTTGAGGTAAGCTGGAGGTGACTGACGTGTCGAGGTAAGCTGTAGGTGACTGGCGTGTTAAGGTAAGCTAGTGGTGAGAGACATGTTGAGGTTTAGCTAGAGGTGACTGATATGTTGAGGTAAGCTGGAGGTGACGGACGTGTTGAGGTAAGCTGGAGGTGACGGACGTGTTGAGGTAAGCTGGAGGTGACGGACGTGTTGAGTTAAGCTTGAGGTGACTGACATGTTGAGGTAAGCTGGTGGTGAGAGACATGTTGAGGTAAGCTGCAGGTGACTGACGTGTTGAGGTAAGCTGCAGGTGACTGATGTGTCGAGGTAAGCTGGAAGTGACTGACGTGTCGAGGTAAGCTTGAGGTGACTGACGTGTCGAGGTGAGCTGGAGGTGACTGATGTGTCGAGGTAATCTGTAGTGACTGACGTGTTGAGGTAAGCTGGAGGTGACAGACGTGTGTCGAGTTAAGCTTGAGGTGACTGACGTGTTGAGGTAAGCTGGAGGTGACGGACGTGTGTCAAGTTAAGCTGGAGGTGACGGACGTGTGTCGAGGTAAGCTGCAGGTGACTGACGCGTTTTGTGATGAGCTAGAAGGTAACTAACGTGTGTCAAGGTAAGCTGCAGATGACTGACACGTTTTGAGATGAGCTAGAGGGTAACTAACGTGTGTCGAGTTAAGCTGGAGGGTAACTAACTGTCGAGGTAAGCTGGAGGGTAACTAACGTGTGTCGAGGTAAGCTGGAGGGTAACTAACGTGTGTTGAGGTAAGCTGGAGGTGACTAACGGTGTTCTCACAGTGTGTTCGCAGGGTGCCAGATCCCGTACCCCAAGCGAGAGTTCCTGACGGATGACGACAACGAGGATAAGTCGGAGAGTAAAGCAAGACAGAACCAAGCCGCTGCTAACGTGAGTTGAATCCACCTTCTCGTCCACTTGGCAGGCGTAGGGCTACGAGGGAGTTGAAAAAAGGCAATATAGGCCTATTATTTATGACTGATGATTATTCTTCAATTCAAGTTGGGTTGTGCAAACAGCTCGAATACAAACTTGAACTCAAATCTTTGTTGCTAGTTCGAAATAGAAGTTGATGAAACTTTTTCACACTTTAAAATTTCATGCGGCCTGCTAAGAATGTCAGCTATTGATAAAATCCTCTGATCACCCGCGTTCATTTCCAACAATGTCATTATAAGTCAACAACCTGTTGAAGCTTATATTGGTCGTACATGCAAGGCATCGCAATCACTAAGTCGTAGAATAGATTACGTTGATACTAATGACAACTTTTCTGCGAGGAAAGTGCAACGTCAGCAGTTTTAGAGTCTTATACTTTCAAGTGAGTTAACCCCATTGACTAGATCAATTGCTACGTGGTATAGGAGGAGGGGGGAGGCAGCCAAAAATTATTTGCCTAGGGCAGCGCAAAACCTAAATTCGGCTCTGGCTGTGGCCATCTGTCAGTTGTACAAAATGGCAGAGTAATGGGTCAGCTGCGGAAATAGCTTGCTAGCTGTAATCCCGACCCACTCCTTGTGACCTCACTCACATTTGGTTGCTATTGGTTACAGCAACAGGCCAACCAGGGTGGCCAAGGCGACAGTCACAACCACGGACCGAACGCCAAGCGTGTGCGTTTAACCGCCCCTCATCCCCCCTCTCAGCAGCAGCAACCCGAGTTCCACCATCAGCAACAACAGCAACAACAACAGCAGCAACAACAACAACAGCAACAACAACAGCAACAACAACAGCAACAACAGCAACAACAACAACAACATGTGACGCAGCAGGGGATGCTGTTCAATACTAGCGGCAACAACCAGCCGACTCAGAACTTTTCTCAGAGGTTCTGAGCTGAAGTCTAACCACTGGACCTCAGCGCGTCGTCAGTCAAATACCGTCCCAGGCCCAACAGACCTCACTTGTTGAACCTGGTTCACTAAATGTCACTTTTTGTAGCATTCAGGTATTTCCAGATTATATCTCATCTCAAAACACTCAAATGATGATGATTGCATTGTGAAATTGTTGGTTTTTTGGAACTGTAATTATTCTTTGTTGTCCATTTATTTGGTAACTTGAGATGAAGAAGTTGGGCATACTGGTGAGATGGTTGAGATGGTGAGATGAAGAAGTTGGGCGTACTGGTGAGATGGTTAGATGAAGAAGTTGGGCGTACTGGTGAGATGGTTCAGATGGCGAGATGAAGAAGTTGGGCGTACTGGTGAGATGAAGAAGTTGGGCGTACTGGTGAGATGGTTGAGATGGTGAGATGAAGAAGTTGGGCGTACTGGTGAGATGGTGAGATGAAGAAGTTGGGCGTACTGGTGAGATGGTTGAGATGGCGAGATGAAGAAGTTGGGCATACTGGTGAGATGGTGAGATGAAGAAGTTGGGCGTACTGGTGAGATGGTTAGATGAAGAAGTTGGGCGTACTGGTGAGATGGTTGAGATGGCGAGATGAAGAAGTTGGGCATACTGGTGAGATGGTTGAGATGGCGAGATGAAGAAGTTGGGCATACTGGTGAGATGGTTGAGATGGTGAGATGAAGAAGTTGGGCATACTGGTGAGATGGTGAGATGAAGAAGTTGGGCGTACTGGTGAGATGGTTAGATGAAGAAGTTGGGTGTACTGGTGAGATGGTGAGATGAAGAAGTTGGGTGTACTGGTGAGATGGTGAGATGAAGAAGTTGGGCGTACTGGTGAGATGGTGAGATGAAGAAGTTGGGCGTACTGGTGAGATGGTTAGATGAAGAAGTTGGGTGTACTGGTGAGATGGTGAGATGAAGAAGTTGGGCGTACTGGTGAGATGGTGAGATGAAGAAGTTGGGCGTACTGGTGAGATGGTGAGATGAAGAAGTTGAGTGTACTGGTGAGATGGCTCAGATGGTGAGATGAAGAAGTTGGGCGTACTGGTGAGATGGTGAGATGAAGAAGTTGGGCGTAGTGGTGAGATGGTTCAGATGAAGAAGTTGGGCGTACTGGTGAGATGGTGAGATGAAGAAGTTGGGCGTACTGGTGAGATGGTTCAGATGAAGAAGTTGGGCGTACTGGTGAGATGGTTAGATGAAGAAGTTGGGCGTACTGGTGAGATGGCTCAGATGGTGAGATGAAGAAGTTGGGCGTACTGGTGAGATGGTGAGATGAAGAAGTTGGGCGTACTGGTGAGATGGTTCAGATGAAGAAGTTGGGCGTACTGGTGAGATGGTTAGATGAAGAAGTTAGTCTACTGGTGAAATGGCTGCCTGGTCTCGTTTGCTTCGGACTCGACGCCTGCCAAGACGTCAAGCCATCTTGCCAGCAAATACCAGTCATATGTCTGTATCAATTATATTGAATAAACAACAATAAACTCTGGCACCAGATCTGCATTATTGGATGAGCGTAAACCTAGACTTCCATCCATTACAGCTTGTAGAGACATCTTTCCGTATTGGTTCTATAAATGCTCACAGGTCCAGTGGCGCGTTTGATTGATATGATGCCAATAGTCACCAATGGTGACACATTAGACACGGCCTGGCCTGTTTGAACTTTTTCTATACTTTTTACTTCGACAATGTTTACTACGGATCATTGAAAATAAATAAATACAAATATTACTATATCATACAGATTAATTATTATAATTAGCTCCGTTATTTATGCGTTTCACTAGTTCCAGCCTAAAATCACATTTCATTTGAATGACTTATCAATCAAGAAGCCAGTGGTCGCCATGATGTTTCTTTCAATATAATGGACAAATTATTAACATTCAATACTGAAAATATGAAATTTGTCATGTGATATTTACACTAATGAATCAGTTTTAGACTTCACTCATAGTGAATGTAATACAGAATCATTCAATTTTATTTTTCTTTGAAAATTGAAATCTACTCATTTGAACCAGTTTTACTATGCTTCACATATTGTAAGAATGCGAGAGCCGCCCGATGTCGTCATATTACTTCAATGGCAGGTAAATATATCGGCAAAGGATTTATCAAGATTCAAGTACGTCTACTGCCTCACAGCTGATAGCTTTTAATAATAATTAGCCTGGATCTTGTATTATGTTGAGATAATATTGATTTCAATTCAGAAAATTCCCGTCACAATAACACGGTGAAAATAAAATCAAAGTTTCTTTTAAAATTTACATAATTATTTTCACGTTATTATATTTTAAATAGGTATATCGTAATAAAAATGCTTATTCTATGTAAAATAACAGAGCATGCTAAATAAATAACAATTATTACTCATACCCTTAAATGTTTTTTCATCAATTAGAGTACCTTTTGGTCCCTCAAGTCTCTTTTCTGTCTACTCCAAGACCCAAAATGTTCCCGAAGATCAAAGTGTTTATGAATTTTAAGTTACCTTTGAAAGAAATGATCTTTGTTCACTCTTATGTATAATTATCCCAGTGTAGAACAGCTTCTATGAAGAGTGAAAAAAAACGCGATTTTCAAAAAATCTCTGCGAGGCACAGTATAGAGAGCCCTCCCCCCACACCCCCCATTGTGGTATGGATACATTGCATTCACAGATCGGGTGCCGTACCTAATACGAGCTCCTGCGCACGCCTATGTGTAGCACTATGAATATCAACAAGTTGCAGGTAAGGTTTTTGAACGTTTGAAGTAATCCAAGGTCCGTAAATGTGAATTGATCTTACGAAATATTTTTCATTCTAATTATCCTTCTTCTAAGCTCATCTCAACGCAAATCCTGCGTTTTTTTAGTATATGAGAATATATTGGCCTAGTGAAAAAGTCTATAGTGGCTTGACTAGGCTTACATTATTAGGCCTAACAAAAAATATTTGAACCAAATTTAAACTGGAATAGAATATGTATCCACCTGATATTGTAATTCGATATCCGTCTTGCCTGGCCAAGCTCGTAGTGGAGACAGGGTTTTTTAAATTCAATTGTAATTTATTAATTTTGTTCTGAACAAAGGTTTAGTTTACTGTAACTTCAAAGTGTTGATTGAAATACCCCCCCCCCCCCCCCCCCCCTCAATCTTCACTCCACAAGGTGATGTTCGTTGTTTGCTCAGTGGCATAAATAACGGCGGTGCAAGCAGTGCAGTGGCACAGGACCCTCATTCTGTAACAACTTTTTGTAGCGGTCGAATCCATTTCGACTGGAAAGGGGACTGTTTCGATCTGTCGGCATTCTATAACACTTATTTTCCCATTCCGATCGTGGTCGAAACGGTTACTGCGGGGTTTGCGCGCCAGCAACGGGATGTTCATGGAACTCAATGTGTAAATAAAGTATGTAATCGTGAGAGTTGAGTGTATGAAAGGATTACGTCCCAACTCATCTCATCTGTTGAAAATCAGTTGATACAGCAAATGAGATGAGTTGGGAAAGAGATGAGTTGGAACAGCCCATAGATTGGTTCGTTTCAAATGAGATGAGTTGGGAAAGAGATGAGTTGGGAATGAGATGAGTTGGGAAAGAGATATTCACTTGCCATGTTAGTTGCTCTTATGTATTTTCCAAGGTAAGTGACAAATACTTTTGGGTCATGCTATTTTTTTGACGTTTGACTTGACTTCTATGTTTTTATTCCAGTCTTCTTTGTTCAGATCATTCTTCTTCTATAGAAGAATGATCTAAATGAAGAAGGCTGTGGTTTTTATTGTTTTCAACCAGGGTTTGCATTCAATAGAGTGTTCGCACGTAATAAACGACAAACAATCGTTACTATAGCAACACAGCGAACTGGTGGACTACCAAACATTCTGATTGGTCAATTCCAACTGGTGCACATTGTTGTCTGTCTCTTGCAACAATGAGTGTTGTCACTTGACAGAAGCCTGTAGTTACCATAGCAACACAGCAAACTGGTGGACTACCAAACATTCTGATTGGTCAATTCCAACTGGTGGACATTGTTGTCTGTCTCTTGCAACAATGAGTGACGTCACTTGACAGAAGCTTGTAGTTACCATAGCAACACAGCGAACTGGTGGACTACCAAACATTCTGATTGGTCAATTCCAACTGGTGGACATTGTTGTCTGTCTCTTGCAACAATAGGTGACGTCACTTGACAGAAGCCTGTACAGCGAACTGGTGGACTACCAAACATTCTGATTGGTCAATTCCAACTGGTGGACATTGTTGTCTGTCTCTTGCAACAATGAGTGTTGTCACTTGACAGAAGCCTGTAGTTACCATAGCAACACAGCGAACTGGTGGACTACCAAACATTCTGATTGGTCAATTCCAACTGGTGCACATTGTTGTCTGTCTCTTGCAACAATGAGTGACGTCACTTGACAGAAGCCTGTAGTTACCATAGCAATACAGCGAACTGGTGCACATTGTTGTCTCTCTCTTTCAACAATGGGTGACGTCAGTTAAGAATACCCTATTAAATTTCAATCTGAATGATCATGAATGAATGAATATTAGGGTTTTAAGGCGCATCGACAGCGAGGTCATTTAGCGCCTGATCAATTTATCACTCATCATGAGAGACATGTATACTTAGCTTCTATTTTTTCATTTCATAGCATTTAGAATTTGAGAAGTAGCACTTTGGAGATCTATTATTTTGAAACATCGTGTTTTGTAGCGCAACTACATTCTGTAGCAAGACAACAGTACGGTAGGCCTATGGTGATGAAACCACTGGCATAATGTACAGTAGGCGTACAAGAGAAACACCCCAATTGATATTTTTAGGAAAATAGTCTCCACAACGAGTTAAACCTAAACTTGCCGCCTACATTTGCAACTGCACTTTTTTCCAAATTCCCCAACCAACTTCACCCGTTTACACCTCAATTGAAATAATTGTGGAAAAAATAGCATCTATAATGCTTTTATTCCAAATATAGCGTCTATATCACCAATACATTGAAAACGTAGCGGATTCAAGCATTTGTAGCGCTTTGTCGCCTTTTCAAAAACGTAAAAGAACAATATCAAACGTATTGAAACATGAAATATCAGAAAAACATGTAAAAAGGCACTTCTAGATTTCATCGCTTTTATAGCAATTGCTATTTTTACATGTCTCTACACATCATTTTCGACATATCTTTGCTTCTTATGTATTGTATATTATGTATAATATTTTGTATGGATGTTTATTGTGTATTGTATTGCCTGTTCAATAAGTCTGTGTGAGTAGTCACGGAGAAGCTGCGGTGGCTCAGTCGTTGCTTGTGTTCCACTTGAAAATAGGCGATATATCGCACTTTTTCAACTCCCGTGTCTTCTGATGAATGCCCGTTTCCATCGGTGCTGTAGAATGCCAATCTCGAGCGCGGTCGAAACGAAACCAAAGCGATATTGAAATGGTTTCGACTAGTCAAGTAACGGACAGAAGTTATAGAATGAGGCCCCAGGGGTCCATGGCTGAATTTATCCTAAGGGAACCCACTGAGGCTGGCATTATTTGCCAAAATTGAAATTACCAGTAATTCATATGTTGATACAGTATATATTTTGTGTACTATAAACGAGACTCTGTGTGGGTTCAATCCAAGATGCATAGAGGGTTTGTTTGCCGCCGGGAGATGATGCCTTCACTAATCTTTAAACACGTACCTTTCAACGAGGATAATTCTGTGTAATATGGATCGCTGCTCTATCTGGTGTGTTTTTGTAGAAACGGCTGATAGTCTGACAAGCTTGATACCAGCGAGCCGGCCTTGAACGCAACGTTAGTTCCTTTTATCACCACTTATCTACGCACGGTCAATAGTACACAAAAATGTGGCCCGTGAATCGGAACGTATTTTCAACATGGGAGCGATAGGAAGTAAAGACGTCATCTCCAACGGGCAAACGCAACCCTCAATGCATCTTGGTTCAATCTTATCAATCAAACCAGAGAGAGAGCAAAATACAATTTTCCAAGTTTCTCAATTTCCCAAATTTCATAATCTTGGCATGTAAACTTTTGATTTTCAATATTGAACAATAATTTTTTTCAGTCCATAGCCCGTTATGTCAGATTGAAATTCCTTTTTCATTCATCTTGGTGTATAAGGGTGGAAACTTATGATCAGTAGTTGGATGAGCGTAGGCAAAGACTCCATACTACTCTTACATACATTTGTCTGTTTTTTTTTTTATGCACTGCGCAGGTCGCAGGGTTTGACTGATTGACATGAAACTTTTTCTGTGAACGCAAACTCATCCAACTTAGAACTGTATAGTTTCGGGGTTGAATCGGTTCGACCAATTTTGAGAAATATCATCTCAAAGTTTCTGTAAACCTCATGAGATTAGGCTGGGCGAGAAAATTTTAAAAATGACATCTCTCCAAAGAAAATAAAATTCTCTCGAATGTGTACACATCAGTGATACACATTATCAAGACTTTGAATGGAATTCGAACCAACCGTTTTGAAGAAAATAATTTAATAAGCGGTTTTTATTCATCAAATAGATAGAAGTAAGAGCAGAATCAGGTTGCCAAGATTCACTGCTTTCTAGATTCGATATTTGCCCAACAATGAACTCATGAAGTATATGTTATATGCCTCAAGGCAGGGCCGGCCCGTGGGCTGGGCGACCTGGGCGCAACATTTCCAGGAGCGCAATAATGAGTAGTTTTCGTAGTTTTTCTTAATCACAGTGCAAGAGGCGTTTAACCAACAGGGATGGTAACTTTCATCATTTGTCAATCTATTCAGAAAAATCTGACAGGGTTTTTGCTTTTGCTGTAAGTTTTTTGACAAAAGTATGCATTGCAAGAGTAGTTTCTCTAGGTCAGAACAGTTTTGATGATTGGAAACACATTTCAACAGCACTGAAGCAGGGACGTCGTTAGGGGGTCTAGGGGGAAAGAGGGCGCATCATCAATTGACATTTGCGCCCCTCCCCCCCAATAATTTATCCTCCTTTAAAAATATATAGGCCTAATCTTGACCTAAGAATAAACACACAATAAAATATGATGACTTAATAATATAATATGAATTATATCAGTATACACTCTACTACTTTACACTTCCTTTTTGTCGATAATGATTCAACTATTAGATTCCAAAACTGCTCGTGAATCGCTAAAATCACTTGGAAAATGATCGTATTTCAAAAAAATCACTGTTGGGAATTTTGCTGGGAGAAATCGCGAAAATGATCTCGAAAATATCCATTGATTATACTATTGAAAACAACTTTGGTAATATCCATAGTGATTCAATCATTGACTTCAAAACTGCTTATAAATATCAAAAATCACTTGAAAAATGCCAGTGGCCTCTTTCATATAATTCCCTGCGGGGCATTTGCTTAGAGAAATTGCAAGAGTATAACTTCGAAAATGTCCATGATGATTCAATTATAAGACTCCAAAACCACATGTGAATCGTGAAATTCACTTGAAAAAATTTCCATATATTTTATATTATATATATTATATTTATATAAATTTCCATAGTTGACTAAGCCTGCATGAAAACTCCTCAAATCATTACAAGTCATATCTTAAGTAGAATTTGAGTGAAGTGAGTGGAAAACTAGGACCGTGTCACAATCGAGTAACCATTTATTTTACACCCCCCCCCCCCCCCCCCCCCTTCAATTAAAATTCTTCATGCAAATTTAGAAAAACTGGGATGTCAGTAATATTGTCTATAGGGATCATCTAATGAAAAGAGATTTCCTCAGTTTTTAGCAATTACATATTTTTTTGAATAACTGCTTGTATCACACTTTTTATTTCGTATTGATGTGAATGCGTTTCCATGTAGGTACTGTATTGAACAATACTCGGTGCGAATCGCAAGGCTTGGACGCGGCGACGATATCTTCAACAAACGTAACCTCTGAACCACAGCAATTCACAAGCGATCCAATGTGCAATAAACTTGACAGAACTAAACTCTCAAAACTCATAGTTCAAGCAAAGAAGTTCATCACAAAGATGAAAACTATTCAGTCACCCAAACGCAAATATAACTTTACATTCAAATACAATTTCATACAAATTATGTGGTGCCAACTTTTTTACCTGAAAATTGATAGAAATTGATGATATGTAGCGTAAATGTGGATGTCACATAGATTTCCTCCCTCCCTCCTTGTCACGTGTTTCATGACCCCCTCCCTCCCCCCCTCCTTGTCACACGTTTAATGACCCCCCTCCCACCCTCCTTGTCACATATTTGATGACCTCCCTCCCTCCCTCCTTGTCACATGTTTAATGACCCCCCTCCCACCCTCCTTGTCACATGTTTGATGACCTCCCTCCCTCCCTCCTAGACACATGTTTAATGACCTCCCTCCTTGTCACATGTTTAATGACCCCCCTCCCTCTCTCCTTGTCACATGTTTAATGACCTCCCTCCCTCCCTCCTTGTCACATGTTTAATGACCTCCCTCCCTCCCTCCCTCCTTGTCACATGTTTAATGACCTCTTCCCTCCCTCCTTGTCACATGTTTAATGACCTCTTCCCTCCCTCCTTGTCACATGTTTAATGACCTCCCTCCCCCCTCATCGCATGTTTAATGACCCCCCTCCATCCCTCCTTGTCGCATGTTTATGACCCCCCTCCCTCCCTGTCACATGTTTAATGACCCCCCCTCCCTCGTCGCATGTTTAGTGACCCCCCTCCATCCCTCCTTGTTGCATGTTTATGACCCTCCTCCCTCCCTATCACATGTTTAATGACCCCCCCCCTCCATACCTCCTTGTCACATGTTTAATGACCCCCCCTCCCTCCCTCCTTGTCAAATGTTTAATGATCCCCTCCCTCCCTCCTTGTCAAATGTTTAATGATCCCCTCCCTCCCTCCTTGTCACATGTTTGATGACCCCCCTCCCTCCCTCCTTGTCACATGTTTATGACCCTCCTCCCACCTTGTCACATGTTTAATGACCCCCCTCCCTCCCTCCTTGTCAAATGTTTAATGATCCCCTCCCTCCTCCCTCGTCGTATGTTTAATGACCCCCCTCCATCCCTCCTTGTCGCATGTTTATGACCCTCCTCCCTCCCTGTCACATGTTTAATGATCCCCTCCCTCCTCCCTCGTCGCATGTTTAATGACCCCCCTCCATCCCTCCTTGTCGCATGTTTAGGACCCTCCTCCCTCCCTGTCACATGTTTAATGACCCCCACTTATGGACAGCCACTTGGGATGTACTTGCTACCCACGATGCTGTGAAACATGATTGTAACTAGTTGCATGTCCCATGACACTGCTCCCAACTCCGCATCTCAAAGTTAGACTCGCCCACCTCTAGCGGCCCGAGACCGGGGCGTCGGGAGGTCAAGGTACGATGACCCCAGAACTCGGAAGTTATTCCAAGTCTCAGTGATGTCAGAATTAGAGATGGTCAGCAAAAATTCTTTGGTCGATTCATTATGGAATGACTCGCGCACAAACCAAGTTAACTCGGTTAAATAAAATAACAACTACTGGTATTCAATATTATTACATTTTTATTGTTGTGTCACATAACTTTCCTTGATGAGAGTACAGGCATTGTGTTGGCATAGACGTCGAAGGCAACGCACGAGTGGATCGAGCGCAATAACAGCTTCGTGGGCGTTACTTTCCAGCGGGAAACACAGATCACACCAATACGTACAAAATAATAGGAATTAGGAAGTAAAACTGTTGACCTTGGATCCCAACATCTTAATTAGAAAATGTGTTAATTTTCAGCTGTTTTTCTATTCCTGTGAAAATGATGCAGAATGAATTGAATAGTCTTTACTTGTGTCGTATAATACAGGCATTGAAAGTATCTGTGTTTACTGCATCAGAACCGTTGGGAAGTGACGACGGGCTCGTATGGTCACAACCCGGTCTCCTTCCGGGCAGGCAGTCAAGTGGCTCCTGACCCAAACCCGGGCACAACAGCTGCACAAGGCTATTACGTGTAGCATTTTGTGGCAAACTACTTTTTAGACACATTTTCATGAGAGATATTTTATACAAAACAGCTCGATATCTTTGAAATGGTGCGTAATGCAGTGGAACCTCTGTTATAAGTTTCTCATTTATACATTTATTACATTTATAAGTTTTATTTTTTGATCCAACCCAAACGCTCTACATGTTGAATAGTTTCTTTAATAGGTTTTAAACGTTGATACATTTTTGAATCTGGTCCGCTGAGAAACGTATGAAAGAGGTGGCACACTAACCATGTGGCTAGATGATATGAGAATGAATGTTGTTATGGAGACGCGATGTGCTGGATGAAGCCAAGACACTTGGCGGGGTTGAAGAAGAAGAAGTTGTTGTGGGGGGCGTCTCGCATGGACAGGGCCTTGATGAGCTCCTGCGCCGTCACCCCGCCCAGGATGGCGCAGACGGGGGCCACCTCAGCAAACACGCCCAGCAACAGGTCTTCGGGCAGGATCTCCGGGGACAGCTCCCTCAGGATGGCCAGGTCCTGGGACCGCAGACCGGGACTCGGGTCGCGTCCCTGCTCCTCCCGGAACCGCAGCAGCACTGCCAACAACAGAACGCCAGTCAGACCCCACGTAGTACCAGTCAGACCCCACGTAGTACCAGTCAGACCCCAAGAAGTACCAGTCAGACCCCAGGTAGTACCAGTCAGACCCCAGGTAGTACCAGTCAGACCCCAAGAAGTACCAGTCAGACCCCAGGTAGTACCAGTCAGACCCCAGGTAGTACTAGTCAGACCCCAGGTAGTACTAGTCAGACCCCAGGTAGTACCAGTCAGACCCCAAGAAGTACCAGTCAGACCCCAGGTAGTACTAGTCAGACCCCAGGTAGTACTAGTCAGACCCCAGGTAGTACCAGTCAGACCCCACGTAGTACCAGTCAGACCCCAGGTAGTACCAGTCAGACCCCAGGTAGTACCAGTCAGACCCCACGTAGTACCAGTCAGACCCCAGGTAGTACTAGTCAGACCCCAGGTAGTACCAGTCAGACCCCAAGAAGTACCAGTCAGACCCCAGGTAGTACCAGTCAGACCCCAGGTAGTACCAGTCAGACCCCAGGTAGTACCAGTCAGACCCCACGTAGTACCAGTCAGACCCCAGGTAGTACCAGTCAGACCCCAGGTAGTACCAGTCAGACCCCAAGAAGTACCAGTCAGACCCCAGGTAGTACCAGTCAGACCCCAAGAAGTACCAGTCAGACCCCAGGAAGTACCAGTCAGACCCCAGGAAGTACCAGTCAGACCCCAGGAAGTACCAGTCAGAACCCAGGCATGCACCAGGTAGTGATGTCAGACCCCAGGTAGTACCAGTCAGACCCCAGGTAGTACCAGTCAGACCCCACGTAGTACCAGTCAGATGCCAGGTAGTACCAGTCAGACCCCAGGCATGCACCAGGTAGTGATGTCAGGCATGCACCAGGTAGTGATGTCAGGCATGCACCAGGTAGTACCAGTCAGACCCCAGGCATGCACCAGGTAGTGATGTCAGGCATGCACCAGGTAGTGATGTCAGGCATGCACCAGGTAGTACCAGTCAGACCCCAGGTAGTACCAGTCAGACCCCAGGCATGCACCAGGTAGTGATGTCAGGCATGCACCAGGTAGTGATGTCAGACCCCAGGTAGTACCAGTCAGACCCCAGGTAGTACCAGTCAGACCCCACGTAGTACCAGTCAGACCCCAGGCATGCACCAGGTAGTGATGTCAGGCATGCACCAGGTAGTGATGTCAGACCCCAGGTAGTACCAGTCAGACCCCAGGTAGTACCAGTCAGACCCCACGTAGTACCAGTCGGACCCCACGTAGTACCAGTCAGACCCCAGGCATGCACCAGGTAGTGATGTCAGGCAATCATCAATTCAAGTCATCAGATGAAAGGTTACTTATTCTTAGGGTTGACAATCAATATCGAATATTACTATCCATTTTCGATATCAAGGCTTCGATCGATATTGAAATCAAATAATTCAATTTCGATTATTTCGATACAGTACCGAACAAAAAAAACAGCGAACTGTCTGTCGTGCGTCAGATTGGCTGCCTCCCTCCCCATGCTTGCTGCCACTCCTCCTCTTATTTGCTGCCTCTCCCTCCCCTCCCCTTGCTTGCTGCCTCTCCTTCCCCTCCCTTTGCTTGCTGCCTCTCCTCCTCTGATTTACTGCCTCCCCTCCCCTTGCTGCCACTCCTTCTCTTACTCACTGCCTCCCCTCCCCTTGCTGCCACTCCATCTCTTACTCACTGCCTCCCCTCCCCTTGCTGCCACTCCATCTCTTACTCACTGCCTCTCCTCCCCTTGCTGCCTCTCCGCCTCTTATTTACTGCCTCCCCTCCCCTTGCTTGCTGCCTCTCTGCCTCTTACTCACTGCCTCCCCTCCCCTTGCTGCCACTCCTTCTCTTACTCACTGCCTCCCCTCCCCTTGCTGCCACTCCTTCTCTTACTCACTGCCTCCCCTCCCCTTGCTGCCACTCCTTCTCTTACTCACTGCCTCCCCTCCCCTTGCTGCCACTCCATCTCTTACTCACTGCCTCCCCTCCCCTTGCTGCCACTCCATCTCTTACTCACTGCCTCCCCTCCCCTTGCTGCCACTCCTTCTCTTACTCACTGCCTCCCCTCCCCTTGCTGCCACTCCATCTCTCACTCACTGCCTCCCCTCCCCTTCTCTTACTCACTGCCTCCCCTCCCCTTGCTGCCACTCCATCTCTTACTCACTGCCTCCCCTCCCCTTGCTGCCACTCCTTCTCTTACTCACTGCCTCCCCTCCCCTTGCTACCACTCCATCTCTTACTCACTGCCTCCCCTCCCCTTGCTGCCACTCCATCTCTTACTCACTGCCTCCCCTCCCCTTGCTGCCACTCCATCTCTCACTCACTGCCTCCCCTCCCCTTCTCTTACTCACTGCCTCCCCTCCCCTTGCTGCCACTCCTTCTCTTACTCACTGCCTCCCCTCCCCTTGCTGCCACTCCATCTCTTACTCACTGCCTCCCCTCCCCTTGCTGCCACTCCTTCTCTTACTCACTGCCTCCCCTCCCCTTGCTGCCACTCCTTCTCTTACTCACCGCCTCCCCTCCCCTTGCTCCCTCCCCTCCCCTTGCTCCCTCCCCTCCCCTTGCTTGAAACTGACTATTCCACGTCGACATGATTGTGGATATCAATCAAGAGTCTAGGACTCTGGTATCGTCGTCAACCCTACCTTTCATCAGGAAATACGACGGATCCATTTTCTTCCGCCGCTGGATATTTGCTTCTGTGGTCCAATCCACGTTGAGCGCGTCTTCTAGTGGGGCGAACGTCGACGTTTCTTTGACCATGACCGTGACTTTGTCTCCAGCCTCCCCCTTCTTGCCGCCCTCTCCCGCTCCCTTGTTGACCTTGTAGCTGATCCGCTCCCTGGCAAGCGCGATACACACAACGACATTACAACACGTTCTCAAGACAATTACAGTTGAGAAGTTGAGAGCTTTGAGAGGCGAACCCGTGGACTCAAGGCCGTGCACCATGCTGTGAGACCGCGTAACAACTAGAGGCATGTGAATATAGCTTCCATTTTCTCATTTCATATCAAGTGTTTGCTATACGTAGTACGTACACAGTACCGGTAGTACTGACATGCAAGAACAAGATGCACAGCATGTTTTCTTCAGGGTCAGATTACCAGACCTTGAGCTAAACCTAAACCTAAACTGAAAATCTCGTACTAAAAAGAACAATATTTTAATACACAATAGTATATAATTTTAGTAAGAGGAGAATGGTCCCCCGCTATTTAAATACATCATGGTATCTGAATCGTCTCTCGACTTGGGTCTTGACTTTCAGTGTAGCAGACATCCTGTGAAATGACGTTTCCAACTTACGAGATTTCCAATGTACGAGATTTCCAATGTACCAGCTAGGCATAATTGACTTGTCCTCCTGGACGGAGGGTCAAGTGTTCCTGGGACCTTGATACTATAGGGTCAGATTTCTCCATAGCCCTAGCATACTTTTCATTACGTAGATCTACTAATACACGGTGAATCGAGTAGAGGCCTACTGTACAACATAATGCAATACAATAGTCTACACCGTTCTCAAGCACAATCTACTTGAGAAAGTTCCGTTCTTTCAACTTCGGTTCCGATTACGAAAACGCTCGATATTTCAGTTGATAGCTTCAAAGTTAAAGAGTTAGTTGAATATTAAAGGTGATTGCACCAAACACGCGACTCACGTCTCGTAAGTGTGGAGTCCCAAGTCAGCAAACATGTATCCAAACATGCCGAAAACATCGCCGCAGAAAAAGAGGACTTTTGCATTCCGGCATATGTTGTCGATCCGTACGAGTTGTTCCGTGGGACATTTGGTGGCGCAGACGACGTCGAAGCCGTCGAAGAAGGTGTCGGGCTTGTCTTGGACGCGCTGGGGGTCGGCCGTGACCTGGACCATGGGGTTGAGCTGCTGAGCGCGCGCCAGGGACGCCTCGGCCCGCTGAAACAAGGCAAGCGCAACGGAACGTTAGCTTGTAAGCGAGGCTGTGCGAGTCTCGACATTTTCCAGCAAGTTCGAGACTTGAACTCGCTCGAAAAGATTTTTTCCCAGATTGAAATTTCAAGTTTCGAAATACTTTCAGGTCTCAAACTATTTCGAGCGAGCGAGCGAGAGTGGAAGGAGAAACTTGTCCTATTTTCATCATTCAACAGATTGGTATTAAATACAAAGTGTCTGAAACTTATGAAAATTTTGTTTCCTCATTTCTCTCTTTCATTTTGAATACGAACTTGCTGAATGATTACAACGCGCATCATCGTCTCACAGTCACTGGCACTGGACTGACTCCGTGAGAGTGAATTCTGCCGAGTCGTAGTTACCACCAGACACGCACACGCATCTCTCTCTTCCTCGGTTCCTCCCTCCCTTCAGAACACACCCACACTCTGTCAAGGACAGATCGAAATGCCATCACACGTGTTGTCAAGCGACTCGGGATGGCCGAGCGCCAATGGAAACGCGCCATGTGATGTTTCCATCAGCGAAGCAACAACTTCTATCAACTCATCAAGTAGTTTCGCCCGGTAGCAGAGCTTTCTCTCATACGCAATACAAAATTACCGTTATTGTAACCGAGGAAGAGTGATGATATTCGTGGATAAAGACGTGTTTGGTTAATCTGAATTTGTATGAATCGAAATAATTTTTTGGGGGTCTCTTCCATTTCTGATTACCGACGGTTTGAGCTCGTTTGCTCAAACTAAAATTTGTGCTTGAACTCGCTTGAACTAAAATTTTGCTTGAACTCACTCGAACTCAAAAAGCTCTGCTCGCACAGCCCTGGTTATTGGTTTGACAGTTCTTCTGAAACTAACCATCAAACAATATTTGCAGATTGCAAGGCTGTGGAACAATAGGCCTAGTTATAATCTCAACATTGAAAGATTATTGGGGTGTTTTTGAGGTTATTTCAGAGCTGGATTGTGTAGAGAGCAAAAGCCCAAGCAATAGTGTTCATAGTGTTCACATTATTTCTAATTTTTCACTTATTGTTTATTATATTTATATTTATTATTCACTCTCACTGTTCAACTCCATCTTGTTCATTTTCCAACATATTTAATTTAGTTTGTAATTATTCGACCTTGTTATGTTACTTTTTCTTCAACCATCGCATTACACAATATTCCTTCTATTATTTTTCTGTATTTAATACACAGTCAAGACATCATGTGACTGTTCATTTATTTATATGTTTGTCTATATTTTTTTTTGTTCAATATATATATATATATATATATATATATATATATATATATATATCTCAAACCCAGAGATATATATTAAACCAAAAAAAACAAAAAACAAATATATGTTCAATAATAAAAAAAAATCATGGGTAGGAAAAAAGCAAATATGTGATCACAGCTCTTGGAAGTCAACGAGAACGATGATTGATAATTATTCAAAAGTCTACCCTAAAATGTCTTTGTCAATATAAGCCCATACAAAAAAACAATAGATATTTGTACCGGTAGTTCTGTACTTATTTTTGTCGGTGTTTCCATTTTGAGAAAATTTCCGGGAATATTCTGAAAAATGTTTCCACAATTATAAATTGCAGGAATTTGGTCAGGTTAGGGTAGAAGGCAGGTTAGGTAGGGTAGAGGTAGATTAGAACCCAATGGTAGGCTGATCAGTACAGAAACCGAGACGTTTCATCAAGCTAAACACCAACAGAATGCAACAAATACTCACGTATGGACGGTGGTTTCATGTTTAGGACGCAACCTAGATCTACAATAACACACCAAAAAATGTTTCCAGGGCAAAAAACAATATCAGGTGTGAGCATAGGTCTATATCACCGAGACACGTTACTCAACGTTAACAAGGCGTAGTACATATTCAGTAGCTTCACATCGCTTGGCAAACCAGGAAGTTTCTGCCACATCAGACATAATATCAGTGATAATATAGAATGCCTTGCTTGGATTCTATTTGTGATGTTTGGCGAGATTGTAACGAGCACATGACGCTACCGGCTGCAGGAGTAACGTGTCTCGGTGAGGTGATATAGAATGCCTTGCTCAGATTCTATTTGTAAATGTCCAGTATGTTTGGCAAGATTGTAACGAGCACTTGGCCGCAGGAGTAACGTGTGTGTGGACTTACGTTCTGTCCGAGCTGGTCACGCGGCGCTAAGAACTGAGCGCAGGCGTCTTCCTCGGTGACAACTCCTCCGTCCAGTAGAGTGACGGAGTGTACGCCGGACAGGATCATGTTCTTAGCAATCTCGCAGCCGTAACCTTGGACACCAATGATGAGGACACGGGCACATCGCAGTCTGTAACATCATTTCAATACTGCTTAACGACCCCACCAACAGCTGGGTTATACGGGGGTGACAAAGAGCCTAATGACCCCACCAACAGCTGGGTTATACGGGGGTGACAATGAGCCTAACGACCCCACCAACAGCTGGGTTATACGGGGGTGACAAAGAGCCTAACGACCCCACCAACAGCTGGGTTATACGGGAGTGACAAAGAGCTTAACGACCCCACCAACAGCTGGGTTATACGGGGGTGACAAAGAGCCTAACGACCCCACCAACAGCTGGGTTATACGGGGGTGACAAAGAGCCTAACGACCCCACCAACAGCTGGGTTATACGGGGGTGACAAAGAGCCTAATGACCTCACCAACAGCTGGGTTATACGGGGGTGACAAAGAGCCTAACGACCCCACCAACAGCTGGATTATACGGGGGTGACAAAGAGCCTAATGACCCCACCAACAGCTGGGTTATACGGGGGTGACAAAGAGCCTAGTGACCCCACCAACAGCTGGGTTATACGGGGGTGATAAAGAGCCCAACGACCCCACCAACAGCTGGGTTATACGGGGGTGATAAAGAGCCTAACGACCCCACCAACAGCTGGGTTATACGGGGGTGACAAAGAGCCTAACGACCCCACCAACAGCTGGGTTATACGGGGGTGACTAAGAGCCCAATGACCCCACCAACAGCTGGGTTATACGGGTGTGACAAAGAGTCTAATGACCCCATCAACAGCTGGGTTATACGGGGGTGACAAAGAGCCTAATGACCCCATCAACAGCTGGGTTATACGGGGGTGACAAAGAGCCTAACGACCCCACCAACAGCTGGGTTATACAGGGGTGACAAACAGCCCAACGACCTCACCAACAGCTGGGTTATACGGGGGTGACAAAGAGCCTAATGACCCCATCAACAGCTGGGTTATACGGTGGTGACAAAGAGCCTAACAACCCCACCAACAGCTGGGTTATACGGGGGTGACAAAGAGCCTAATGACCCCACCAGCAGCTGGGTTATACGAGGGTGACAAAGAGCCTAATGACCCCACCAACAGCTGGGTTATACGGGGGTGACAAAGAGCCAAACGACCCCACCAACAGCTGGGTTATACGGGGGTGACAAAGAGCCTAACGATCCCACCAACAGCTGGGTTATACGGGTGTGACAAAGAGCCTAACGACCCCACCAACAGCTGAGTTATACGGGGGTGACAAAGAGCCTAACGACCCCACCAACAGCTGGGTTATACGGGGGTGACAAAGAGCCTAACGACCCCACCAACAGCTGGGTTATACGGGGGTGACAAAGAGCCTAACAACCCCACCAACAACTGGGTTATACGGGGGTGACAAAGAGCCTAATGACCCCACCAACAGCTGGGTTATACGGGGGTGACAAAGAGCCTAATGACCCCACCAACAGCTACGTCATACGGGGGTGACAAAGAGCCAAACGACCCCACCAACAGCTAGGTCATAGGGGGTGACAAAGAGCCCAACAACCCCACCAACAGCTGGGTTATATGGGGGTATGAATGAGCTTAACAACCCCATCAACAGCTAGGTCATACAGGGGTATGAATGAGCTTAACGACCCCACCAACAGCTAGGTCTTACGGGGGTAGGAATGAGCTTAACGACCCCACCAACAGCTAGGTCATACAGGGGTACGAATGAGCTTAACGACCCCACCAACAGCTAGGTCTTACGGGGGTAGGAATGAGCTTAACGACCCCACCAACAGCTAGGTCATACAGGAGTACGAATGAGCCTAACGACCCCACCAACAGCTAGGTCTTACGGGGGTAGGAATGAGCTTAACGACCCCACCAACAGCTAGGTCATACAGGAGTACGAATGAGCTTAACGACCCCTGCTGACACTGCTGGTAATGTATTACCTATATAGTTTAATGCCAGCAGCAATCGGTCCTTTGTTAGAAGCAGAAGGATGTTTATCAATACTTCTCAGGTCACACTTTCTCCTGGTATCATAGTGATGTATATCTTGGTTTTCTATAGGCCTAGTTAAATATGACTTATAAATATGAGTGTTCAATAACAAAGAATTATAGTTTGGATGTACCCGGTATCATTGAATTTGTAGTGGTTAAAGAAGGGACATCCTGTGTTAAAATTGTCGGCGAGCCACCGAGACCGGTTTGCTCAGAGCTTCCAAAAAGCAGTCCCGAAAAATATAGAGGGCCAACGAGCTGAGCGAGCTTCCGAAAAACAGGCGAGAAATTTATAGAGGGCCAGTTTACTGACCATAGCGCTTCGAAACGCAGCGGATATTTTGTAGTACTAGTCATTCTAAACCGAGAGCGGTCCGCACAACATCGCTGCTGTGAGCGCCTAGCGTTCTGCGTGGGCTAGTTACTGTCTATTGACAATAGCCAGAAACCTGTCAGTCGAAGAGTCGACACTTCTAACCGTCAGTACCAGAAACGAACGGTCGTGTCTACTTCTAACCATTTGTGCTTTCAACATGAGTAACTTGAATCTTATTATATTTTTAAACTCCACGCTAGACAGACAAGTGTCGACAGTTTAATTTCATTATGGTATAAGTTATTTCAACTATTATAATATAATAACTATTTCAAACGTATTTTGAACATAGAAACATTACGAGAAATGAATATTTGAAGTAGGCCTACAAAATATTTACCAGATTGGGAAATTTTTTAAAAATACTCAGTGTCTTTTCCGTACAAAGACTCACATGATGAAATTAACCCATCTACATTCCATTCTGAATAATTGTAATTAATTGTATCATATTTGTAGCAAGTGTTTCAACTATAGGATCTGGGATTTTTTCTTTTCCTATAAGATTGAAAAGTACATCAGATAGGCCTACTCAGGTATATAATAAACCAATTGACGCCAACCGTTCTCAATTGCATATTAAACTCGAAAACCAAGAGAAAAAAACATGAAACCGAAAACTAAATACAGTTTTATCATCCATTCGTAGTTGAACCCACTCCAAAAAATTATGAATTTGATGGGTGTCTTCGCTATCCTAAAACAATGTTATATAGGTCTACTCCTGTGCAATACCCTTTTTTTGTATAACATCGAAACTTGATACAAAACCATTGTTCCCCAATTAAGGCTATGGATGAAAGATAGGATCGTTAAATGTCCTAATTGATGTCACTCGTTGTCAATAGCTGTAGGTGAGATGACAGTGCATTGAAAACTATAATAGAGGCAAGACAATTGACAAATAATATGGATGTTTATCGTTTGAGAGATGAGTTGTTTTCCAACTTGGCAACCCTTCAATCAAACGATTAAAGCGAACCTTCATACAGTCTAATTACTATATTTACCAATTACTATTTGTATTTAGTATTACCGGTACCATAGACTGAAGAACAAACGGAATTTGTGTTCTTTAGTTTATGGTATTACACTTTTAAGCCACCGATTACCATTATTTTAAAATAGTTGACGTTAAAAAAATGCATCAAGGCCTCAAATTCAAGGCCAAATAATTAGTAGTCAAATTGAATCAAATTTTTTCAAAAAAGGTAATATTTTTCAATATTACTCGATTTCATTATTAACATTGTTTATAATATCACTTTTATATTTGTATCAGCGTATTCATCGTTATTTATTGAAGTGGCCCACATCGACATGGAATTATATAAGTTTTAGGTGAACAAAGAAAAGGCACAAAGCTTATCTGTAGACCTACTCGACATTATTATAGGCATTACTCTAATCTGAAAAACGTTCCTCATTTCTATTGTCGAAAATACATAAGTCAATATTCCTCATAATGGTCTGCTTTCAACAAGTATAGCAAGCGATGGTACAAGAAGATTAAGGATTAGGGGCCGTTGGACAGGGGAGGGGGGAATGGGCAGGGGAGGAGGAGAGGCTTCAGGGGTGTGGGCTTGTAAGTTGTACGCCAACCATCTCACCAGCTCATCTTGAATACGGAACTATTTAATTCATATTTTTATCCATCCTGACTTGGTTTTCCGTGGTTTCCCACAGTCCTCGAAACAAATGCTTGGATAAAGTGCTAATTGGCCACGACCTTTAATTAGTAGAGTAATTATAACATAACATATAACATTTCACTCATTTTATTTTCTATTTTGTATTATCATTATGATGAACTTTACATCTGCTGTTAATGGAAAGAGGTGATCATTGCCCGAGAGACTTATTTCAAAGTGGAAGATATCAACATTTGTGTGTTTTGTTTACTCTTAATACCAATGCCGGTAATGTCCAGATATATTTAACAAAAACCGGTTTTTAATTATAATGTGTTCCGGACTTTCGGAAACTGAAAGACTTTTATCTGCGGCGGAAAAATATGGTCACAGACAGCGCAGTCCTGGTGTTGAAGTTCATTGGTTTTAAATAATTGAATGAGCGAAGCGAAGACTCAATCTTACCATACTCGAAAAAAAGCCTTTTTTCGCGCTCCACATGTCAAACGAAAATTCAAAATAAGTTGAAACTTAGCATACACAAGTGTCCTTATCTAATTCGATACTGTATAGTTTTAAGGGGGGAGGGGGGGGGGAGGGTAAGGTGCAAAACTTGATTCTCACCATTGGTCCGTCTCATGATGTTATGACACTAGGCAAACGCGTTATGTGTTTCCGCGTTGATGGATGAGCTGGAGCGTATCAACTTATCTTTGGATTGGTTATTATATATATATACACCTTGAGATCCAAACCATTACATCACTGCCATCTTATTTTCCATTAATAATTTATATGATAATAAAGAAGGCTTTGTTTTAATCGTTTACAATCAAGTGGTGACACTTGTTGCTTTGATTTAATAGGTATCTTAATAGCTTTGAATAATTACCACAAATAACATTATATATTTTTTTTACATCGAAACGGCTGATCCGATTTGAGTGAAAGTTTGGAATAATGTGTATCATTATTAGATTGAAATTTCCTGAGAATTTGAATCCTCTCAGATGAAATATTTTTCACGAATGTTTTCCTCTGCGTTATTCTAATGGGATTTTTGAAAAATTTGGAATGAGTTTTCTCAGAAGTGGTTCAACCGATCGCGCCTTAAAACTATACAGCATCAAGTCAGATAGGGGTTCATGTGTGTGCCAAGTTTCAACTGATTTTGAATTTTCGTCTGACCTGTGGAGCGCGAACAAAAAAAAAAGAAAAAAAAAAAAAAAAAAAACAGGCACTTTTTTTTCGGTATAGTGAAATTGAGTCTTCGCTTCGCTCATCCAATAAAACGCCCTTGCAAAAATTCTTACCCCATTTGACATGAAAGAAAAAAACATGGAAAGTCCATAATTTTCGACCGGGCCTATTGAATATCTCTCTTATGGGGAATAACATGTAACGCTTTTTTGAGCTAGGAACGTAGAAGAACTAAGATAGGTAGAGAAAAAGTGTTCCCACAAAATATCTGCGCTCGAATGTCATCTTTCGTCTGATATGTATAACATAGCTACTTATTTTCGCCATATGATTTCAATTGATCAACTCGCATGGCGTGTGGCTTTATTGTTGCAGATTTTCTAGTTTTAGTACAAGGGCTCACATTATAAAATAAACCCGCCTACATTCCACTCTGAATGATTGCATTTTAGAATATGAGTATCTGTGTTAAAAACAGGTAATAAATTCTCCCGTTAGGTATGTTCAGCATAATGAATAGGCAAGGGTCGAAACATGATTTGCTTGACTGATGACAGAGACTATCCTCTACAGGGAGGGAGAGAGTTGAGTATGACGTCAGAACCTTTTCCCCCGCCACGTTAGATTAGGCACTTCGCTGGGGGTGAGGTTGGAAGCTCTTGACGGGATGGTAGCCGAAAGGGTCTATTACCTGCGTCGGAAGGAACAATATAAGTCGAATTGTCATTATAGAAATAAATTAAAATCGCCGTCGAAGAATCAAGATGATTATATACGGAAGATATGCATTGAAAATGAAAATCTAAACAATTTACTTTTTTATTGGAAAAAATCCACTCATATGCGACCGAAATACGTCGAAATGTATTGTATACGAAACGTCCCTCAAACATATCGACGTATCTCGGCCGCATATGAGTGAATTTTTTACAATAAAAAAGTAAATTGCTTAGATTTTCATTTCCAATGCGTATCTTCGGTATATAACAATCTTGATTCTTCGACGACGATTTTAATTTATTTCTATAATGGTTATTCAACTTCTATTGTTCCTTCCGGCGCAGGTAATAGACCCTTTCGGCTACGATACGGTCAAGAGCTTCGAACCTCACCCCCAGCGAAGTGCTTAGTGTAGGACCACGTTGCGGGGAAAAAAGCTCCGACGACTGACGTCAGCTCAACTCTATTCACTGACACTTAGGACACTTAGGCGATAAAAGTTGTTTAATTTATAAATTATGTCACTTTGGGGCAATTGTGAAAATGAATTATGACTTTAAAAGATGATTCACATACTAAAAATATAAATCCGCTATTTTAAAGCATTTTTTGTGTCCACACATTTTTCATCCGATTTCACCAAAGTGTCCCCCCGTCTCGCCAAAGTGTCTGTCCCGTAGGCCTATGTTAAAAGCATATACTTGCCCATCATGAAGATGTCGATATATATATATATATATATATATATATATATATATATATATATATATATATATATATATATATATATATATATATATTTATGATATCCAATTCAATATGATTGTGAGCAATTTAATTGCATGTTTTTTATTTTGGAGGAATGAAATGCTCAAAGAATGGATTGTTGAAAACATTGTTCTTGTGTCAAGTTTTGAAGTTTCTACCCTGAAATTTGAAAGAATCAAAATAGATTGAATTGAATTGGAATATCTGATAATTTGGCGGATGACTGTTCAAAAACATTAAAAACATTAAATTAAATTGGAAATATAAAACATATTATTGAGTTAGAAATTTTAATCAAGGATGCCCTTCATCTTTCTACTGATTCCCTATTCTATGGGTACCATAGATAATAGTATAGTACCATGGTAATTAAAATTGCAAGTTCTACACCTCAGAGAATTGTGTTTATATAATGATGTTGCAATTAGGACAGTTATCAATATTTACGTAACATTTCTTCGTGGGGAAAATTAATTGTGTTGGTTAAATGCAGGTCTTTGCTCTAGTTTTTGAGAATTTGAATTCAATAATTATTAATGTTTACAAAATTGCAAAAGCAGAAATGTTACGAAACTTAAAATTGAAATATTGAAAATTGATAGAGAAATGAAAAATAACAAATAATAATCTGATGGTTTCAATACAGAACATTTTCCCAACATGACCTGTAATTTAATTTGAATCTGGGGAGTTTCAAGTTTTTTAATAATTATATTGTGTCTCTTTCCATTTCATGTATAGGCCTAAGCACTCCATATACTACTGGTATAACCTTCTATGGCGTTTTTTCCTTTCCCATTTATGGCGTTTTGTCCTTTGAACCCGTGTTAATCAATGCTAACTAGGAAAACGCTATAAGTACGCGTTGATGGACGAGCGATGTTGAAAAAAGTGTTAAAAGGGTCACTTTTCATTTTTTCTCTTTAAAATGGCTGAGCTGGAAAAATTGAAAATTTCTAAAATGTTAGACAATTGCGTTCTACATATCCAGTACAATTTTTTATTTTTTTATTTCTTTCTTCTCTAATAAGCCTTTGACCAAGTAAAATTGGCCGTCGCCCATGTGTCCGTCGCCTAAATGTCCAATGATCAAAGTAGATCGCCCAAGTGTCCGTCGCCTAAACGTCTCTCGCCTAAGTGTCCGTATACCCTCCCTGACATGGACATTAGTCTCGATTAGTCTATAGCTGAATTTAAATAATAACATAGTAAGAATAGTAGGCCTAACCATAATAATCATAATAATATAATGAGTAATAACAGATATAATCTGAGAAATACATGTTTTAAGACTTCAAGGCGATACTAATGCAATCATTTCTTCTACAGACAAGAACCGAAAGGGTCGCTTCCCTCTCTATGCTTCAATCGATTGATTGATGGGTTGATAAGTTGTAAAACAACATATTTCTCAAACCAGATTGTATGAAGGTTCGCATCTTGCGAAGCGAGTTTGTGGTTTATCTAATTATTGTTAATTTGTTATTACTTTATAACTTTCAAAATCCAAGCATTACATACACAGAATATTATTTACAATTATACGAGGATAATATTAAGATTTTATTTGGGGCTTATTCACTGTAAAATAGTAAGTATTCGAATATGAACACTTGATTATTCGCCGTGTAATAATAATAATAATACCGTGATTACTGCATTTGTCATTTGTGTAAATATAGGTCTACAGTTGGAATACTGCTCAAGTGTTGTTATACTAATTAATGACTACTAGCACTAATCAGCGCCAAGTTAGGGTCAATAGGGTCATTGCGTGCTAGAAGGAGAGGCTGGCTAATATCAAATATCAATCGCAGTTTATTTTTATTGCGCGCCAAACACGGCTAGCAGATTGCTCGCAGCGGCGATGTGCTACGGTCCGCTGCCAGTCGAGAGTGAGTAGTTTTAGGAGAAAACCGCTCGCTTCGGAGGGCGCTACCAGCTAGTCTGTCGACCCAAGAATCGACACTAGCTCTACCTATAAATTTCTCGACTAGATGGGCCGAACCCTCAAACTGGCTTGGCGCACAGGCTCCCATATACGTGTCCTATCTTTAACCTTACAAAATCAATGCCGGTATTGACATGAAACAGATAGAATTATATATAAATCTCAACACTTCTAAAGCCTGTATCCACTCCCAATTTGTCACGGGTCGGCCGAAGAAATTACAACCGAAATTACTTTTTGTCCTATCACAATCTAGAATTCCACCGAAATAAGAAGGTGAATTTGGTTTAACTTCAAAAATTTCGGCCGAACTTACTCTGAGCTGGAAAAGTTGTTAAATGGGATTCTATGGACATAGCAATAACCAGGACCTAGGCCTAGGCCTAGGACAGCTGAGCCCATAATAGGCCTAGGCATTGCGTTTATAGAACTCAATAAACCCAATGGCCTAGGCCTTCAAAAGTGTTGGGTTATGTTGAAGAAATGTCCTGCACGACTAACCTTTTTTGAGATTCAACGCCCCACAGGCGAATTTGACGATCGTATAGCTCGGCTTCATCTTGAGTCAGCTCATTGTTCTGAGTAGGACTCTTCATTTCACCTATATTGACAACTTATAAAGTAGGCCTACACTTGAAATGTTCACCAACCGGCGTCCGGCGATGCTAAAATGCCAAGTAAGTGCAAGAGCAAAACAAGTAGTAATATCTTTGGTTATACGGCGGCATCGCAGTGACGGAAAGTCACAGCCATCTTGAAACAAATCTAAATGGCTGTGATAAATGAAACATTTAATTTGAAATAACGAGGACCTAACTGGATTAAAGTGGAAGGATGAAAAGAATATGCCTACACCTTGGTTTTTGAACTGCTATGATCTAGAATGGAGGGAAATAGAATGCATATTCTGCTGTTTCATAAATTATCATCAACAATAAAATTTTTAGTTTTTTTATCCAAGTTTTCAAAATTTATAAATTTCAATTGACTCATAAGAAGTCATAAAACATCATTTTTCCATCTGAAAGTTCCTGGAAGATAAAATTTGCCGCTTTGCGGCTACAGTCACATCAAAATTCAGGTAATTACAGAAACTAAGCTTGGCCAATTACGTGCAATATTACGTGGCATTACCTCAAATCGATGAATGAGTAGCCCTAGGGCCAACATGGGCCTATAATAAGAATGGGATTTATGTTAATATAGACACAGAAATTACAGCTATGACTTGAGACATATACTTGTTGGGCTGTAGCATTGCTGTAGATCTACCGGTTAGCTTTCATTTTCTAAGATAGAATGTCGATTCCCTGTGAATTGCCATAGATTAGAGAAGTAAAATTGATACAGTAAATATTGATAGAATTCAACTGGGCCATGACATGCAATATTGACAACTTTTTCAATTATCAAAATACAATAAGATAAACGAGAAACACTTTTAATATTGTCAAGTCAGCTTACATGAAACACGATGAAAGAAGCGCAATCAATAATATAGATAGGCCTAATGGTTGACAATGTGAATTGTTAATGTGGTTGTCAGTGAACGTTAATATTTGTAATTATTGTTATTCACAAAAATTGTAATATTTGATTCATAACCTGGAAAAAAACATGATAGTGTAGTTTGTTGATTCTTGCCAACTAAACTACGTAGGCCTACTAGATCTGACATTTTGAAATAGTATGTGAATTAATTTCCAATGCAATTATGTAAAATATGAAATCGTGGCATAGATAGCCTTATACGATATTTATTTCCTTCCTTCTCTCTTCCTATTTCCTTTCTTTCTTTCTCCTTTTTTTCGTTACTTCTGTTCGATGGGGGGTAGGGGGGGGGGGGGTCGCCCCTATTACAGCCTCCTGTATTTGCCAATGGTGGAGGCACCCGACGGAGTGCTTTCTCGATTAGATAAACATGTTGAAGTTAATATTTGAAGTCACTAGAGCAACAATTGAAATAATAATACTACATTCAATCAGGTAACACACAGCACTTACCATTCCATAGGTAGGCTACCGGTACAGGAACCAACTTCATCGCTGTTCGAACAAAGATCTTCAAAGTACTTCTTTGAACATATAAAAAATTATAAAAATATGTATTTCTTGATATATAACTTGACTCTGAGTAGAGGGTATAGTTGATTTAAAGGATTGAATAGCACGGAGGGGCTCAGACGTGGCCTGAAATCATCACTGGTCGAAGCATGCAGATTGATGAAACTGGCTGTAAGGTCCAGCTCCCTCTCGATCTGACGAGCTACGTATGCTGTCTGTACCTGAGGGGAGTCTCTTTCCCCCCCCCCCCCCCCCTTCCAACACCTGGAGCTCGAGTCAAGCTTTGGCCAAATTCAGGAGAAAGTTCTCAAAGCTTGAGGGATCAAGAATTCCTGTAGTTTGTAGATTTAGAACCCATTTCATAAGATGGCACAATCATTTTAGGTTTATTAAATTGAATTATTATTTTAGGTACAGGTATTTTGAGATGCAAGGGAAACACGTTTCAGTCTCTCGTCTCAAAGTTTTCACGCCGCGACCTTAACTGTCGCCATTCTTGACGACTAAGCTTCATTTTTGTTCCAGAATATTAATAATTAAAATATTGAGGTTTACTTCTATATTTCAAATTGTGGTGAAAACAAATCAATAGCAATAACGTTCTTTGAATGAGAAAAATACAAAAAATGACCAACAATTATTACCTGTACCAAAACAACACAGCTCTCTAGTGTGAGGTGAGGTCTCGATGCATCGTTCCCAGATCCACCATTTTCCTGGTCCTTTGAATAAAGATAGCTAAACATTCCACTCTATTTTAAAAACAAAATATTTCGATTCAAGTGTTGATCTAGGGCATTAACGAGGCTTAGGTTGAAACGGGTTGGTCTATACGTTGACCCTAGTACACTGTTGTAGCCTCACGCTCCCGCCTCAATGCCAGGCTAGCCAGGTCCAACACTAATACATGGCTGTCCATCTACACACCCCTAGATCCAGTATGGCAGACGACGACAAGGACTCTAATCAGAACAACAATAGTGGTAAAATATCAATAAAATACTATCCTAAAGCAACCAAATACCTGAGAAACAATAAATCCCCTGAAAAGAAGAGATCGTTATCCGAGCCGGAGAGCCACGAGAGACGGGACGCTGGCCAGGTGCAGGCCAACAGGTTCACAGAGCTCTCGCGTCAGGTGAAGAAACACACGTCCCCAACCACAACACAACACAAACACAACTTGGCTGCGGACGATAAAACAAGCGTCAAGCAGAGAATATATTATTATGAATATGCTACACTTGTCCAAGCAAAAGCACAAAACTTCATGCCCAGGCAAGGGTCTCAGCAACGCAACAAAAATACCCACGACATTAAAACGCAACAAATAGTTGATGCTGATTTACCGAAAAATGTGATGCCGAAAAATAGCGAAATGGAGGTGGAACAATCCGACGAGAAAGAACCTGCGACAGGATTCGAAATGGCAAGACGAGCGTACGAGTCGTCTGACGATAAAATACCAACGAGGTCGTCAAAGCAAATGCCGAGCGCAAGGGACTATGGAACGATCGAACAGACCGGAACGCCAGACGGACTGCCTCGGAATACCAAGCCCAAGAACAGTGAGACCTCGGAACCAAAGGAGTTCCTGTCAAATAAGCAACACATAAGAATAATGGATGATCTACCGCGTAACACCATGCCCAGGAGAAGAGACGCAGCCAATCATCTATCAGAGGAGCAGGCACACCATGTCAGGGTGATGGATGAACTGCCTCGTAATACCATGCCCAAGAACACAGACGAAACCACACCAAAGAAGGCAATAAAACAGAAGACACTGAAGAAAGAATTGCCTCGTAATTCCATGCCCAGGAACAGAGGAACAAGCGAGGAAGTATCGGAGGAGCCAATGGAACGATTACAACCTACCACAGGATTGCCTCGTAATTCCATGCCCAGGAACAGAGGAACAAGCGAGGAAGTATCGGAGGAGCCAATGGAACGATTACAACCTACCACAGGATTGCCTCGTAATTCCATGCCCAGGAACAGAGGAACAAGCGAGGAAGTATCGGAGGAGCCAATGGATCGATTACAACCTACCACAGGATTGCCTCGTAATTCCATGCCCAGGAACAGAGGAACAAGCGAGGAAGTATCGGAGGAGCCAATGGAACGATTACAACCTACCACAGGATTGCCTCGTAATTCCATGCCCAGGAACAGAGGAACAAGCGAGGAAGTATCGGAGGAGCCAATGGAACGATTACAACCTACCACAGGATTGCCTCGTAATTCCATGCCCAGGAACAGAGGAACAAGCGAGGAAGTATCGGAGGAGCCAATGGAACGATTACAACCTCACACAGGATTGCCTCGTAATTCCATGCCCAGGAACAGAGGAATAAGAGAGGAAGTATCGGAGGAGCCAATGGAACGATTACAACCTACCACAGGATTGCCTCGTAATTCCATGCCCAGGAACAGAGGAACAAGCGAGGAAGTATCGGAGGAGCCAATGGAACGATTACAACCTACCACAGGATTGCCTCGTAATTCCATGCCCAGGAACAGAGGAACAAGCGAGGAAGTATCGGAGGAGCCAATGGAACGATTACAACCTACCACAGGATTGCCTCGTAATTCCATGCCCAGGAACAGAGGAACAAGCGAGGAAGTATCGGAGGAGCCAATGGAACGATTACAACCTCACACAGGATTGCCTCGTAATTCCATGCCCAGGAACAGAGGAATAAGAGAGGAAGTATCGGAGGAGCCAATGGAACGATTACAACCTACCACAGGATTGCCTCGTAATTCCATGCCCAGGAACAGAGGAACAAGCGAGGAAGTATCGGAGGAGCCAATGGATCGATTACAACCTACCACAGGATTGCCTCGTAATTCCATGCCCAGGAACAGAGGAACAAGCGAGGAAGTATCGGAGGAGCCAATGGATCGATTACAACCTACCACAGGATTGCCTCGTAATTCCATGCCCAGGAACAGAGGAACAAGCGAGGAAGTATCGGAGGAGCCAATGGAACGATTACAACCTACCACAGGATTGCCTCGTAATTCCATGCCCAGGAACAGAGGAACAAGCGAGGAAGTATCGGAGGAGCCAATGGATCGATTACAACCTACCACAGGATTGAACAAGAACAGTAAAACTGTCGACATGCCGAAAAAGCCGATCAAATACATAAAACTATTAGATGAATTGCCTCGAAATTACATGCCCAAGAGTGACAGATTGCCTATCCGCGTACCAAAACCACGGATAAAACATTTGAATCTTTCTGAAAAATTACCTATAAATAACATGCCTAAGAATCAAATTGGCTACCAGAAAATCGCGAGTGAAACTAGCTTAACAACGCATGGAAATGACTCGGCATCTGCAGATAAAAAGCAATTGAACATTTCGAAGCAAAAATTATTGGAAAGCAGACTCAAGGAATTAAAACGTGGGCTACTTAAACCATTAGGTCTACCGAAAAATGAAATGCCAGCGAAAGAAGATGAAATTTCAAAATTACCCAAAGAAGAATTGAAAGGTGCATTTGTTCAACCCGTACGTAAAGAATCTGTGAAAGCCACGAATAAGTACACGCCCGTATCACCGTCTAAGAAAGAGAATAAACATAAAAAGTCATCTGAAACAGGCAAGTCAAATGAATATTCTAAAATGTTGGAATCTATAACTAGTAAGACAAGGAAGCTCAAAGTTGATGCCACAAGAATTGTTCTCAAGAAAATCTCGACGAAACTAGCGAAACAAAGAAAAGTGCCCCGAAAAGCGACGAGGAAAGAGCACCTGATTCGTCAGACGGTGATAGAACTGCCAACAGTGGTTTCCAGCAAGCACAAGAAGCACAGCAGGCATCGTAGGCGCCTGCGCCTGAAGCCAAGGACCATACGGTCGCGGCGCCTGCGGCGGGTGCAAGACGACCTGCGCAGGGCGATCATCAACCACGCCCGGCGCCAGCAGATCAAGAGACAGATGCAAGCAGAGGCCGCCAGGCACAAGCAGGCAGAGCAGCTCATGCAGGCCCGAGGAGACGACGAGAACAAAGCACCTCTGCAAATAACGCTAGACAAAAAACCTCCCGGACACCAACAAAAACAATACTTGAGAAAGAAAAAGACACCGTTAGAATACCAGGAAATAAAAGTGAAAGATATTGATATTTCACAGAGTGAAACTACGAGAAACAGGCCTGATGGTGACGAGCGTAGACCCGAGATGTCGAATCGGAGGGTCAAGAGGGAACTGCCAGATCTGGAGATAGCGCTGACGAGCGGGAAAGGTCCAAGTCGAATACTCTCGCCGAGAACAATAAAAGCAACAAAGCTCTCCATTCCAGATCCAGCAAAGGTGCTGGTTTCCAAGCCGAGCCCCGTCGGGAAGAAGAAGAAAAAGAAGTCCATCGGGGAACCGCCCACGAACGAGCCGCCCAAGAGAGAACCTCCGAGCAGCGTCAAGAAGCCCTACCAGCTGAAGGAGATGAAGAAAAGATACCGCGACGATAATTACACTTTTGACAGCGTGGAGAGACGGACTCAGAGCATCAGGCCAGCTGCGGCTATCCAAGTGAACGACCAGAACATAAAGATCAACAACGTCACTTATAATAACGTGAATAAGAACTACAGACTGATTCCAGAGCCTGTGGACAAGGCAGATGCACACGAGAGCTATTTCACGACGCTACGAAAGCAAGGTTTCAAGAAGCCATTTAGTTTTGTTAATCCGTATCACTTGAACCAATCTGACAGCAAGTCAGACTCAGCCGCATTGGAGCAATCCAGCGGATCAAATCCTACCAAAGACGTACGCACCGGGAGCAAGAGACGTAGAATAAGAGCCGACGGAGAAACTGGAGACCACCATAATAGATCCAAAGTACCGTACAGGGAGACGACAAGTACACGAAACCAGAGTTCCCAACGGTTCGACAAACAAAATCCACAGAATGCAGACAGAGGCAAAACACGTTCCGATTTGAGTGGGTGGAAAGCAAAAGATCTGCGAGACGCGAGTGGGGTTCCAACTTCAGCCCTCCAAGTCGTGAGGCACGTCTACAAAGACATTTCCAGCGGCAAGAAACTGATCCCCGTGAGCCGCGGCGATACGCTGTCGGTCAGGCAGACTCCTCGCAAGGACGAGCCCATCATCGAAATCACGTCTGAGAGCACGCTCGGGGAGCCCAGGGTGGAGATCCCCACCCAGCCAGCCATCAGTCGGGACCGGGTCAAGAAACCCCCCAGCCACGGGCAAGAGGCTGCGGCCGCCTGGGTGGGAAAGCCGAGTCCGCCGACGTCGGAACCGCCACGAATCACAGCTGTCGGTCGACATGGCGGTTCTGGACGCGGAGGAGCTTCCGATCCGCCGGAACCGCCAGAAATCCATGCAGTTCTGCTACAAAACAACCAGTCCAAGTTTCCCACGCTGAGCGTCCAGATCCCAACGCACACTGCTCACAACCAAGCACTCGTGGCCACGATCAAGGTGGAGTACGTTAAGCAAGACGCCACGCCGGGTCCGTCGACCGGTGGAGGCAAGCGGGCTCTCACTCAGGAGACGGTTTCTACGGCAACGGACAAACAACAACTGGTCGTTGATGTCAATACGACGGTGGACAATATTCACGACGGAAGTAAAAACACAAAACTAATCCAACAGCCAGAAGAGAAAGTAACTTTCAAGGAAAAACTATGCCAAAAAACGTTTCTGTTAGAGGTAGACAATAAAGGCGGACCAAATGTGGAAAACCTGACGAATGATGTTTCAAGTTCAAAAGCTAGAAAACAAAGTACGCGTATGAGCACAAGTACGGAGCCATTTACAGTAGAATTTCACAGTTCCTCAGATGAGCAGCCAGGACAGGTTCAGGCTTCGACGAGACAGTCGGGAGAAGTGGCAGTGATTCGAGAACCAATGGAAAACAGGGATCAGAATGCAGAATTAGACAAGACAGAAGATTGGGAATACCTTGCAAAAGACACTGGAGTAGAACGTTATACACAGGAGCAGAACGTGGCATTGAAAGCTGAAGAGATTTCCCAGCCTAAGATCCAACACATCTTTAGAATGCTGGATGCGATTGTGGAATCAGTAAGGGCGTTAGATTCATCTAAATACAGTGTGAAAGATTCGGATGCTGAACGTTTTACGAATGAGCACAGTCACGAGTTGAAGGCCGATGAGATTTCCGGGTCGAAGATTGAAGACCCATTCAAAAACATGGGTGTGATTGAAGATACAGAGAGAATGGAAGATTTAGTGAAAATGGAAGATTCTAAAGATGGTGTGAAAGATTCGGAAGTTGAACGTTCTACAAAAGAGAGAAATTACGAATTTGTAGCCGATGAGGTTTATAAGTCAAAGATCGAGGACCCGTTCAAAAACATGGGTGAGATTGAAGATAAAGAGATGGTGGAAGATTCAGAGAAAATGGAAGATTCTAAAGACGGTGTGAAAGATTCGGAAGTTGAACGTTCTACAAAAGAGAGAAATTACGAATTTGTAGCCGATGAGGTTTATAAGTCAAAGATCGAGGACCCGTTCAAAAACATGGGTGAGATTGAAGATAAAGAGATGGTGGAAGATTCAGAGAAAGTGGAAGATTTTAAAGATGGTGTGAAAGATTCGGAAGTTGAACGTTCTACAAAAGAGAGAAATTACGAATTTTTAGCCGATGAGTTTTATAAGTCAAAGATCGAGGACCCGTTCAAAAACATGGGTAAAATTGAAGATAAAGAGATGGTGGAAGATTCAGAGAAAATGGAAGATTCTAAAGACGGTGTGAAAGATTCGGAAGTTGAATGTTCTACAAAAGAGAGAAATTACGAATTTGTAGCTGATGAGGTTTATAAGTCAAAGATCGAGGACCCGTTCAAAAACATGGGTGAGATTGAAGATAAAGAGATGGTGGAAGATTCAGAGAAAATGGAAGATTCTAAAGATGGTGTGAAAGATTCGGAAGTTGAACGTTCTACAAAAGAGAGAAATTACGAATTTGTAGCCGATGAGGTTTATAAGTCAAAGATCGAGGACCCGTTCAAAAACATGGGTGAGATTGAAGAAACAGAAAGAATGGAAGATTCTAAAGACGGTGTGAAAGACTCGGAAGATGAACGTTACATAAATAAGCACAGTCACGAATTGAAAGCCGATGAGGTTTCCAAGATGGAGATTGAAGACCCATTCAAAAACTTGGATGAGATTGAAGAAGCAGAAAGAATGGAAGATTCTAAAGACGGTATGAAAGACTCGGAAGTTGAACGCTCTACAAACGAGAAGCATTACGAATTGAAAACCGATGAGGTTTCTGAATTGAAGGTCGACGATCCATTCAAAAACCTGGATGAGATTGAAGAAATGGAAGATTCTAAATACGGTATAAAAGATTCACAAATTGAACGTTCTAAAAAAGACATGAATTATGAATTGAAAGCTGACGAGATTTCCGAGTCCAGTGTCAATGACCCGGTCAGAGATTCGGAGGTAATTATAAAATCAGAAAAAATGGAAGATTTGAAAGATGGTGTGGAAGGTTCGAATGTTGACCGTTTTTCAACAGAGCAAAAAAATGAATTGCAATTCAATAAGTTATCTCAGTCTAAAATCAGTGACCCAATCAAATATCACGGTACAATAGCAGAATCAGTTAGAAAAATAGATTCTGATGAACATGGTGTGGAGGAAAGGGAAGTTCGAAATTCTCCAATAAAGCAGGAGAATGATTTGAAAGCTGTTGAGATATCCAACTCCAAAATCAAGAACCCAATCAAAACTGTCACCAGGACTACAGGATCAGTGGGCTCGAAAGATTCAAAACATGGTGTGGAAGATACGGATGTTGAAAGAACTAGAAAAGTGCAGAAAAATGAATTGAGAGTTGATAAGATTTCCAAGCTCAGATTCAACAACCCAATCAAAACTCTAACCAAGACTGCGTTAGCAGTGAGTACGAACAATTTCAAAGATATTAGTAAGAATACAGAAGTGCGAGAAACTCAAATAGGGCAGAACAATGAGTTAGATCCTAGTGAAATTTCTACGCCTAGGGTACATGACCTGATAAAAAACATGGTTAAATTATCAGAATCTGTCAATGTAGGAGACTCGAAAAATGTAATAAAACATACTGAGCCAGATCGAACCACAGATAAGAGAAAACTGGAACTAAAAGGTGATAAAACGTCTACACATAAGGTAAACAAACCATTCGAAAATTTGGATGAGATTGAACAATCAGAAAGAATGGAAGATTCGAAAGACGGTGTGAAAGATTCGGAAGTTGAACGTTTTAAAGAAGAGAAGAATTATGAATTGAAAGCCGATGAGATTTCCAAATCAAAGATCAAGGACCCGTTCAAAAACTTGGAAGAGATTGAAGAGACAGAAAGAATGGAAGATTCGAAAGACGGTGTGAAAGATTCGGAAGTTGAACGTTCTAAAAAAGAGAAGAATTATGAATTGAAAGCCGATGAGATTACCAAATCAAAGATCGAGGACCCGTTCAAAAACTTGGAAGAGATTGAAGAGACAGAAAGAATGGAAGATTCGAAAGACGATGTGAAAGATTCGGAAGTTGAACGTTCTAAAAAAGAGAAGAATTATGAATTGAAAGCCGATGAGATTACCAAATCAAAGATCGAGGACCCGTTCAAAAACTTTGAAGAGACTGAAGAGACGGAAAGAATGGAAGATTCGAAAGACGGTGTGAAAGATTCGGAAGTTGAACGTTCTACAAAAGAGAAGAATTACGAATTGAAAGCCGATGAGATTTTACAACCAAGGATCGAGGACCCGTTCAAAAACTTGGATGAGATTGAACAATCAGGAAGATTGGAAGTGAAAGATTCGGAAGTTGAACGTTCAACAAAAGAGAAGAATTATGAATTGAAAGCCGATGAGATTTCCAAATCAAAGATGGAGGATCCGTTCAAAAACTTGGATGAGATTGAACAATCAGAAAGAATGGAAGATTCGAAAGACGGTGTGAAAGATTCGGAAGTTGAATGTTCTAAAGAAGAGAGGAATTATGATTTGAAAGCCGATGAGATTTCAAAATCAAAAATTGAAGAAGCCTTCAAAAACTTGGAAGAGATTGAAGAGACAGAAAGAATGGAAGATTCGAAAGACGGTGTGAAAGATTCGGAAGTTGAACGTTCTAAAAAAGAGAAGAATTATGAATTGAAAGCCAGTGAGATTTCCAAATCAAAGATCGAGGACCCGTTCAAAAACTTGGATGAGATTGAAGAAACAGAAAGAATGGAAGATTCGAAAGACGGTGTGAAAGATTCAGAAGTTGAACGTTCTAAAAAAGAGAAGAATTATGAATTGAAAGCCGATGAAATTACCAAATCAAAGATCGAGGACCCGTTCAAAAACTTGGAAGAGATTGAAGAGACAGAAAGAATGGAAGATTCGAAAGACGGTGTGAAAGATTCGGAAGTTGAACGTTCTAAAAAAGAGAAGAATTATGAATTGAAAGCCGATGAGATTACCAAATCAAAGATCGAGGACCCGTTCAAAAACTTTGAAGAGATTGAAGAGACAGAAAGAATGGATGATTCGAAAGACGGTGTGAAAGATTCGGAAGTTGAACGTTCTAAAAAAGAGAAGAATTATGAATTGAAAGCCGGTGAGATTTCCAAATCAAAGATCGAGGACCCGTTCAAAAACTTGGATGAGATTGAAGAAACAGAAAGAATGGAAGATTCGAAAGACGGTGTGAAAGATTCAGAAGTTGAACGTTCTAAAAAAGAGAAGAATTATGAATTGAAAGCCGATGAAATTACCAAATCAAAGATCGAGGACCCGTTCAAAAACTTGGAAGAGATTGAAGAGACAGAAAGAATGGAAGATTCGAAAGACGGTGTGAAAGATTCGGAAGTTGAACGTTCTAAAAAAGAGAAGAATTATGAATTGAAAGCCGATGAGATTACCAAATCAAAGATCGAGGACCCGTTCAAAAACTTTGAAGAGATTGAAGAGACAGAAAGAATGGATGATTCGAAAGACGGTGTGAAAGATTCGGAAGTTGAACGTTCTAAAAAAGAGAAGAATTATGAATTGATAGCCGATGAGATTTCCAAATCAAAAATTGAGGACCCCTTCAAAAACTTGGAAGAGATTGAAGAGACAGAAAGAATGGAGGATTCTAAAGACGGTGTAAAAGATTCGGAAGTTGAACGTCCAGCAAAAGAGAAGAATTACGAATTGAAAGGCACTGAGATTTCCAAGTCAAAGATGGTTCATCCATTCAATTCTCTGGACAAGATTTCATCATCAGTGAGCACAAAAGATTCTAAAGATGTGGTACAAAATCCGGTACTGTCAATACCTTCAGTTGAGAAGAGTAAAAAGCTGAAGCTGAATCCAACGGAAACTCTTCGTGAGAATAAAGTTTCCATGAGTACGAATGTATCTAAAGATGCAGTTGAGAATCAGCTTCAGAAACAGCCAACGAAAGAACAAAACAACGAGACTTCAAAGCTGAAGACTCACGAGCCAGCGAAACAATTCAATAAGTCGAACAAATCAGAGAGACGGAGAATGGCAAGTCCTAAAACTGCGATCCAAAATCCGGTGACGAACATGCAACTACCGAAGAATAGGAGAAGGGAATTGAAGTTGAAGCTCCAAGAAATTAAGAAGCAGCACAAGCTAGCAATGCTGGCCTCAGCAGAAAGGATTAAACTGTCGGCATCGCGTGGATCTCTCAATGCCGGCAAGACCAAGAGGCCTGCGTCTCGTAGAGTAACCAAGCAGGGAGACATTCAGTGGTGGAGTGAGAAGAAGAACAAGACAAGGGAACAGTCCAGGACCTTGATTACAGACTTGGAGCAATCCAAGATATCTCCAGCGGAGCCACTGCGTGCCGAGAAACAGAGCGTTCAAGAACCCGCCGACAGAGGTAAACTCTCCTCCAAGACGACAAGTAGCAGCGAATCAAATACAAACAATAGTACCAAGCAGTTATCTGAAAACAAAACATCGCCAGGAGGGTTGGAAGTTTCTCAACAAGTAGTTCCTGATATAGTGAAAATTAATAAAGCAGAACTGGAAGGAGAGCTGACTAAAAAAACAGATATGAATGATAAAACTAGAAAAGGAAGCAAGAAGAGCAATGTCCTAAGCGATAACAAAGTACATGATAATCCGAGTAAACCAGCACTGACAAAGGCAGACTTCCAAGAACAATTGAAAAATGACATTATTAAAGTACTGAAAGCAAACTCCAATCAAGTGAGAAGGTCTCAAAAGGTTCTTGAAGGTCAAGAGAAGGTCAAAGGGACGCTGAAAGAATCCAAGCTGGACAGATACGAACGTGCAAAATCCAAACCCAAACTTGAAAGACCGAAACATCTTTCTAAAAAATTATCAAAACATGTTCAGAAAAAAGTCCCAAAAACCTACGAAAGTGAAAGTGCCTCGAGTTTGAAAACAGATCCGGTGAAAATATCACACAGTGAACCAAAGTCCAAACCAGCTGTCCCACCTACACACTACCTGAAACCCAAGCCAGGCATGTTCAGCGAATCCGGGCTGGATAACTTGAACGCGTACAAACCATACAAGTCAAATGCAAATACCATACAAATCCCAACAAAGTTGAAAGGAAGTCCGAACACTACGAACATGTCGGTTAAAGATCAAGTGTTGAAACAAGGAGTGAACCAATTCTTCAATCCTCCAGCCAGACCTGCTGCCGTGCCGTCTCACTTGCACATGAACGTGCCGATCCACCAGCAAGCCCAATCAGGAGCCGGGGGCGGGTCCCAGTGCCCTGCCAGGCCGTGCAGGCCGGCCGCCCAGCCCAGAGCGCCGCCCCCACCCGCCGCCCCCCCCTCGTCCCCGGGAGGCAGCGGCTGGGGGCCGCCCCCCTGCAAGCCCAAGGCTCCGCCGGAGGGGGAGAAGTCGGCCGCCGCGGAGGTTCACGCGGAAACCAAAGCCGAGACCAAGCCCGCGGAGATAGGCGAGTTGAGGAAGGGCGAGCCGCCACTGACGGGTCTCTCCAAAATATTCAACAGTTCGACGTTAGCTGGCCGGGCCAATGTGAGTACAAGCACGATCTCTCGATCACTTTACACGGTTGTGAGATGTCACGATTCCGACACGGGGGAAACAGATATTTGTCTTACCTCAAGAAGGTACGAGTAAAAACTATGACTATCAATAACGTAACGGGATAAGCAACATGGCATAATCCTTCTAACATTAGACCATTTTCACCATGATGGAATCAGCGCTTTCGTGTACATTTCCGAGATTCGTAATTACAAATCAAATCGTACGTATTAGGCTCGTATTTCAGTGTATAGTACATAGTTGTATACTTGCATTGTTTCTGATCTTTCTCGTGGATGATGAGTAATTATCCAGTTATCAAATGGTGAATATAACAGTAGGGCTCTTGACTAGGGGTCTAAATGCTTTTACAGACATATTTTAAATTTAGATTGGACAATTCAAATGAAATGTATTCCAATATTGCTTAACGCAGTTGGAAAGAGCTGGA